>OX104042.1:5192500-5792500 GCA_944470415.2 Schistosoma rodhaini | reverse complement strand
CTTACAGTTTTTATGGCAACTTTGTTCGGTATATTATATATAATCACATTATTTCGACAGATTATTCGCTTGGTGACTTCGTTAGCTATCTAGTCAATAACGGATTCTACTTTGATCCTGTCTTCCAGTTCAGAAGTAACTATATCATTTGACAACAGCAGTCGAAAGGGTGACAGTGACTTTAGTTCTAGTTTAAGATCATCATGCTTTAATAAAGAGCCCGCAAGTGACTCCACTTTAGAACGCATATCACTTAACTGCTTAAAGACGGAGGCTAATTCGCTCTTAATAAAATCGATACCATCTGTGCGTGAGTTAGAACTCATTATTAAGTTGGACATTGAGTCATCCCGCAACAGGTGTGGACTACGTTCACTCCCACTATTATCTGGTGCAAAAGGAGTTGCAGAGCATGGGGTATAGGTAAGACCAGAGTTGATAATATCTGAAGAAGTAGGACTTTTTCGAGCACATTTTTGTGTCAGTCGAACCATTTTTTCTTCAAGGGTTAACTGAATGTTAATGTTGATTTATAAACTAGAGTTGAACGATATATAAGCACTTTGTAATAAATAGCGTGTGATCGTTACGCAAACTTCAAACGTACCGCAATTTTGCTCCCTACATCAACCAAAAGACTGAGTCTATGCTACGAAAACTAAGACAGTCGTATGTTGTGTACTTGAAGGAGTGCAGAGTCATCACAAATAAATAACTAAACAGAAGGACGTACTGCGCTCATAGCTGCATCTAAAATCCAAAACCTATGTTTTCTCCTTGCAAAACGCATGAGAAAGAACGAAGATCATAACATTCACTCTTAACTGCACGATGGCGTGATGTATTTCGACGAAACCGTCATGTGCGAACTGCTAAGTGAATGGTTTTCACAAAACGGGAATACATCTAATGCCTCAGATGTTAACATAAAATGCATAAGCAAAAGCTATATTAGCACCATAAACTTTGACATTAGGAGTATACACACCGCCATCAAAACCCTTAAGCCGATGATATACCATCAATTCTCTATAAAATGTCAGGGCCATATATACATACGTTATCGCTCAAAATGTTTACACTATCTTTAGAGGCGTGTACATATCCTGAAGCCTGGAAGGTTACGTAAGTTCTTCTCAAACAAAAATTAGGATCGAGAAACCTGGTCGTAAACTACAAAATTATAAATATCATCCCAGTTATTTCGCGCATAATGGAAAAAGTGATACAAAGTCAACTATCAGATTACCTACTTAATGAAGAACTAATAGACCCATGACAACATGGTTTTGTTAGAATAAGATCATGTGGTACATGTCTGATATACTTTTTTAACGAGAATATTCTCATACGTGACCAGAAAAAGCTAGTGATTATACTTTATTTCGATATAAAGAAAGCCTTTGATAAAGTACCCCATAATCTTCTTATTAACAGACTCCAGTCAGTTGGAATAATAAACCCCCTATTGCAATAGATTAAGTCTTTCCTCACAAACAGATACCAAATAACCAAGCATAACTCAACAACATCTACACCTGAACCAATAACCAGTGGTGTTGTGCAGGGTACTGTCTTGGATCCGTTGCTCTTTATAATTTATATCAACAATATATGCAAATGCTATACCACGGGTAAGACCTTCCTCTACGCTGATGACTTAAAAGTCAACTATAAAACTGACATTGGTGATGTACGTAGTACTATGCAAACGATCTAACATGAACTCAACAAAGTAGACGACTGGTGCAAACGCTGGGGTCTAGAGCTCAACACAGAGAAATGCGGTTGACTATGTATTGGAAACACGTCACTTAAACTAAAACTAGCACTTAACAAAAACCCACCGCCCAGACTGACATCAGTAACTGACCTAGGGTACATTAGTCTGACAGTCTTAACTTCTCTGAACATATCTCAACTAAAGCACTTCAAATGCGGAGATTGCTTAGCTTCATCCTTCGTAATTTCTTTCAAAACGAAACTAAAATCATCCTGTATAAAGCCTGCGTAAGGCTCATCGTCGAATACTGCTCGTTCTTACTTTCCAACGTACGACTATCTGATTTACTTAAGTTGGAAGGAATACAGCAAAACTTCACTTAAGAACGACCAACTCACTGACTACAAATCCAGATGCCATATCTTAGGACTAGAACCCCTGTGGAAAAGGATGCTTAGGACTAACTTAATTCTTTATTTGAAACTCCTTGAAAACCTTACTTATTTCACATGTAATATAGCTCTCTACCAAGACACACATGGATACAACCTTTGAGACAAAGTATCCACTGTCAAAATTGAAAAACACGTGAACACTTCTTCCTTATCAAGTACGCATTGATATGGAACAGTCTTCCTTCTGAGATACGCATGGCAGACAAATTACATACGTTTGCAAGACTTATTGATCAAGCCCTCACCTGCGTAGAACTGGCGCAAACGAACACATCCACGTCCCAAACAGTCATCATAGGCTCTCTACATATATGGACTGAATTGCCTTATTTCCCTACTTTGTGGTTGTATTAGATACTTTCCCCTCTTTAATTCTTTTCAATTGAAGTAGACAGGCAATTCACTGGACCTATCAATACTCGGTCGCTAAACGACGCTTATAAATACACTAAAACGTCAGAAGAAACGCACAATCGACTGCCTACTGCCAGTGGTCGTACATTCACAGAACCTGTCACACATCAACCGGTTAGCATAGAACAAAATAACCTCAGCGCGAATTTAGTGTGAGTTACTTCTTGTCTATCGTTCATCAGCTTTTTACTCATCTGTACACTATGTTGCCTTGCAAGTTTATATTATTTCACCACTCATTATCTTACCTTATCTGTAACTAATATAAATCTTCACTATTCCGCCTACTATGGTAAACAAATATCCTACACTATACCCTTCCTAATGCCTATACTCTGATTCGTAACCTACGCTTTACTATATAGTCAATAAAAACATTGCATCGAAGCCTTACCCACAGTCCATAATTTGTAGCTGTCTGATAAGCTTGTAACATGGTACTTATAGAAATAGTGTTTTCCAACAGCATGCGAAATACAGAGCATTGTGTGAGGTATGATATGTATCCAAAAAATAAGCGTAAATGAGCCTAACATCACAAAAGGACGGAGGGTGCATTTACTGACCAGCAAGCATTGATGGTGAGGGCGATGATTTCAATCCACCCGTGTTTGTGGGGCAGAACATTTTGTTTGTATCAGGCTCTTTATGGATGAGAACAAGTCAATCAATCTGTGGTATTGAGGTTGTGTTCCTACACTCACCACTCGGACTCACGTTTCTAATTTTTGTGCTGTATTAATTATTCTACTAAGACAACCTTTAACATGCTAACTCGGACTTTTACATTAAAACTGTGTGGCAGGCATCGGATGATGTGAAAAAAAGACTGTAAAGGGTATGGTTGTTATTTTACTCAACACTCTACTTTCTATATGCACTCTCTGTTCTTCTTGATTCCAACCTTCACTTCCCTCCTTCATTGGAACCCACTCCGCCTTGATAAATATCACAACTCATTGTTCTTTATTACTGCATTCTCTCCTCTGAAGCCCCTTATCACACTTCACTCTTGCAACATGAGCAATTATCAATTTGATATAATAATTTATCATACCTCCATCTGTTCCACTAATAAATGTTTAGCATTGGTTATCGTTCATATCCTCGGTTTCTTTTTCTATGTTTCTCTTCATAATCTTGCTCTGAGGGTGAAGCTTTGTAACTTCCCACATCTGGAACAAGATCGACGAACACGCTTTCCAAGGTCATATTTCGAACCAGGCGCTCCACAAGCCTACTTTATGACAACTATAAACTGAAAAAGCTGCATTACAGAAATACTTAGCACGACCGAAACCCTAACACACTTTTTGTCGAGATCGGATCTGGTATGAAACGTGGACGTCATGCCTCTTTGGAAACTATTCTTATGAAAACACATTATATGTGAACGAATGAACTGCTATCAACTTTTATAGATTATAATTAATAAACAACCTTGCTTGTGATGCATACCGTGAACCACTATACGTTGCAAATTGTAGATCATGCCTAAAAAATGGCGTGTACTTGCTATTGCAGAAATATATTATTATTATTAAACGGGTTTTAATTTAATGTGTGTGATGCAACTATCGGTGCAGTTTTCTGGATGAAAGCAGCATAGACTGTAAGTTTCGAGAGAGATCATGAACATTGAGAAAGATATAATGGCCAACAAGTATTTATGGAAATGGACTGAAGGGTGGACATTTAATGTTTTATATTAAGAAATAGTTAGATAGACGAAGTTAACATTAAATCATAAGGTGGAAAATGTGCAAAGAGCAATTCACATTAATGTGTGACATGCAGGCAAATGGACATATATGATGTAAAAATGAAAAAAAACTGGAATGTTTCGAAATTCGGAGCGCGGGCCGATTGAGAAATGTAAAGTACCTACAAAGACTTCGAAGTGTGCAGAGGCTTTTGTGACTGCTGCGACATCAACTCGAGCAATTGCTTCATCAGGCTGTCTTGCAAACCCATTTAAACCATTTGCCATGTATATTTCGGAGAAATGAATGTGCCATATCAATGTGAAGGTTTTGATAAAATAGACCTTTTACTTGTTGTTTAGTATTATTCTATGTAACGGAAGAAAATGATGTAAATTCCCACACAGCATTTTGTTGGACAGTACTGTCATTTCTTAGATTCTTTTTACTATCGCCCATTTTATTTTTATTCCGCTCTCATTAACCCAAAGTAAGCGTTCTTCAGTCTTCATGCTTTGAGCTTTTATTTTGTGACTCATTGAAGTTTCACTTCTTCTCACCTAGTTTTTCTGTTGCATGTTGCAGGACGATTGATAATAGGGTTCTGTTTGACCAAGATGATGGTCATGATGTAGTTTATTGTGTGAATGTTACCTCTGAATGTCTGGTTGTTACATTCTACTGAATCTGCAGGTACTTTATCTTGAAAGTGCTATTTGTGTCGGTCTATGTGAATTCAATATTCACTTTTACTAAGTGGATTTCAGAGAAAAATATTATTAGCGTAAAGGTTCGAATAAATAGTTGTTATGTTATCAAGATATCGAGTAGTGATCAATCTGAGCTGGCTAGTGATCGTCGTATATATACGAACATATACGACGATCACTAGCCAGCTCAGATTGATCACTACTCGATATCTTGATAACATAACAACTATTTATTCGAACCTTTACGCTAATAATATTTTTCTCTGAAATCCACTTAGTAAAAGTGAATATTGAATATGATATGAGCAAAAGAAGCGGTCATGTTTGAGACAATTGTTCGAGATTTCTCAAATTAGGTGTTTACTGTATGGTTTTCATATGTTAATGTGACACTCTGTAATTTAGTCGTCAAATACACTTGATTGTCCGCATTTGTGTTTCCCTTCACCACAATAGCACTAAGATACTATAACGTAGGGCATGTTGAAGGAGAGGAAAGAAGTTCAACTGAGCGCATGAAGTTTGCAGGTCTTCTCGTGTAGGTCTTTGGAGGAATATTTGCTAAATGTCGGATTGTCGTCTTGTAAACGAGCCGAGCTGAAGTGCGGCAACTCTCAGCTTTCACTGCATTGCGAATACAGAGTGAAATTAGTGAAGTACCGTTAGATCACTGTGAAACGTTTGCAGATACGAGTAGGGCTTGTAGCTGACGATTAAACCGTTCTACTGACCCGTTTACGTGTATCTGTCAGCCAGTCCCTTGAGATCGTATGATTTTCAATAGTGTACTCAGACAAGGGAAATGTCTGAATTCGAACAATAGTCTGCAGTCAATTGAGATATTTTAAGGTAGTCTAAATTTGAGACTCACAATTTGACGAATTCTTAGGCTATATCGATAAGGCTGTGTATCAACTAGATCTCAACCACCTGTCTTGAGGAGAATGTAAAGGTCGTCAGGTGCGTTTGACGCATTCCTTTAAAGACTCCTCCGTTCGCCAAATCGGATGCGCTTACTGTGATACACGAACTGTGAAGAAACCTTTATTAGCGATATTGTCCGAATGGACGATTCTCGCACTTCCACGAGTTTTGCCGGTTAAATGAATCATATGTGATGCACAACTGGAAAGACGTCATCGATGAATCTGTAGAATATTTGTGTTACACTTCTTAAGCCGAATGGCATGCACATTATCCGAACGAACACGTTCAAAAATGATGGACGGATGAGTCCTTAGTCTAGAATGTGATCGAACTCCCTTTTACTCAACGATGCTTTTTGAGAACTCTTCGGCGCGCTTTCGATTACACAGATGGTAGAGAGGTGGTGTTGTGATGTCAAAAATTGCCGGTCAAACAAGTCAATCGCTGTCGCGTTTGTAATACAGTGTTTTGTAAAGTACTTCCGTGTCGTTTGATGGTTTTCATTTGCATCCTGTTTATCTCCGAAATTCGGACATCAGATGCAGACAGCTCTGGAAATTATCAGACACAATCTGCATCAATTGCAAAGGCTGCGACGTAAAAAGGTTGTCTAAACAGGCTGACGCCAATGACCAGTGTTAACACCAGTTTTTTGTTTTGCT
This sequence comes from Schistosoma rodhaini, assembly GCA_944470415.2. Classification (NCBI taxonomy): domain Eukaryota; kingdom Metazoa; phylum Platyhelminthes; class Trematoda; order Strigeidida; family Schistosomatidae; genus Schistosoma; species Schistosoma rodhaini. The sequence continues at coordinate 5,785,906 of OX104042.1, read as the reverse complement.
GTGTTCTCGACTCACTTTAATACATACAACTGCCTGCACTAAAATGTAAGAACATAGGTTGCACATAAGCATTTGCCTTTCAACTTTGTCCTAGACTATACTTCCTATATCCTACTAGTATCTATTCATTCTTTTAATTTGTGCTTCCAATTCTCACAGTAATGCGTTCTTTCGCCTCCTTCTTTTCAGTTTCTCCTTACAATTTCAATTTAGTAGATGACTCTTGATGCAGTTTCAGGATTTTTTCAACGAGTTTTCTAATTTCACAATTCGCCATAAATATCGCGAAAATGAAAAGTCACATGTAGAGGTTCTCATTAGTTGATTACTAAACCGCTACTATGTTCAGTATTACTTTTGAATTTTCGGTAAATCACAAGGACTTCTAAAATACCATGAAAACCCTATATTTTTTGTACATGAATGAACCTTTGAGGTTAAGTGCATCCCGTAGTTTTGCTTTTCTTCTCTCGTGTCATTTCGCTGTGTAGTTCTAAATAGTGGGTTACGAGACTAGCTTCTGATCCAAGTATGGCGTTCAATCAGCAAGACTTATCAGATGCTTCAGACAGGAAACGAAATGGTTACATGAACAAACAAGATGATTGATTACACCGCATCCAAATCGAGAACAGCTTCTATCGATGATGATGAAAAACTTCACCTTAATGACACACCACTTATTTGGAATAGTCATTCAGCTATCAAGCCATTGTAAAAACCTAGAACAGCTGTCACTTTTGTGATTTATTTTGCTTTTCATCAAGAGTCCAGAAAGTACTTTACATATCACCAGCACAAATCTGTATGCTTATTGTTCTGAATATATAGGATATATAGCAAAGTGTCACATACTTTAGGAGCGAGAATGCCGACTGATATGGGAATATGTTGTTTATTGAAACACTGATACACAGACAGCACGTTCACATTTATTTGAATCTGCGTTCAATCAAAATTGAAAACAGCAAACGATTCTTCAACGTATATGAGGAGATCGATTTATAATCCCATGTGACAGAAATGGACACTGCCGACGAAATTGAGATGTAAATTCTCACAATTTTTGAACACACCTCTGACACTTACTTTATTTGCTTGTATACTGCCACACTTCATCATCCAAATAAAAAGCGCATCTAAACGGTTCGATGGAAGAACAGATGAAGAATACATAGAAACGGACTCACATTATTTAAAGGTTGAAAGTCTTTTTTAAACAAAATTTTTGTGTTTTTCATACTTTAAACTCAATTGACCTCTGGTTACATTTCGTTTCGTTGGTGCGAAATCGTCCTAACGCCTCACGTGATCAATGCAATTATGGTTGTGCAACGTGTTTTATTGATCTGAAATTGATAATTTGAAAAAGAAAATTTGAAGTATATGACCGAAAAGAAAACAATGCATGATCTATGAGTGAAAATTCAAGAAATATTTATTCCGTATATGAACGGTGTTGTGTAAGAAATCCAAGTACATTTGACCAGTTCTCCAAGAGACATTACCCTCTATCTAAAAACACTTGTTTGTTGTGAGAATGTTCAATAAAAGATGAAATGTGTAATGAAATAAAATTCACAAACGGCCTATTGATGTCTTGATATTATATTCTAGTCACCAATAATAAAATGTCTATAAATATTTGATAAATATTTGGATTTTGGATTTCCTAACAGCAAGCATGCTGTATGTTCCGTATGTTATGCACAATTTCTATCTTAACAATATCACTATTAAGTATCTCACGGAGTATTCAAAGAGATTTATCAGGCTAGATGCATGTTTCTGTGATAAAAACCCAACATAATGCGTAATCTAATTAGATGAAATACCAGGTAGCCTAACTAGTTGTAATCATTGTGTTTGGGAACGGGTTCCTAATATTCGACCAATAATACTCAATAAGTTTTGGTGGCAATCAATGACGAATATACGGATGATTTATTTCACATATGCACAGGATTGAGTGTACTTATTGATGCATCTGAAGATTGATCAGAGGAGCCAAACGTGAACCAACAACAACGAATATGGACTGCTGTCGATGAAATGTCATTGTGACCGATCCCACTAGAGCACGTTGTGTAGAGCTTGAAGAATTGCGAATATCAGGCTCACAAGTTTTGAATCAATGAAATGTCAATCGATCTCACTTATCTTGAAGATGCCAGAAAACAATTCGCTCTATTCCGTGAAGATATGTGGAAAATCAACGCACTATGCGTCACATTAATAATGGTTGCTAAATAATTCAGTGACTAAATGATTGTTTCAAAATTTTCGAGAAATTGATGTCTGTTAAGTACTGTCTTGTCGTCAGCATCATCAATTCGGCAGTTAATGTTCTCACACTGATTCACCAGTATAACGGCTTGATATAATGTACGATTACTTTGCTTGATTCATGAGTGAATGCGATATAAAATAAATATCATGACCAAACTTATTTCATTTGTCATAATTTTCCAAACGATATGACGGTACTCTTGTACATCGATTCATTCAACTTATCAGATATTGTAAATGAAACGATTGAAGCCAGTAATTGTGGTTTATGTCCTCTCAATGTATCTGGACAATCATGTTCTCATACAGTGCTTTCATTCGATGAAATTCAAGCAAAAAACTTAATCACCAGAGAATAAGGGAAACAGAAAAGAACAAGTTAACAAGTGTTCATATGTTCTAGACGAAAATACTAGATTCACTGTTCACTGATGAACAAAATCACAATTTCATAAATCTTCATCCGATAACTCAACAAGAATTAAATAAATCAGAATATTATGTTCGCGCGGCATACCATCTGACTGATTTTGTTGTAAAACTCCGTTTATTTTATAAAATCGTAAGATAATGTTACCTCAATCTTACGACAGATCAGATTGTGAGGACTAAATAGAAAGAAAATCTTTAAGTTCTTTAATGAAATGACCTTACTGAAAAACAGTCGTCTAGTATTTGGAGTTATTTATTTGATATTTTTGCTTTCTCTCTCCATATATATGTATAAATATTTATAATGATACTGTTGACAACCTTTTTAAAAGACGGTAAATATGATACGGTCAGACGAAGACATCTCCATTTTCCTTGCAGTGATAATCGGTGAGTTAAACACTTTAAGTTTTTATGTTTACTTTACTCAAGCTAAATAACACCTTAGGGAAACCATGTTGATGACTGAATATAATCAACCATAAATTTTTTTTCCTACATTCAAGGCGAATCCCACAATTTATGAAATGATAAGATATCAAAAATGATTTAATGTCATTTGTTAAAAAACTGTGATGGATTATTTGTAATACCAGTAAAACGTCACTGTAGTTTGATTCAGCGTATCTTGTTTTCTTGTCAATATCACTAGTATTCACACCAATACACACTGTAAACGGACAGAATGAACTCGCATATTTGGAAACAAATATGGTTAGAAGTGAGTGCTTTTATTATTATCCTGAATATTTATTCCATCGTTATGTCGTCAGTTTCAGCAGATGCTTCAATTCTCTCTAAATTATCACATTTCTTGAGCGTTTGTTCTCTTGTCGAATAATTATTCATTTTTGCTAATTTCATAATCACGAAGACAAGTGAAATTATTGCGATTGATAGTGACTGCAAAAACAGTAGTCTATTTCTCTTGTTCAGAGAAGAATTCATCACAAGTAAAATTATTCCTGACATCATCGGACTGAATACGTGAGTGGTTGAAAAAGCTCTTAAAATGACATCGACGGTGTCTGGATGAACTGCAAACGGACATAGATTCCTACTAAAAATGACATTTGAAAGTCTATAGTATACGGAGATGCACTTACCACGGGAAAGGCAAATGAATAATTTGCATGAAAACACTTTCTGGAAAGTGGTGATGAGTTGAACTAGACAGAAAGCATTTCATTCCTTAGAAACAATACATCAACTCATATTTGTGCATTTCTAGTGGTTGATCTTAAATCAAATTTATATTTCAACATCATTAGTATCAAATTCTCGTAAGGAAAGGCTGTATAGTCATCAAAAATCTTCTCATCTGCCAAAAGCTACTTTGGACATGTGAAGTCGTTAAGAGAAGTATAAGAATTCTGTTTATTCTCACATGTAATTGGGTTACTGAACGTCATTCTTGCAGAAAAGTGTGTATATGCTGGTCAGCATGCTATTTTAAATGCACATGAGTTTATGAATTGTTGCCTGTTCGAACCACTATTCAGTAGACACTGAATGATTTCAAAGTTTACCAAGTGTGATATGAATAGTGAACGAAGGTTATTGAAGGTGATTATATTTGACCGCATTGATATATTCTACACTGAGGATATTATGTGAGCTGTATCATGTGGGTCATTATTCACCTCTCTGATACCACTAACCTGTGTTTACAGTCACTCGCAAAACTAGAATGATCTCACGCTGGCTTATTCTGTGTTAATTTGTGTTTTGTTAAGTATATATGAAATCCAAACGTTCTTACTGACGTGCTTCTCAGGTTGAAGTAACTGATTCTTCATAGGTTTGTTTTGAAGTTGTCTAATGAAATGTGTTCATTCTGTCAAAATAATTACACAAATAACATTATTCACGTTTCTGATACAACTGAACAGTGTTTATACTCACCCGCGTTCAGATTGTACTTCAAAACAAGACAAAACTAGAGTCATCCCCCGCTGGCCTATTTTGTGTTTCTTTGTGTTTTGTTAAATATATATGAAATGCAAACTCTCCTTTCTGATGTGCGTCCGAGGTTGAAGTAACCGATTGATCACAAAATTAATTTGAAGTTCTCAGTCATTCTGAAAAAACAGACAATGCGTCTACATAAATACAAAAATAAAATCATTTTCGATGTAGCCTGACCATTAATTTATCGAATGCAGGAATTTGAGTGTCATGGACATGAATGCCATCGCATTGGACTAGTATTTTTACCTAAAAGAATAATAACACCTTATTGAAACTTATTGGAAAGTGTTTTTTTTCAAACAGACGATCCAAATACCAATACTTTCCGCGTGATTCAAGAACAGACAGCAGCTATGGCTTTCGAATGGATACAAATGACGCACAAAAGTTTCGGTTATGTTTATTTGGTTCATGACGTATACTTTTGGGGTGATAATACGGTGAAAGTTTATGCAGGCAATATAGGTTTATTGGAAGCCATTGGTAAACCATGTGATGTTACAAAATATCGTGCAGAGGGCTACACCAACGCCTTTTTTCCTTCCAATTTTCGAACATACCAGATGACATACAAAAGAGGTGAGCTGTTTTCGAACTGTTACCAAACGATTATATTTTCAAAATCTTTTCCAATTTTGTCATAATCGTACAAGTATTGAATTGTTTATTTAAATTTTGTAAGATCACACTTTCAGTGTATCATTTGAATGCATTGCTAGTGACAGATGACTGTTCTTTAGTGCGTTGTAACTAGGACGCAGTACGACAAAGTTCGCCAGATTTGTCATCCGGCAACCGCTATTGTCACTTGTGACAACGTCACCGTGCATTCATTTTGTGCTAACATTGTTTATTTCATTCTTTCCTAGTTCCGAGAATCGAGAATGTTCAAATAAGGTTGATGCCCAATCTGTATCCACATGTGAGTTGGGAACGAGAAACATCAGCCTGTGAATCAACTGATTCGACCATTATATTCAGAGGATTTTCAAGACACTACCTACGGATGTTCATCCTCACGAGCGATCAAGCTGTGTATTATGCGAATGACTTCGAACCAGGCGAAGGAACGGAAGAAGTGTTCATTCTATTCAACGAACATGAAAATCTCTTCTCCCTACCGATGATTGGTAACATTTTTCATGTTTCTTATGCATTGAAAGGTTTCTTCAGCAGGCACGTTTGTCGAAGTGGCAAGATGTGCACATGCCTTCAGTCGACAATTTGAAACGTAATATCTTTCAAGATATTCGTGTGCGTCCAAATCTGATTCCGTATTAAGGTTCAAAAAATGTTGTTTAAACGTCAGCTAATAATGCCTGCCATTACACAGATATCGTTGTTATTTACTTACAGTTATTTGCATAAACGTGCATAGTCACATTTCAATGATCGGCGTGATCCGGTCACAACGTTTGACATAGAGAAAATATTTATCTACAATAGAAGAGCAAGTCTGATTGACCTCAATGTTGCTTTATATTTCCAGTTTTCTTATGTGATGAAGCACTTCTATGATGACAGTTTGTCTAAATCGTCAAGTCAAGTATTACTTGGAATTGAGTTCATGCTTCTGATGTTGTGTTGTGATGAGTTTTGAACTTCTTTCCATATGAATGTGTCTTATCTCAATAAATTGAATATTTCGAGTACACATTCAGAGTCATTTGATGATCACCAAAACCAGTACACAGAAATGTCGTACTCACTGTGGTCATCCTAATACAAGACATATTTGTAGTCAACCGAGGCGCATTAGTGATAATTTGCATTTTGTGTGATCATATGAAACAGGCTAAAGAAAAAGATTGAGACCATTCCCACGAATAAGCTTTTTTATTGAGCTCTGTTGAGCACATGTGTGTTTATTCGACATTGTATTCTTAACAAATAAACAAACTCTTTATTTTCAAACTTTTCCTTTTTCTACCGGCTTTGGAATGAAAATGCCATGAATGTGAGTTTACTCAATAAATTTTCAAAAACAAAAAATATTTTGTTCAATTGTCATTTACTTTGAAGTTCGATGGTTGCAAGACTACAAATTCATTCAGCCTTACACGTGAGGTGAAACTGTATTGAAAATGTGTTCTGGAATTCAATGAGTCTTCTTTGTGATGTAGGTCAATCATGAAACCAGATAATATATGATGTTGTACAGAGATTTAGCGAAATGTCCTCTAACTGAACCGCCAACGTATCGGTAGGCGTTTGAAAAGATTTGAGAATGAATAACGTCCCATTCCGAATAATGTGCTATTGTTCAACCGAATGATCAACATCATACACACCAAATCACGATATTGTTTTCATTCTTTTGTAGTAAATAACAGCTAAATGTAAGTTCATGAAGCGTTTCTTTACTTATATGAGAGGAAAGGTTACATTGCATCTCTACTTATCTCAAAATATTGTGTATGTAATAAATCATAGTATCTGTGGGAACTAAATGCTCATTATATATTCATCTGAAAAATGAAGTCACTTCATAAAGAAACCAAAACTCAAACCTAATTCATTTTTACTCAGATATATATACAGCGAGGAATGTGAAGAAAGAACCAAAAATAATCCGAACACCAGGTGAGAAGAATAAGTTAAAAGTCAATTGAAATACAGGTCAAAATAATATAGTTTAAAAAAATTGTTTCAATAATGTTGCCTAAATTGTAAACTTGACTGAGTACTAGTTAATTTAGTAACTCAAAGAATTCCACCATGACTCATCATGAACAAATTTGTATCTGTCAATCATACCGAGATACAGAACACGAATATACACGAAATTAAATGGTGCATGAACGTGATTTCTGAGTTCATAAACTACAACTGAATAATGAAGAGCCTCTTTATTTACTTGTATAAGCATCAGCATTCAAAAACAGCTCTTCCATAAAATATCACAAAATAATTAAGCCTCAACAATATAGCATGAAAAACATGCCAGTCACACGTTCGATAATAAGAACATTAAAATTCATGCACAGCGGCTGGTGAAATTTGTGCATTTTTATTATACGAAACAAAGAATTTATTCTATTGAAAAAAAAATATATCTCCAATAAAAAAACGAAAAAATGAAATACATACAATAAACAAAATGATACAAGGGTAAAAATTATAACAATACATCCTGCTAAAGTCGAAAAACAATTCACATAAATTCAGAGAAAATACACAGAGCCGAAACAAACAAATTTTATTCATATTAATGCCTGCTAACAATGAGCATACGTTGAGGAGAGATGTGAATTACCGAACTGATTGACTGAGATGTACCGACGCAAATTACCTCACCACTAATTCTGTGCGCATGACGAGTGCAGCGAAGAACACATTCACGAAACAAGCATATTCGCAGCACACACTCACGTCCTTCCTCACCACATTTTCTTTCATATTTTTCTGTTATACAGCGTCACAAGTAACGTCTCGGATCACTGAGAAAATTCAAATCGATTCAGGTGAGTAGTGGTTTTTGTAACATGATGAATGTCTTTAGTATTGAAGACGGTGATCCTTTGTGCCATGTGTCAGTTCCGAATCTTGGTATCGTGCAACCACAATGGCAACTGAAAACTAACTCAAAATATGTCATCGCTCTCAGTTCAACAAACCAATCCATTTTCCTAGAATAACATTATTGACATCAACGTCTACACAGATATTTTACTGACTCAACTTCATTCACACTTCAGCAACAGTCGTTCAATATTCTTTTGACACACTTCCATCAACATCACTGCAGTTAGGTCTCTTTTTATTGATATTGCCACAAGTGAGAATGTGCTTTGCACATCTCAACAGTAAGCAACGCACTCAATACTCACCACTACTTTTCATGTAACACTGGTAAGTATATGGAGTATTAGAAAGAGTGATGTGTCAACTGTTCACATGTGATTTTTGGAGATTCACGAGATGCAATTAAATAATTTACAAAATTTTCATGCTGTGATTAGAGTGTATTAGTGTATGAAACACTCAATGTCTAGTCGTGTATCTGATTCTGTCTGTACTCTAGTGATAATGATTCACGTGATTGTGGCGTCCACTTCTCTACGTGTTGCAAAACCAGTAATTCTCATGTGTATAATATTTTTGTTCATTGGATAAACTTTCATAGAGGAATGTGAATAAACGTGCAAGGAAAACCTGGAATAAATTTCTAGTTAATAATCCATTATGCTTTATGTAATCGTGAACTGGTTATCAGGGAATTCTGCGTATTCATCAAAGCGTAGGTGTGTGAAATGAAATTGTCTTGATGATAAAATATTTGCGAAATATTTCGACTGGTCGCATGTTGGAAACAGTTGAATAGATGGACACTAGTATGTTTGCAATGAAATTTTCACTACCACCTCAACATTGGGTGGGTAAATCGAAAGCCGAAAATTTCAACTCCATTTTTGAAAATCAATACTGTGTCAACCGAAAACGGGAAGAACTCACTCATTCACTTTCAATGGTTCCAATGAAATATCGATCATCTGATGGCGTTGAATGTCGAGAGATGTTATTCGGGGCATGTATGTTTGTGTGTCGTTGTTTGTAAGGATGTCTCGGCCTAATGTCTGCATGCTGAAAGTGGATATTTGGGAACATGGACACGATTCATATAAATTTGTCAGAATGAATATGTCAATCGTGTGTATTCCGTTGGTCGATACGTGATTGAGATCTTTGTGTTTATTCGATTTATGTAGCAGCTGTGGATGCCGCTGTGAAGAATGAGGACACGACCACGCTCATGACACGTGAGTCCACAAACAAACTGTTGTTTCTCATTGCATTGTTTCACAATCTGTTACTCATTGATATCAGTCTTCTGAAAAAGCTTGAGTGCTGTGTTCATTGCACGAATTATCAACGGCCTAGCATATGAGTTGATCATTTCAAACTGAGATTTCGAGATATCTGAAATCAAAAGAAATCCCTGTAAGGATAATTGTTATATGCGTACGGGTTGAATATTGTGCGAATATAAATTATGGGATTCTGGTTTGCCTCTTTAAATGCCTTATTGCATCAGAACTGTTGAAAAAGTTCTTTTCCGCATGAGCTTTACCTTGCATCACCTAATACTGAGTTATGAATTCACAATACTCGAAATACTACCTCATTCAACAATGAAAACACGGTTCACACGATTATCTGTATAATGAACATGGTTAACACATTCGAACACTCATGTTCCTCATGCCTGTTATCAATGAGCATACGTTGAGGAGAGATGTGAAATACCGAACTGATTGACTGAGATGTACCGACGCAAATTACCTCACCACTAATTCTGTGCGCATGACGAGTGCAGCGAAGAACACATTCACGAAACAAGCATATTCGCAGCACACACTCACGTCCTTCCTCACCACATTTTCTTTCATATTTTTCTGTTATACAGCGTCACCAGTACCGTCTCGGATCACTGAGAAAATTCAAATCGATTCAGGTGAGTAGTGGTTTTTGTAACATGATGAATGTCTTTAGTATTGAAGATATTGATCCTTTGTGCTATGTGTCAGTTCCGAATCTTGGAATCGTGCAACCTCAATGGCAACTGAAAACTAACTCAAAATATGTCATCGCTCTCAATTCAACAAACCAATCCATTTTCCTAGAATAACATTATTGACATCAACGTCTACACAGATATTTTACTGACTCAACTTCATTCACACTTCAGCAACAGTCGTTCAATATTCTTTTGACACACTTCCATCAACATCACTGCAGTTAGGTCTCTTTTTATTGATATTGCCACAAGTGAGAATGTGCTTTGCACATCTCAACAGTAAGCAACGCACTCAATACTCACCACTACTTTTCATGTAACACTGGTAAGTATATGGAGTATTAGAAAGAGTGATGTGTCAACTGTTCACATGTGATTTTTGGAGATTCACGAGATGCAATTAAATAATTTACAAAATTTTCATGCTGTGATTAGAGTGTATTAGTGTATGAAACACTCAATGTCTAGTCGTGTATCTGATTCTGTCTGTACTCTAGTGATAATGATTCACGTGATTGTGGCGTCCACTTCTCTACGTGTTGCAAAACCAGTAATTCTCATGTGTATAATATTTTTGTTCATTGGATAAACTTTCATAGAGGAATGTGAATAAACGTGCAAGGAAAACCTGGAATAAATTTCTAGTAAATAATCCATTATGCTTTATGTAATCGTGAACTGGTTATCAGGGAATTCTGCGTATTCATCAAAGCGTAGGTGTGTGAAATGAAATTGTCTTGATGATAAAATATTTGCGAAATATTTCGACTGGTCGCATGTTGGAAACAGTTGAATAGATGGACACTAGTATGTTTGCAATGAAATTTTCACTACCACCTCAACATTGGGTGGGTAAATCGAAAGCCGAAAATTTCAACTCCATTTTTGAAAATCAATACTGTGTCAACCGAAAACGGGAAGAACTCACTCATTCACTTTCAATGGTTCCAATGAAATATCGATCATCTGATGGCGTTGAATGTCGAGAGATGTTATTCGGGGCATGTATGTTTGTGTGTCGTTGTTTGTAAGGATGTCTCGGCCTAATGTCTGCATGCTGAAAGTGGATATTTGGGAACATGGACACGATTCATATAAATTTGTCAGAATGAATATGTCAATCGTGTGTATTCCGTTGGTCGATACGTGATTGAGATCTTTGTGTTTATTCGATTTATGTAGCAGCTGTGGATGCCGCTGTGAAGAATGAGGACACGACCACGCTCATGACACGTGAGTCCACAAACAAACTGTTGTTTCTCATTGCATTGTTTCACAATCTGTTACTCATTGATATCAGTCTTCTGAAAAAGCTTGAGTGCTGTGTTCATTGCACGAATTATCAACGGCCTAGCATATGAGTTGATCATTTCAAACTGAGATTTCGAGATATCTGAAATCAAAAGAAATCCCTGTAAGGATAATTGTTATATGCGTACGGGTTGAATATTGTGCGAATATAAATTATGGGATTCTGGTTTGCCTCTTTAAATGCCTTATTGCATCAGAACTGTTGGAAAAGTTCTTTTCCGCATGAGCTTTACCTTGCATCACTTAATACTGAGTTATGAATTCACAATACTCGAAATACTACCTCATTCAACAATGAAAACACGCTTCACACGATTATCTGTATAATGAACACGGTTAACACATTCGAACACTCATGTTCCTCATGCCTGTTATCAATGAGCATACGTTGAGGAGAGATGTGAAATACCGAACTGATTGACTGAGATGTACCGACGCAAATTACCTCACCACTAATTCTGTGCGCATGACGAGTGCAGCGAAGAACACATTCACGAAACAAGCATATTCGCAGCACACACTCACGTCCTTCCTCACCACATTTTCTTTCATATTTTTCTGTTATACAGCGTCACCAGTACCGTCTCGGATCACTGAGAAAATTCAAATCGATTCAGGTGAGTAGTGGTTTTTGTAACATGATGAATGTCTTTAGTATTGAAGATATTGATCCTTTGTGCTATGTGTCAGTTCCGAATCTTGGAATCGTGCAACCTCAATGGCAACTGAAAACTAACTCAAAATATGTCATCGCTCTCAATTCAACAAACCAATCCATTTTCCTAGAATAACATTATTGACATCAACGTCTACACAGATATTTTACTGACTCAACTTCATTCACACTTCAGCAACAGTCGTTCAATATTCTTTTGACACACTTCCATCAACATCACTGCAGTTAGGTCTCTTTTTATTGATATTGCCACAAGTGAGAATGTGCTTTGCACATCTCAACAGTAAGCAACGCACTCAATACTCACCACTACTTTTCATGTAACACTGGTAAGTATATGGAGTATTAGAAAGAGTGATGTGTCAACTGTTCACATGTGATTTTTGGAGATTCACGAGATGCAATTAAATAATTTACAAAATTTTCATGCTGTGATTAGAGTGTATTAGTGTATGAAACACTCAATGTCTAGTCGTGTATCTGATTCTGTCTGTACTCTAGTGATAATGATTCACGTGATTGTGGCGTCCACTTCTCTACGTGTTGCAAAACCAGTAATTCTCATGTGTATAATATTTTTGTTCATTGGATAAACTTTCATAGAGGAATGTGAATAAACGTGCAAGGAAAACCTGGAATAAATTTCTAGTTAATAATCCATTATGCTTTATGTAATCGTGAACTGGTTATCAGGGAATTCTGCGTATTCATCAAAGCGTAGGTGTGTGAAATGAAATTGTCTTGATGATAAAATATTTGCGAAATATTTCGACTGGTTGCATGTTGGAAACAGTTGAATAGATGGACACTAGTATGTTTGCAATGAAATTTTCACTACCACCTCAACATTGGGTGGGTAAATCGAAAGCCGAAAATTTCAACTCCATTTTTGAAAATCAATACTGTGTCAACCGAAAACGGGAAGAACTCACTCATTCACTTTCAATGGTTCCAATGAAATATCGATCATCTGATGGCGTTGAATGTCGAGAGATGTTATTCGGGGCATGTATGTTTGTGTGTCGTTGTTTGTAAGGATGTCTCGGCCTAATGTCTGCATGCTGAAAGTGGATATTTGGGAACATGGACACGATTCATATAAATTTGTCAGAATGAATATGTCAATCGTGTGTATTCCGTTGGTCGATACGTGATTGAGATCTTTGTGTTTATTCGATTTATGTAGCAGCTGTGGATGCCGCTGTGAAGAATGAGGACACGACCACGCTCATGACACGTGAGTCCACAAACAAACTGTTGTTTCTCATTGCATTGTTTCACAATCTGTTACTCATTGATATCAGTCTTCTGAAAAAGCTTGAGTGCTGTGTTCATTGCACGAATTATCAACGGCCTAGCATATGAGTTGATCATTTCAAACTGAGATTTCGAGATATCTGAAATCAAAAGAAATCCCTGTAAGGATAATTGTTATATGCGTACAGGTTGAATATTGTGCGAATATAAATTATGGGATTCTGGTTTGCCTCTTTAAATGCCTTATTGCATCAGAACTGTTGGAAAAGTTCTTTTCCGCATGAGCTTTACCTTGCATCACTTAATACTGAGTTATGAATTCACAATACTGGAAATACTACCTCATTCAACAATGAAAACACGCTTCACACGATTATCTGTATAATGAACACGGTTAACACATTCGAACACTCATGTTCCTCATGCCTGTTATCAATGAGCATACGTTGAGGAGAGATGTGAAATACCGAACTGATTGACTGAGATGTACCGACGCAAATTACCTCACCACTAATTCTGTGCGCATGACGAGTGCAGCGAAGAACACATTCACGAAACAAGCATATTCGCAGCACACACTCACGTCCTTCCTCACCACATTTTCTTTCATATTTTTCTGTTATACAGCGTCACCAGTACCGTCTCGGATCACTGAGAAAATTCAAATCGATTCAGGTGAGTAGTGGTTTTTGTAACATGATGAATGTCTTTAGTATTGAAGATATTGATCCTTTGTGCTATGTGTCAGTTCCGAATCTTGGAATCGTGCAACCTCAATGGCAACTGAAAACTAACTCAAAATATGTCATCGCTCTCAATTCAACAAACCAATCCATTTTCCTAGAATAACATTATTGACATCAACGTCTACACAGATATTTTACTGACTCAACTTCATTCACACTTCAGCAACAGTCGTTCAATATTCTTTTGACACACTTCCATCAACATCACTGCAGTTAGGTCTCTTTTTATTGATATTGCCACAAGTGAGAATGTGCTTTGCACATCTCAACAGTAAGCAACGCACTCAATACTCACCACTACTTTTCATGTAACACTGGTAAGTATATGGAGTATTAGAAAGAGTGATGTGTCAACTGTTCACATGTGATTTTTGGAGATTCACGAGATGCAATTAAATAATTTACAAAATTTTCATGCTGTGATTAGAGTGTATTAGTGTATGAAACACTCAATGTCTAGTCGTGTATCTGATTCTGTTTGTACTCTAGTGATAATGATTCACGTGATTGTGGCGTCCACTTCTCTACGTGTTGCAAAACCAGTAATTCTCATGTGTATAATATTTTTGTTCATTGGATAAACTTTCATAGAGGAATGTGAATAAACGTGCAAGGAAAACCTGGAATAAATTTCTAGTTAATAATCCATTATGCTTTATGTAATCGTGAACTGGTTATCAGGGAATTCTGCGTATTCATCAAAGCGTAGGTGTGTGAAATGAAATTGTCTTGATGATAAAATATTTGCGAAATATTTCGACTGGTTGCATGTTGGAAACAGTTGAATAGATGGACACTAGTATGTTTGCAATGAAATTTTCACTACCACCTCAACATTGGGTGGGTAAATCGAAAGCCGAAAATTTCAACTCCATTTTTGAAAATCAATACTGTGTCAACCGAAAACGGGAAGAACTCACTCATTCACTTTCAATGGTTCCAATGAAATATCGATCATCTGATGGCGTTGAATGTCGAGAGATGTTATTCGGGGCATGTATGTTTGTGTGTCGTTGTTTGTAAGGATGTCTCGGCCTAATGTCTGCATGCTGAAAGTGGATATTTGGGAACATGGACACGATTCATATAAATTTGTCAGAATGAATATGTCAATCGTGTGTATTCCGTTGGTCGATACGTGATTGAGATCTTTGTGTTTATTCGATTTATGTAGCAGCTGTGGATGCCGCTGTGAAGAATGAGGACACGACCACGCTCATGACACGTGAGTCCACAAACAAACTGTTGTTTCTCATTGCATTGTTTCACAATCTGTTACTCATTGATATCAGTCTTCTGAAAAAGCTTGAGTGCTGTGTTCATTGCACGAATTATCAACGGCCTAGCATATGAGTTGATCATTTCAAACTGAGATTTCGAGATATCTGAAATCAAAAGAAATCCCTGTAAGGATAATTGTTATATGCGTACAGGTTGAATATTGTGCGAATATAAATTATGGGATTCTGGTTTGCCTCTTTAAATGCCTTATTGCATCAGAACTGTTGGAAAAGTTCTTTTCCGCATGAGCTTTACCTTGCATCACTTAATACTGAGTTATGAATTCACAATACTCGAAATACTACCTCATTCAACAATGAAAACACGCTTCACACGATTATCTGTATAATGAACACGGTTAACACATTCGAACACTCATGTTCCTCATGCCTGTTATCAATGAGCATACGTTGAGGAGAGATGTGAAATACCGAACTGATTGACTGAGATGTACCGACGCAAATTACCTCACCACTAATTCTGTGCGCATGACGAGTGCAGCGAAGAACACATTCACGAAACAAGCATATTCGCAGCACACACTCACGTCCTTCCTCACCACATTTTCTTTCATATTTTTCTGTTATACAGCGTCACCAGTACCGTCTCGGATCACTGAGAAAATTCAAATCGATTCAGGTGAGTAGTGGTTTTTGTAACATGATGAATGTCTTTAGTATTGAAGATATTGATCCTTTGTGCTATGTGTCAGTTCCGAATCTTGGAATCGTGCAACCTCAATGGCAACTGAAAACTAACTCAAAATATGTCATCGCTCTCAATTCAACAAACCAATCCATTTTCCTAGAATAACATTATTGACATCAACGTCTACACAGATATTTTACTGACTCAACTTCATTCACACTTCAGCAACAGTCGTTCAATATTCTTTTGACACACTTCCATCAACATCACTGCAGTTAGGTCTCTTTTTATTGATATTGCCACAAGTGAGAATGTGCTTTGCACATCTCAACAGTAAGCAACGCACTCAATACTCACCACTACTTTTCATGTAACACTGGTAAGTATATGGAGTATTAGAAAGAGTGATGTGTCAACTGTTCACATGTGATTTTTGGAGATTCACGAGATGCAATTAAATAATTTACAAAATTTTCATGCTGTGATTAGAGTGTATTAGTGTATGAAACACTCAATGTCTAGTCGTGTATCTGATTCTGTCTGTACTCTAGTGATAATGATTCACGTGATTGTGGCGTCCACTTCTCTACGTGTTGCAAAACCAGTAATTCTCATGTGTATAATATTTTTGTTCATTGGATAAACTTTCATAGAGGAATGTGAATAAACGTGCAAGGAAAACCTGGAATAAATTTCTAGTTAATAATCCATTATGCTTTATGTAATCGTGAACTGGTTATCAGGGAATTCTGCGTATTCATCAAAGCGTAGGTGTGTGAAATGAAATTGTCTTGATGATAAAATATTTGCGAAATATTTCGACTGGTTGCATGTTGGAAACAGTTGAATAGATGGACACTAGTATGTTTGCAATGAAATTTTCACTACCACCTCAACATTGGGTGGGTAAATCGAAAGCCGAAAATTTCAACTCCACTTTTGAAAATCAATACTGTGTCAACCGAAAACGGGAAGAACTCACTCATTCACTTTCAATGGTTCCAATGAAATATCGATCATCTGATGGCGTTGAATGTCGAGAGATGTTATTCGGGGCATGTATGTTTGTGTGTCGTTGTTTGTAAGGATGTCTCGGCCTAATGTCTGCATGCTGAAAGTGGATATTTGGGAACATGGACACGATTCATATAAATTTGTCAGAATGAATATGTCAATCGTGTGTATTCCGTTGGTCGATACGTGATTGAGATCTTTGTGTTTATTCGATTTATGTAGCAGCTGTGGATGCCGCTGTGAAGAATGAGGACACGACCACGCTCATGACACGTGAGTCCACAAACAAACTGTTGTTTCTCATTGCATTGTTTCACAATCTGTTACTCATTGATATCAGTCTTCTGAAAAAGCTTGAGTGCTGTGTTCATTGCACGAATTATCAACGGCCTAGCATATGAGTTGATCATTTCAAACTGAGATTTCGAGATATCTGAAATCAAAAGAAATCCCTGTAAGGATAATTGTTATATGCGTACGGGTTGAATATTGTGCGAATATAAATTATGGGATTCTGGTTTGCCTCTTTAAATGCCTTATTGCATCAGAACTGTTGAAAAAGTTCTTTTCCGCATGAGCTTTACCTTGCATCACCTAATACTGAGTTATGAATTCACAATACTCGAAATACTACCTCATTCAACAATGAAAACACGGTTCACACGATTATCTGTATAATGAACATGGTTAACACATTCGAACACTCATGTTCCTCATGCCTGTTATCAATGAGCATACGTTGAGGAGAGATGTGAATTACCGAACTGATTGACTGAGATGTACCGACGCAAATTACCTCACCACTAATTCTGTGCGCATGACGAGTGCAGCGAAGAACACATTCACGAAACAAGCATATTCGCAGCACACACTCACGTCCTTCCTCACCACATTTTCTTTCATATTTTTCTGTTATACAGCGTCACCAGTACCGTCTCGGATCACTGAGAAAATTCAAATCGATTCAGGTGAGTAGTGGTTTTTGTAACATGATGAATGTCTTTAGTATTGAAGATATTGATCCTTTGTGCTATGTGTCAGTTCCGAATCTTGGAATCGTGCAACCTCAATGGCAACTGAAAACTAACTCAAAATATGTCATCGCTCTCAATTCAACAAACCAATCCATTTTCCTAGAATAACATTATTGACATCAACGTCTACACAGATATTTTACTGACTCAACTTCATTCACACTTCAGCAACAGTCGTTCAATATTCTTTTGACACACTTCCATCAACATCACTGCAGTTAGGTCTCTTTTTATTGATATTGCCACAAGTGAGAATGTGCTTTGCACATCTCAACAGTAAGCAACGCACTCAATACTCACCACTACTTTTCATGTAACACTGGTAAGTATATGGAGTATTAGAAAGAGTGATGTGTCAACTGTTCACATGTGATTTTTGGAGATTCACGAGATGCAATTAAATAATTTACAAAATTTTCATGCTGTGATTAGAGTGTATTAGTGTATGAAACACTCAATGTCTAGTCGTGTATCTGATTCTGTCTGTACTCTAGTGATAATGATTCACGTGATTGTGGCGTCCACTTCTCTACGTGTTGCAAAACCAGTAATTCTCATGTGTATAATATTTTTGTTCATTGGATAAACTTTCATAGAGGAATGTGAATAAACGTGCAAGGAAAACCTGGAATAAATTTCTAGTAAATAATCCATTATGCTTTATGTAATCGTGAACTGGTTATCAGGGAATTCTGCATATTCATCAAAGCGTAGGTGTGTGAAATGAAATTGTCTTGATGATAAAATATTTGCGAAATATTTCGACTGGTCGCATGTTGGAAACAGTTGAATAGATGGACACTAGTATGTTTGCAATGAAATTTTCACTACCACCTCAACATTGGGTGGGTAAATCGAAAGCCGAAAATTTCAACTCCATTTTTGAAAATCAATACTGTGTCAACCGAAAACGGGAAGAACTCACTCATTCACTTTCAATGGTTCCAATGAAATATCGATCATCTGATGGCGTTGAATGTCGAGAGATGTTATTCGGGGCATGTATGTTTGTGTGTCGTTGTTTGTAAGGATGTCTCGGCCTAATGTCTGCATGCTGAAAGTGGATATTTGGGAACATGGACACGATTCATATAAATTTGTCAGAATGAATATGTCAATCGTGTGTATTCCGTTGGTCGATACGTGATTGAGATCTTTGTGTTTATTCGATTTATGTAGCAGCTGTGGATGCCGCTGTGAAGAATGAGGACACGACCACGCTCATGACACGTGAGTCCACAAACAAACTGTTGTTTCTCATTGCATTGTTTCACAATCTGTTACTCATTGATATCAGTCTTCTGAGAAAGCTTGAGTGCTGTGTTCATTGCACGAATTATCAACGGCCTAGCATATGAGTTGATCATTTCAAACTGAGATTTCGAGATATCTGAAATCAAAAGAAATCCCTGTAAGGATAATTGTTATATGCGTACGGGTTGAATATTGTGCGAATATAAATTATGGGATTCTGGTTTGCCTCTTTAAATGCCTTATTGCATCAGAACTGTTGGAAAAGTTCTTTTCCACATGAGCTTTATGTTGCATCACTTAATACTGAGTTATGAATTCACAATACTCGAAATACTACCTCATTCAACAATGAAAACACGCTTCACACGATTATCTGTATAATGAACACGGTTAACACATTCGAACACTCATGTTCCTCATGCCTGTTATCAATGAGCATACGTTGAGGAGAGATGTGAAATACCGAACTGATTGACTGAGATGTACCGACGCAAATTACCTCACCACTAATTCTGTGCGCATGACGAGTGCAGCGAAGAACACATTCACGAAACAAGCATATTCGCAGCACACACTCACGTCCTTCCTCACCACATTTTCTTTCATATTTTTCTGTTATACAGCGTCACCAGTACCGTCTCGGATCACTGAGAAAATTCAAATCGATTCAGGTGAGTAGTGGTTTTTGTAACATGATGAATGTCTTTAGTATTGAAGATATTGATCCTTTGTGCTATGTGTCAGTTCCGAATCTTGGAATCGTGCAACCTCAATGGCAACTGAAAACTAACTCAAAATATGTCATCGCTCTCAATTCAACAAACCAATCCATTTTCCTAGAATAACATTATTGACATCAACGTCTACACAGATATTTTACTGACTCAACTTCATTCACACTTCAGCAACAGTCGTTCAATATTCTTTTGACACACTTCCATCAACATCACTGCAGTTAGGTCTCTTTTTATTGATATTGCCACAAGTGAGAATGTGCTTTGCACATCTCAACAGTAAGCAACGCACTCAATACTCACCACTACTTTTCATGTAACACTGGTAAGTATATGGAGTATTAGAAAGAGTGATGTGCCAACTGTTCACATGTGATTTTTGGAGATTCACGAGATGCAATTAAATAATTTACAAAATTTTCATGCTGTGATTAGAGTGTATTAGTGTATGAAACACTCAATGTCTAGTCGTGTATCTGATTCTGTCTGTACTCTAGTGATAATGATTCACGTGATTGTGGCGTCCACTTCTCTACGTGTTGCAAAACCAGTAATTCTCATGTGTATAATATTTTTGTTCATTGGATAAACTTTCATAGAGGAATGTGAATAAACGTGCAAGGAAAACCTGGAATAAATTTCTAGTAAATAATCCATTATGCTTTATGTAATCGTGAACTGGTTATCAGGGAATTCTGCATATTCATCAAAGCGTAGGTGTGTGAAATGAAATTGTCTTGATGATAAAATATTTGCGAAATATTTCGACTGGTCGCATGTTGGAAACAGTTGAATAGATGGACACTAGTATGTTTGCAATGAAATTTTCACTACCACCTCAACATTGGGTGGGTAAATCGAAAGCCGAAAATTTCAACTCCATTTTTGAAAATCAATACTGTGTCAACCGAAAACGGGAAGAACTCACTCATTCACTTTCAATGGTTCCAATGAAATATCGATCATCTGATGGCGTTGAATGTCGAGAGATGTTATTCGGGGCATGTATGTTTGTGTGTCGTTGTTTGTAAGGATGTCTCGGCCTAATGTCTGCATGCTGAAAGTGGATATTTGGGAACATGGACACGATTCATATAAATTTGTCAGAATGAATATGTCAATCGTGTGTATTCCGTTGGTCGATACGTGATTGAGATCTTTGTGTTTATTCGATTTATGTAGCAGCTGTGGATGCCGCTGTGAAGAATGAGGACACGACCACGCTCATGACACGTGAGTCCACAAACAAACTGTTGTTTCTCATTGCATTGTTTCACAATCTGTTACTCATTGATATCAGTCTTCTGAAAAAGCTTGAGTGCTGTGTTCATTGCACGAATTATCAACGGCCTAGCATATGAGTTGATCATTTCAAACTGAGATTTCGAGATATCTGAAATCAAAAGAAATCCCTGTAAGGATAATTGTTATATGCGTACGGGTTGAATATTGTGCGAATATAAATTATGGGATTCTGGTTTGCCTCTTTAAATGCCTTATTGCATCAGAACTGTTGGAAAAGTTCTTTTCCGCATGAGCTTTACCTTGCATCACTTAATACTAAGTTATGAATTCACAATACTCGAAATACTACCTCATTCAACAATGAAAACACGGTTCACACGATTATCTGTATAATGAACACGGTTAACACATTCGAACACTCATGTTCCTCATGCCTGTTATCAATGAGCATACGTTGAGGAGAGATGTGAAATACCGAACTGATTGACTGAGATGTACCGACGCAAATTACCTCACCACTAATTCTGTGCGCATGACGAGTGCAGCGAAGAACACATTCACGAAACAAGCATATTCGCAGCACACACTCACGTCCTTCCTCACCACATTTTCTTTCATATTTTTCTGTTATACAGCGTCACCAGTACCGTCTCGGATCACTGAGAAAATTCAAATCGATTCAGGTGAGTAGTGGTTTTTGTAACATGATGAATGTCTTTAGTATTGAAGATATTGATCCTTTGTGCTATGTGTCAGTTCCGAATCTTGGAATCGTGCAACCTCAATGGCAACTGAAAACTAACTCAAAATATGTCATCGCTCTCAATTCAACAAACCAATCCATTTTCCTAGAATAACATTATTGACATCAACGTCTACACAGATATTTTACTGACTCAACTTCATTCACACTTCAGCAACAGTCGTTCAATATTCTTTTGACACACTTCCATCAACATCACTGCAGTTAGGTCTCTTTTTATTGATATTGCCACAAGTGAGAATGTGCTTTGCACATCTCAACAGTAAGCAACGCACTCAATACTCACCACTACTTTTCATGTAACACTGGTAAGTATATGGAGTATTAGAAAGAGTGATGTGCCAACTGTTCACATGTGATTTTTGGAGATTCACGAGATGCAATTAAATAATTTACAAAATTTTCATGCTGTGATTAGAGTGTATTAGTGTATGAAACACTCAATGTCTAGTCGTGTATCTGATTCTGTCTGTACTCTAGTGATGATGATTCACGTGATTGTGGCGTCCACTTCTCTACGTGTTGCAAAACCAGTAATTCTCATGTGTATAATATTTTTGTTCATTGGATAAACTTTCATAGAGGAATGTGAATAAACGTGCAAGGAAAACCTGGAATAAATTTCTAGTTAATAATCCATTATGCTTTATGTAATCGTGAACTGGTTATCAGGGAATTCTGCATATTCATCAAAGCGTAGGTGTGTGAAATGAAATTGTCTTGATGATAAAATATTTGCGAAATATTTCGACTGGTTGCATGTTGGAAACAGTTGAATAGATGGACACTAGTATGTTTGCAATGAAATTTTCACTACCACCTCAACATTGGGTGGGTAAATGGAAAGCCGAAAATTTCAACTCCATTTTTGAAAATCAATACTGTGTCAACCGAAAACGGGAAGAACTCACTCATTCACTTTCAATGGTTCCAATGAAATATCGATCATCTGATGGCGTTGAATGTCGAGAGATGTTATTCGGGGCATGTATGTTTGTGTGTCGTTGTTTGTAAGGATGTCTCGGCCTAATGTCTGCATGCTGAAAGTGGATATTTGGGAACATGGACACGATTCATATAAATTTGTCAGAATGAATATGTCAATCGTGTGTATTCCGTTGGTCGATACGTGATTGAGATCTTTGTGTTTATTCGATTTATGTAGCAGCTGTGGATGCCGCTGTGAAGAATGAGGACACGACCACGCTCATGACACGTGAGTCCACAAACAAACTGTTGTTTCTCATTGCATTGTTTCACAATCTGTTACTCATTGATATCAGTCTTCTGAAAAAGCTTGAGTGCTGTGTTCATTGCACGAATTATCAACGGCCTAGCATATGAGTTGATCATTTCAAACTGAGATTTCGAGATATCTGAAATCAAAAGAAATCCCTGTAAGGATAATTGTTATATGCGTACGGGTTGAATATTGTGCGAATATAAATTATGGGATTCTGGTTTGCCTCTTTAAATGCCTTATTGCATCAGAACTGTTGGAAAAGTTCTTTTCCGCATGAGCTTTACCTTGCATCACTTAATACTGAGTTATGAATTCACAATACTCGAAATACTACCTCATTCAACAATGAAAACACGCTTCACACGATTATCTGTATAATGAACACGGTTAACACATTCGAACACTCATGTTCCTCATGCCTGTTATCAATGAGCATACGTTGAGGAGAGATGTGAATTACCGAACTGATTGACTGAGATGTACCGACGCAAATTACCTCACCACTAATTCTGTGCGCATGACGAGTGCAGCGAAGAACACATTCACGAAACAAGCATATTCGCAGCACACACTCACGTCCTTCCTCACCACATTTTCTTTCATATTTTTCTGTTATACAGCGTCACCAGTACCGTCTCGGATCACTGAGAAAATTCAAATCGATTCAGGTGAGTAGTGGTTTTTGTAACATGATGAATGTCTTTAGTATTGAAGATATTGATCCTTTGTGCCATGTGTCAGTTCCGAATCTTGGTATCGTGCAACCACAATGGCAACTGAAAACTAACTCAAAATATGTCATCGCTCTCAATTCAACAAACCAATCCATTTTCCTAGAATAACATTATTGACATCAACGTCTACACAGATATTTTACTGACTCAACTTCATTCACACTTCAGCAACAGTCGTTCAATATTCTTTTGACACACTTCCATCAACATCACTGCAGTTAGGTCTCTTTTTATTGATATTGCCACAAGTGAGAATGTGCTTTGCACATCTCAACAGTAAGCAACGCACTCAATACTCACCACTACTTTTCATGTAACACTGGTAAGTATATGGAGTATTAGAAAGAGTGATGTGCCAACTGTTCACATGTGATTTTTGGAGATTCACGAGATGCAATTAAATAATTTACAAAATTTTCATGCTGTGATTAGAGTGTATTAGTGTATGAAACACTCAATGTCTAGTCGTGTATCTGATTCTGTCTGTACTCTAGTGATAATGATTCACGTGATTGTGGCGTCCACTTCTCTACGTGTTGCAAAACCAGTAATTCTCATGTGTATAATATTTTTGTTCATTGGATAAACTTTCATAGAGGAATGTGAATAAACGTGCAAGGAAAACCTGGAATAAATTTCTAGTTAATAATCCATTATGCTTTATGTAATCGTGAACTGGTTATCAGGGAATTCTGCGTATTCATCAAAGCGTAGGTGTGTGAAATGAAATTGTCTTGATGATAAAATATTTGCGAAATATTTCGACTGGTTGCATGTTGGAAACAGTTGAATAGATGGACACTAGTATGTTTGCAATGAAATTTTCACTACCACCTCAACATTGGGTGGGTAAATCGAAAGCCGAAAATTTCAACTCCATTTTTGAAAATCAATACTGTGTCAACCGAAAACGGGAAGAACTCACTCATTCACTTTCAATGGTTCCAATGAAATATCGATCATCTGATGGCGTTGAATGTCGAGAGATGTTATTCGGGGCATGTATGTTTGTGTGTCGTTGTTTGTAAGGATGTCTCGGCCTAATGTCTGCATGCTGAAAGTGGATATTTGGGAACATGGACACGATTCATATAAATTTGTCAGAATGAATATGTCAATCGTGTGTATTCCGTTGGTCGATACGTGATTGAGATCTTTGTGTTTATTCGATTTATGTAGCAGCTGTGGATGCCGCTGTGAAGAATGAGGACACGACCACGCTCATGACACGTGAGTCCACAAACAAACTGTTGTTTCTCATTGCATTGTTTCACAATCTGTTACTCATTGATATCAGTCTTCTGAAAAAGCTTGAGTGCTGTGTTCATTGCACGAATTATCAACGGCCTAGCATATGAGTTGATCATTTCAAACTGAGATTTCGAGATATCTGAAATCAAAAGAAATCCCTGTAAGGATAATTGTTATATGCGTACGGGTTGAATATTGTGCGAATATAAATTATGGGATTCTGGTTTGCCTCTTTAAATGCCTTATTGCATCAGAACTGTTGGAAAAGTTCTTTTCCACATGAGCTTTATGTTGCATCACTTAATACTGAGTTATGAATTCACAATACTCGAAATACTACCTCATTCAACAATGAAAACACGGTTCACACGATTATCTGTATAATGAACACGGTTAACACATTCGAACACTCATGTTCCTCATGCCTGTTATCAATGAGCATACGTTGAGGAGAGATGTGAATTACCGAACTGATTGACTGAGATGTACCGACGCAAATTACCTCACCACTAATTCTGTGCGCATGACGAGTGCAGCGAAGAACACATTCACGAAACAAGCATATTCGCAGCACACACTCACGTCCTTCCTCACCACATTTTCTTTCATATTTTTCTGTTATACAGCGTCACCAGTACCGTCTCGGATCACTGAGAAAATTCAAATCGATTCAGGTGAGTAGTGGTTTTTGTAACATGATGAATGTCTTTAGTATTGAAGATATTGATCCTTTGTGCTATGTGTCAGTTCCGAATCTTGGAATCGTGCAACCACAATGGCAACTTATAGCTATTTCAATTTACGTACTCATCTTCCCCTGAATTATTAGAAGTGTATTGACATATGTTCCTTATTTCTGTCATCGTCTTTGTTTAATTTTTTCTTAACTTATTTAATCCCCCATTTATTATAGTTGTTGCATATTTCCATCAATATCACTGTAGTCCGTTCTTTCTGTTGTCATTGCGAGTGTGAATATAATTTCCAACGTTCAAGTATATACTTCATGAGTTTCGGCCACGTACACTTCATGTGTTTTTATCTTTTTCGAACACTTCTCTCGTTTGACTGATGACTGTTTTCTTGGATTCTTTATTTTATGATTTTTGCATAGTCATACTACTTATTTCAAAACTAATTATTTCATATCTCGGAGATATAATTAAGATCAGCTCATGAGAATTCACGAATTACTATGTTTTTAATAGATTCTTTGACCACATATATCTGGTTTTATTCATATTTATAAAGGAAACCAATCGCAAACTGAATACTCGTATTGCATAGATGTAAACTCAATGCTGGTTATATTGGCACATGTCGAGCACTGCGGAGTGTGGTAGTTTCAGTGATGTTCATCTTTCAGAGTGGTTGATTTGAAGTGAACAAACGTTTTCTGCAAGCATCCTTACATCTCCGTTTTAATCCGTTCAACACAGTCATCATCATAATCTTCTTTATACTTATCATTTTCATGAACTTCTATATAAATATCAAAATTATCATCATTTTCATTACGCTCATCTCCGTCAGCTTTATATCATTTCCTCATGGTAGTGTTAAAAAATTTTGAATCTTTCATCTACTTCGCTAAGAAAAGCTTTGTATACAGCATGTGCAGAAGGATAATATCCAGTTGTGTGAATTCGTTTCGTTATTGTGCACACTCGATGATGAAGTGATGCATTACTTATCTTCAAAAATTGTCTTTTGACTCAACACAAACATTTTTGCTGAATGCAAATTAACATCACGTTTTCAGTCTTCTGAATATCGTTATCTTTAATAAGATTTTCTCCAACATTCCCAATGGCTTAATTCAAATGCTTTTTCTTATCCTATCATGTAAAGTAGTAAAGTTGACGTTCCTTGAAATTGGTGGACTTTTTTATGAAATGCCGGTCAGATTCTTTACATCATTCTATTTTCTCTCTTTCATTTGCAGCATCGAATAATCTGATTTCAACAATATTCCAATATCCTCGTATTATATGTGAGTGTTCTATACGGTGGCTATGCTTTATCGTTCTATCATCGTTTTTAATATAATTACATTCTCACAAATTGTGTAAACGCATCTGTACACATCAAATTTTGGCTTAAAACTACCAAGGTGTCGAGTAGTTACACAAACAACGAATTCAGTATATTTATCATAGACTGTGCGGACAGTGTATAATGTAAAATAGTAAATTATCTATTTCGGAACTCAGTTAGTGTGAATAGTTGATGCGATGTATTGACGTAGATCAGATAATTTCAGATTGTATAAATTTTATCTGTAAATCTACGCAAGGCGAATCAGGGTCTCGTCTGATAAAAACACAGACATTCAGTCATTTATTCATGCAATGGTAAAACTATTGAGCGAAGATGACTACTCACCTATTCCAAACACTCAGATTACCTACCGTCTTAAAATGTGTTATTTTTCATTTTATTTTTACACGCTTCTCTAAAATTACACTTGTTCGAACAAAACCTACTCTCAGTTCACACTCGTGGATTTTCAACGCATTTCTACATAGATTATCTTCACCACGTTTCAGCAGAATCACATTGAGTTTCGGTTACTAGTCTTTAGTTGGTGATTATTAGTTATTTTCTATCTCATTGCGTGTATCTGCCCTGTACTAGAAATCACAAGTTTTGTTTTATGTGTGTTTGTTGTTGCGGTTCATTTTTTTTTCGAAGTAACCTATGGCTGATAGTTTTATTCATTGTCACATCAGTAAACAAATGGTAAATCACAGTTTTTGCTTTCCTTCTCTCCCAGATATACTCATACCAATATTGGTTGTGATAACTTTCGTGATCGGCGTCGCTTCTTTTTTTCTTATTAAAAAGTTGAAATAACACTGATGTCGTTTGTTTTTCTGTTCGAATTTCGTATGCTATTATTGAACTATCATATTCAAATATATGAAGTAATAAATTTTGATATGTAAATGAGACTTTCGTTCATTTATTCACTGAATTTAATGGTGTTAACAATGCAAGTCAACAGACTTTGAAGCTGATAGTCAGAAGAGAGATAGTCGGGTTAAAACTGTTTCCTAATAACATTATCATCAGACTTTACGTTTATAGATCCATACCATTTGTTTATTGAACAAATCGCAGATGAAGGCAAGCAGGTGAATAAGACATTGTCAAAGGTTGAAAAATCTGAATTTCACATCCGATGCTGCAAGATTACCTTAAAGTGTAACCATCAGTTTAACCAGTAAATAAGCTTCATTATTTGATAAAATTTTTATTTTCCTGGTGTAGAGTATTAAGCTTACATCAAGATAACAGTAATAAAATAAATCGTGTGAATAAAATGTATGGTTCAATGATTCAATCACGTCGATGAATGCAATAGTAATAAAAACAAAAGTGCCGTCAAAAACAATATGTGAGGAAACACATGCTGCCGAAAAAACTATTGCAGGACTTTGTTTAAGTCGAAGAAAATGGATGTTCACAGTGTGAAAACTGTAGAAAACAAATAGAACTGGTGAAGGG
The DNA here is from genome assembly GCA_944470415.2 of Schistosoma rodhaini. Classification (NCBI taxonomy): domain Eukaryota; kingdom Metazoa; phylum Platyhelminthes; class Trematoda; order Strigeidida; family Schistosomatidae; genus Schistosoma; species Schistosoma rodhaini. The sequence continues at coordinate 5,756,995 of OX104042.1, read as the reverse complement.
TGAGGTGCTTTATGTTATTCACCTTACCTAAATGCTGATCCAGTCATGGATCAATTTAGACATAGATGCTGAACATACCTTTTCAGAATACTGATAGTAGTAGTAACATATTTGTCATCGGTAAATAACTTGAGACTTGATACAAATAGGATCAGTTTACCATTTTTCAAAATGATGAAAACTCTCTTGTGGTTGAAAATGAAATGGCGAATAAAATAGTTTCCGTTTACGCATGTAGGACCACATTATAGATAATCTTTCCTGGATTCCTCTTCCAAGCAGTAGCCTCCTTGAGAAGATTGGCTGCTGACTAGTGAAATTCAATATATTTTTGAAAGTTCTTTCAAGTCAACTTCATGGAAAGTCACTCTATATTTAGTCAATAAAATGATGTTTATGTTTGAAAGAACCAATGAGAAATACATTGATGTAATCATGACAAAGAAAATGAAAAAAATAACGGCATATATATGAATATTCTTCTCTGAAAATAATTTTTCCCAATCAAAAACGCGAACGAGTTTGATTTCAAAAGTTACGTTTTTATTCTCACAAACACATTTTGACTTCAAACAAACTATATCAACTACGGTATTGCTTAGTCATATATTTTGGAATCCATTACATCCTTGTAGCTAACGTTGTTAAGTAGTCTTTGATAAATCATCGAACGACCAATATCATGTGATTTTTCTAATTTCTATTGAAACCGTATACATTTCGTTTCAAAATGTTTAAGAAAAAATGTTACCCTTAGAAATTTTTTGATTTGTGTCAAACAAACAACATTTTATCTACTTGCCAGTAAACGTGGATTAAATGCAAATTTGTGACACTACAAGAAGTAGCAAAATTTGATTTGATTAGAAACTCACATTCAATTATAAATCACATGCTCCGTTTCAATTCAAACTCCTTACACAAATTCCTCCTCGCTCAGAAAATAAATGCGTGAACTTCAGTGTACTAGAAAAGTATCTAGTTGATTATGAATAATGATGTGCTAAAGAAAAATGAGGGAAAAATAATGAGTATTGTTTTTCGAATTCAAAGAAGACATGGGATAAGATTCACGAGAATCATCATGACACGGATTTCATGAAAAGCTAAAAAGGTACACTGAATCTAATTTTATTATATCTATGCGTTAAAAGTGTGTTTAAACGTCTTCGCATAAACATTCAATCACACTAATAATCTTAAGTCTACAATGTGAGAGATAAATGGAACAACTGTTCTTTACAAGAAAGTTCCGGTAAGACCTTATGGGATTTCTTGTCTTAGATGCGAGTGCAAATTAAACGAGACTAAACGAGCGTAATCCTCAAAGTCGACCGCTTTTCTAAAGTCGCTCTTTGATATCCGACGACTGAAATACTTTGATGAATGACTGTGTCGACAGAATTATCACTATCAGATCCACTTTAACAGTGAGAGTAAGTGAAGATAAACTCCCAAAACGTTTTCCGAGATTTCTTCAGGTGATTTGCTATTACCCGCTTTATCACGGCCAGCATTCACTAAGCCATCAGATACGAATATAAAAATATTTGTAAGCGATGTATTATCACGTCTTTATATATGTAATCCATCTGTCAACTTTCGTTATTTGCTCACATTCAACACTAAACAACAATTTGATTCAAAAATCATGCTTCTAGAAAAAATGTATAGGTTCAAATATTGTTACAAACATAGTTACAAATTACCTTGTCGGCACTTCTACAGAAGATGAATTACTTAAAGATTACAAATATAAGACAGTTAGGTTGAATTTCACAATAAATCATGTTGACTTTTATCATTTGCAATGTAAAAACTACACCTTCATATGTATAAATCAGAATTTTTCACAAATAACATTTTTTCAGCGGCATTCTTAACTTAGCCTAAAAGCACCATCTCGATGTCTAGTTCGATTCTACTATCGTCTCACCTTGCTTGTTAAAATATATCTCGAACAAAGAACGCATAAGGACTGAAATTTTCGCTCCTGTGATTGTTATGAACTGTTCGTCAGAAAAATCTGACTAATTAAATGGCATTTTCACAGATCACTGCTTGCAACCAACAAATCCTCTGTTCAGTGATTTTCGTAAACAAATGTCCGGTGAATCCGAATGAAGTACTGAATATTGAGAAGAAACCATTTACATTGCGTAATAAACTTGAAATACGAATATATAATGCGAGTAATTCTAAAGTGAATTTACTTAATGTAGGTGTGAAAGGGTTCATTAATGACATTACATACACTATGAGAATTCAAAGAAAACATTTCACTCGATATCACACTTTTACAAACTTCAAAACTGACTTTCAACTGCTTTAGTTTAGTAGACAGAATCACAGAGCAAGGTTATAATTTTGAACAAACGCAGCATGAAAATCATCTCTTATCTTTCATGTCTGTTAAAATACGTTTGATATCATAAGTGGATAAACGCAGACGAACTAGTTACTAAAGCGCACCAAGATAGTGAAAAAATACGAAAATCAATCAAAAGCTTAGGATTGTCTTGACTTATTCACTTTATCTGGATGAATGACCATGCGATATGCAAGTGTTAATAAGTCTTTAATAAAACTGAAACATTTGCATTTCAAGTTTTGAAGACTGAGCAATTAAATTCTTCAAGGTTGACCACAATCTTAGTTATTATTTGATATTTGATAACTGAAGTACTTTCAGGATTCAGCATATCGACTGACGTATCACTGTTAGATCCCGTTGAACAGATAAATAAACAGGGTGAGTGAAGAGAAACTTCGAACATGTCTTCGAGAGTTTATTCCGTGAATGCGCTGTTACCCGCTATATCAGAGTTTGCATCGAAATCAGTTGTTCGCAAATTACATTTATCAAACGTATTTGTAAAGGATGCATTTTTATACCACCTTCATATACTTATTTCATCAATCGAGGTTCGTTATTTACTCACATTCAACACTGATAAATGATATGATTGGAAACTCATCTTTATAGACAAACTCCATTTTTTAAAAACATCGGTTGATATTAATGTCCGAATATTGGGAAGATACATGTGATCGAATGCTGATACGTTTTTTGGTTGAATTTAGATGACTGGAGAAACACGTTTCATGCACTCTCTTTACTTACAAAAACATGATAAATCTTCCCATAAGCTACCTAAATTTTTCACTCAGCCTCCGTTCTAAAACTTCATCATTCTAACTAACCAACCAAGTATGCAAACATTACACTTGCTACTATGATGCTGATGAGTCTATATTATGCATTATGACCGATTCCGCGATAGCTGAAGAGAATCGATTTGTGTATCATATAACACGACAATGTTGGTCAACAGTATCATCCATTATGCCATATACAGTAAAAATGTGAATTCACTTAATGCAAGTGAGAAGTCGTCCATTGATGACATTGCATGCACTATGGGGATTTCAAGAAAAGATTTTACTAAACACCTTACATTTACAAACTTTAAAACAGAACTATCACTTTTTTAATGTTGTTATATGCTGGTGAAGACATAAGTACGATTAACTCCAAGGACCTAATAATGGACTGATCCTATTGTTTAACTATAGAGTAATTAAATAGTGTATATCTAAACTCATCTATTCATAAGCTTTATTTTGACTTATGAATGATAACTGTGAGATTTACTGATCTCAAATTATTTTCAGTTTATAAAATATTGTTTTCCACGTTCACAGCCATATTAGGCTTGAACTTGCAAAAATATAATACCTTATTTTATGGTGTGATGCGGTCTGTCTGTCGCGCACACGAACAGAGTATGATTGAAACAAATGGTTTGCATAGCACTTACTTACTTAATTCACTTACTCCTGCTACTCCCGATGGAGCATGTGCCGCCGACCAACATACTCCAACCCGCTCTGTCTTAGGCCTCTCTTCTAATTCGATCCAATTTTTACTCATTATTCTCTTGTCTGTCTCTATTACTGAGTTTAATGTGTAGTTTGGTCTTCCTTTTTTCCGTTGACCTTCAGGATCCCATGTGAGGACTTGTCTTGTGAAGCAGCTGGGTGCTTTCCTTAATTTGTGTTCTATCCACTTCCAGAAATTCTTTCTTTTTATGCCAAAATCTGGTTAGTTCTCTAGCACAGTAGTTTGCTGCTGATAGTGGATGATGGCTATCGTAGTTTCCACGTCTCCGCTCCATACAGTAGAACTGTCTTGACATCTGTTATGAAAATTCTGTGATTGACGTCAATTGACAATTCTTTTGAGTTCCAGATGTTTTTCAGTTGTATATAAGCTGCTCTTGCTCCGATGATCAGCGCCCTTACATCTGCATCAGACCCACCGTGTTCATCGATGATGCTGCCCGGATATGTAAAGGTTTTCACATTCTCCAAAGCTTCTCTCTCAAGTGTTATTCGATTGGCACATGTTGTTTTGTATCGGAGTATCTTGTTTCACTTTGTTTATAATGAGACTTACTACTGCTGAGGCTTCTGCTACACCAGCCGTCTTCTCCTGTATTTGTTGATGTGTGTGTGATAGAAGAACCAGTTCATCTGCGAAGTCTAAATCGTTCAGCCGCATCCTAGCTGTCCACTGTATCCTGTGATTCCCCTCAGATATTGACGTTTTCGTGATCCAGTCGATCGTCAGGAGAAAGAGAAAGGGTTAGTGTAAGCAACTCTGCCTAACACTAGTCTCAACCTTGGATAAGTCGGTCTTCCTTCATGAACGATTTGACAGTTTAACTCATCATGGAAATTCCGAGTGATATTGACTGTTTTCTTAGGTACGACTTAGTGTCGAAGAAGCCTCCATAGTGTTGTCTTGTCCACGCTATCAAATGCTTTTGCGTAGTCAATTAAGTTGATGTAGAGTGTTGAATTTCGTTCAATTGATTGTTTAACAATGATCCGTAGATTTACAATTTGGTCGATACACGATCGATCCTAACGGAATTCAGCCGGTTAATCTCCAATATTAGAGTCTGCGAAATCCCCCCACATTTTTCCATTATGCACGCATATTTGTTTAAATGACAGATATTCATACTCGTCACCTTATGACCTTACCAATGTTATTTACCTACGCTACTTATCTCCTGATAGTTTGACCCATCATTGCATAAGAACATTTGAAGTGAACAGTTTTAAATTTCATTTTGATAGTTTTTATATCCAAGTGGATAATAAATTATCGGTAACTTCTGACAGCTACTAACAAAATAATATAAACTCACATTCTTGTTGTAAGTAGAATATGTGTATTTATATCCCTCTTATTATAAGTCATATTTTGACTCACCGAGCGAAACTCATAACAGCATTTGTGATTCTCGTCAAGTATTCTAATGTTTCAAAACTTCAACAGTCTTCACATCATACTACTTAAGCTATCCCTTATAACATCGGTCTTTAACACTACTAATCGTTTCCACATTGTCATAACCATCACCATTATCATTCCATTAGACTGAGTACTTAGTTAAAAAATCGTTTTTCTCATGTATAATTGAATAAATGCATTTTCGCAAATTCAACGAAATGGTGCAAAGTTAGATTTGTTTTGTGACTGTATTAGTTGAATTCGCAACTAATATCTTCAAAAACAAACATTTCATCTTACCACGAGCATTTTTGTATCTGTAACAATGTGTAATTCGAGAAAGATAAGAATCTAAAAAAACGGCTGTTATCTAGAACTCATACTGTGCTATTCAGTTGTACAGATGAATAAATATGTAGTGTCGGTTACTATGTTCAGCCAACATTACTTATTACAACTTCTAGCCAAGCCAATCTATTCATTTTTTTGAGTGATATTCTGAACAACTTCGTTGTTCACAAATGAACAATTACTCTTTTACAAAACGCTTTCAACCACGTGGGCTGTAGAAGGAATTCATCTTTATCAATGAAATCTGCAAAGACAGCTTAATGGCTCAACACGAGTAACATTTCACTACTTTTCATTCAATGCTTTGTAAAACGTTTCGTATAAAATAACAGCGCTTATTGTTTTTTATCTATGTCGTTCAAAGTTGTGAAACAATTCCAAAACTTTACATACAGTAACCCTGACTTTCTCCATTACTACACTGTATGAATCACTGAAAAAAACGTGTGATTTCATAAGTCAGAGAACATGCTCAGTTTGCCTACGAGATGCCGAACGAACAAATAAATTTGTATTACGTAAACTTGATGTATCAGTATGCGAATTATTTACTCTCAAGCCAATTCTAAATAAATCTTTCACTTTACCACAATGACTTCTCGTGACCTAGTATAAAACAATTCTTAAGAGTAAATAATTGTATCAATATCCACAGTAAAAAGAATCTGGCAACCAAAATCTCAATGACAGAAACCCTTAAATTCACATCAAAACATTTGGTAGAAATGTTTTGTTTTCCCATGAGGACGGAAATAGTATTTGTGTTTTAATTTGACTGAAAATAATAAGAAACCGAACGATCAAACGATGAATTTTCTAACTCAGAACAGGAATGTAACAATCAATCATGTTCTTATTGATCAGACATATCTCTGAATCATTCTGCACTGCTTCTTGCTTTTGTGAAAAATTACCTTCTTCGGGCTCATAAGCATTGGACAAAATGTCTGATGTCAAAATGTTTTACGCAAATAGCTTTCTTTTATGGGGATTTGCATGCAAAGTTATAAAACTTCATTTCTATTCTTCTTCCACATACAGAATATGTGCTTTCTGGTTAACAGCTATTGGTCAAGTCACATAATCAAATCTATGAAGGATTAAAAGGTAATTACAAATCAACTTTACTAGTAGACATCAGTCTCTGAAACTCTTTTTGTATAGACAGACAACAATGAAGAAATCAGTTAAGTTAAAGAAACTATTCACTGATGCCACTTGTGTAAAAAAACGAAAATTGATCGATTTTAACGTTATCTCATGATTTAAATGAACTGATAACTACCAAATAAATGTGGGATTATTAACCAAAAAAGTTGAAGATGAGCATAATAATTTACAATGGTTTTATTCATTTGTGTACAAGACATTTTACATAGGTAAGTGGGAAATCCTAAATGCATTTATTATTTGATTGTAAAGTATAAACATGTACAAATCCAGATAAATATCTTATGATCGATCATCCTATTTGCTCTGAACTAGGAAATAAAGATAGAAAGGGAGAAATGTCAAAAGTAAATTCAGCAACTTACCATTCATAATTATAAGAATTCAATCCAAACCTAATAATGAAGTGATATTCAACGGTTTACTATGAAAACGATGTGAAGTGAAGATATCAAATTTGAAACTATGATATCTTCACCACAGTTCTTTCGAAAAGTTAAATGCTCTCTAGGCAGCCTAAGTTTAGTGGATTTGATGAAAATCAGTATATTACATTCGCAATGTCATCGAGGTGTCAACTCATTACGTGATTTCTTTGATTTACATCATCATTTGAAAATACAATAGGTAACTTCTCCGTAAAGTGAATAACGAGGAGTCAATAAATTGCTTTGCTCGATAAATACAAAGTTAAACTTTATCATGGAGAAAACAACAGTATTTTGAAATGATGTCTTCGAAACATGAGACGAATTTATTGCCTTCTTAATAGTAATTGATGAAATAAATAGATTGAAACACAATATGCCAAATCATTTGTTCCCGAATAAATGTAAATGTTTCTTCATGCCTAATACAATGACTTAACAACCAACACTGAAAATCCACTATACCAATTCGTAGTCATATAACTAGGGTATTTGTGATAAAATGTGTTCAAAATAATACATATTGATCTACAACAAAATTTTTTTGTATATGAATAGGTTGTTATTATAGAAGTAATTGTTATTCTGAAGATTTGCATAGTGTTGAACAAAATGTGATGTTTAATAGATCAGGAAAATCCAGAGTACATGAGTTTTACTCATAGCTTGAGTAATGACTTGAGCTATTCATCTTTACTAAGTAGAATAAATTTATTTATAAACTATGTATTTCAAATACTCTTCTCGATGAAAACTTAAATAGTTTTAACGTTTCGTTCAGTAAACTTGTCTTCATACATGATGTTTTCTCTATACTGGATGCACAAATTCTCTCAAACAATTTGCTCAAACATTGACGGATATCCATTTAAATATATTAATACACGTTTCAAGTAGTCCATAAAAGACTTGTGAACTAGTCAAGAACACAATATTATCAACGTTATTGTCATAAATTCACACTATTTTTCAAGTGAATTGTGCACCTGAAATTAAGAAAAGCGGTAAAAAGATGAAATATAGAAAAGTGAACATTCAGAACATTGCTTGTGACTGACTGTACCTGGTTAATAAAGCTAGATATTACACAATAATTTACAATAGAACGCAGATGATTCAATATACATTGGATTGTGGCAAGGAGTTGAATTAGGTATAGATATTTCGCTCTATTTTTGTACTTGTCGGTTAAATGTACCTGAATTCAAGTGTTGAGTAGGAAGTGAACAAAATGCTTACTGCTTCAAACGTGCTAAACTGTAAATAAAGGTAGGTATTGCACAATAATGTGGTATCAGCTCCAATAAAATAGTCTTCAAGGTCTCTTCTGGACAAGCATTAACCACCTAACAATACAAAATTATGAACGTGATATCAAGTACTGTGTGCTAATAGCTGCATCAGGACTTGATCAAGTGAATAATATCGGTTCAAAACTTACATGTGGTCATGTATATTTTATTATCAGCTACAGATAACTATTTCATTACAGTTTGCATCGATTTATCAGCTGAACGACGTCATACAAATTGAAAAGATGGAATGTGGTTATCGGCAGAATCTATTACGCTCTCATTGTCTTATTTAGAAATTGTTGAATAAATCAACTTGCACCCCAGAATCGTTCACCTCATAGACATCACGCAAGTGAGTGAATATAATATTTTAATAGATAAGTAAATATTGCTTCGATGCTTTAATTGGAGAGTACTGTCTCCAATCTCTGGGTTCACTGTGATGCCGTTATTCAGGAACAGTCAATCAACAAGTTATAAATAGATCTAAACGCAATGTCCGGCATACCTGTGTCAACCACATTTCATCTCTTCTACATACACTTGTAACATGATGGTTTAATTGAGTCAATCCATATAGGTTGTATATATTCAACGTACGGCTGTTAATGATCCAGTCAGAATGTCAACAACCGAATAATGAAAGGTACTACAAATTAAATTGTGGTTTCTATTTATTCTTATGTGAACTAGTAAACAGCGTAGCTTTTGTTTTCACATGACTTGTGTGTGTTATTCCTTTTGAGTTGATATATAAAAATATGAGAATGGTAAGAACGTGCCTTAGTTTGAGAATGAATCATTGATTCATCACTGTACAGTTGAATTATTTCATTGAAAATATTCGGTTAACCGGAAGATAATTTGTAATCGTCGAAGAGAGCGTATTTCAATAAATCGATAATGTCATTTAGTCATTGCTTGTCCTGTGCTTCATTGCCACCACTTGTCATCTAATTCTAAATCCTCAAGTCAAGGATAGTTGATTATTGAAAGTCTGTTGTTTGCACATCATTCACTGGTGAAATGTAGAAATAGATTTTCATGTGTTTACCTATAATGCGTTTGGGAAAGAATCGAATCTGGATTGAATTACAATGAATAATTATTCCGACAGACTGTAAATGATCGCAGAACCATGAATAATAATGAGGAGTTTTACAGTAGGTTGTCATCAAACATCTATCGTAATTATATTATCTAGTCAATAGAAACGATTTATATATTTCATCAAGCTAAAAGTGATTACCAGAATCTTGTGATTAACCACCTATCTGATTGCTGTCAAATAATGTTGGCACATTCACTGTCTGTTAAAATTAGTTCTTCATAACGGTTAAGTTGGTTGCAATATGAAAATCATAATTGTGACTGTAATCCTGAGAAATTTATGATCATTCGATTTACATTAGTGAAACCAGATTATTGTTCTTTTACACTTGATAGAAATTTATAATTGATATAAAGACGTTTTACACCACCTACAAGGGATTAATTACAGAGTATTGAACTGTATCATAATCTTTTATGAATGAAATTTCTATCCAATATAATTGAATAATTTTCGGTTTAAATAGCCTATATGATAACTGGACAATACTGGTGATAGAACGGAATCGAATCAATATACTTTGGATTGTGGCGATTAGTTGAATGTAGAATAGGTATTTCGTTCAATTTTTGTACAAATTGGTTAAATGCACCTGATATCAAGTGTTAACTAGGAACTGAACACAGTGCTTACTGTTGACAACGCGAACATAATATCTGGGAAAATGAGCTATTTCAAACATACGAATAATCCAGTGAAAGTCTATGAATCTCGGTTCTGAATAATCGGTATTGACATTTATTCAATAAACAGTTATTTGTATTTCATTGAAAAATCTGAAAAACTGTATCCTTCAACTGAACCCTTTTAATTATCAAGTTTACCGAAATATGAAGTACTTGTCATATGATCTGTTCGCGACTACCACGCATTATTTCATTATACCAATTTTGAAAAGAAAATTAAAAAGTTGTTTAGAGGTGACTAGAATTCGTGCATCCATCAAACGAGTAAATTAAACAGTATATCAATTTCAGGATTTGTGAAGATTGCAGTATTTTGACAGTTGTAATCACGAGTCTATGTAAGCTAAATCACAGTTGATGATCTGGAAGAATTCAACAGTTATCGCATTCTACTATGCAGCTCCTCAATAGTGCGCATCCACGATCCAGCAAGCGAGAAGCGAACGAAAATCGGCAGTCTCTCACGTGAACGCTTATTTTCTAGACTACTGGATCCGCAATAATTATTAACAATGTCTGAGATTATTCGAAAACTGATCTCACTCATTCCTTCTGAGGTTTATCAAATGTTTACAGTAAATTAGAAATACCCTTAAACAACCAATCAAAGTTTACTTTTACTAATACCTGTTGGATTGGATTTATTTTCGTAGTTTTGTGTAAATAACGAGAACTGCATACACACATTGCATAGTATGACATATTCTAAATCATTCGATTGTAGACATCAAACAGTTGTTGCAATAACATCAAAAAGTGAAAATCAATAGCCAGAAATGTCATATGACAGAGGTCCTCATGAAAAAATGTTACTGATTATGTCAATAAAGGTGAGTGACATTTAACAATTCACATTCGAAAGTGAAAATTTCACAACAATTGTTTGCTTATCACGACAGATTGCAACGGGTTCAGATTTTAAAAACAAGTAGTATTGCTGAAAATATTTTAAACGGTTTCACTTATTTCACTTGGTGTTGCTTACTTGTGTCCTCCAATAGTTTTTCAGGAGTGTAATTGATCAGTCTCATGTTAGCATAAATACACCTTGTTTTAAGGAACAAGCTTTATAAGCAAAGACGGATGGTGGGTATCAGTGAAATTCAAGGCGCGAGTTTCGTGTCATTTGAGCCTCGTCAGCTCGATTAACCTTCATGTCAGACTTGATGTTTACTGCAGTACTCTAATCCATTTATTGAGAGCATCCTCATTTAAACACAATGATATTCTAAGATTGTGGTTATAAATAACTTACAAATATTCAATGTTGAATAATGTTTAATCATGTATTAAAAAGTGTCAAATGAAAATTAATATGATGATTTATATATAAATATATATACGGAACATAATAATCAAAAAATTTATGCTAGTTTACAGGCATGATGAATTTGATATAAGTAGTAACATTAGATGTATAGAACAAACATGTGATATAAGATTGTTTTAAGTTTGCTAGATCAATAAATCAGTCGGTAGTACATTTATGACATATATCACCGGTCTCCAATGCATCAGCAGGTAACTTTTTATTTTTTCCCAAGTGGATAGCCTATCGATTTACGAAATGTTTTATTTAAGGTAATGTCTTGTGTCAGGATAAATTATTGATAATTAATTAATAATTATATATATATAATTATATATATACAATGATCACCAACATATGTCAGTCGGATCCCATACAACATATCTTGCACCAATCGAAATTCACTTGACGGGGAAGTCTTGTAGGATAAGAAAACCTTTACACATCCGGGCAGCATCGTCAATAAACACGGTGAGTCAGATGAAGATTTGAAGAAGCGGATCGGCAAAGCAAGAGCAGCATATCTACAATTGAAGAACATCTGGAACACAAAACATTTGTCAACCGATACCGAGATCGGAATACGAAATACAAATGTCAAGACAGTTCTACTATATGAGGCGGATATGTGGAAAACTACGAAAGCTATCATCCGGAAGATACTGGTGTTTATTAACAGTTGTCTAAGCGAGATACTCCACATCCCTTGGCCAGACACATCCCAGTGGAGGTGAAAATCAGGGAGAAGTTTAGGTAGTGGATAGAACGCACTTTGAGGAATTCACACAACTGCGTCGCAAGACAAGCCCTCACTTTGGATCCTGAAAGCCAAAGGAGAAGAGTAAGACCAAAAGACACAACGTCTAGAAACGGAGACAAACATGAGAAGATTGAATAAAACTTAAAAAGAGTAAGAAAGGAAGGCGCAGGACAGTGTGGTTTGGAGAATGCTGATTAGCGGCTTATACCAAATTGGGAGTAACAGGCGTAAGTAAGTATATAAGTAGGCATATTCATTTCTCCATGATAATCTATTTGATTCTTAAATCGTTCATAAGACTCAAGTTTGAATACATCGAAAACTTCTTCATTCATTTCAGTTTGCATCAACAGTCGATCACAAATCTTCCTTACCAAAATTCACAATAATTTAATATGTTTACACTCACAAACGTAAGCACTCATGGATTTATCCACCGTAGTGATGTTGCTGAAATTATTGATGCATGGATTATTGATTGAAAGTGATGCATCATTCTGATATTGATGACATATTTCGCTTGAAATAAAACAGAATGGTTGGAGAGAAAACAATATCTCGTAACTGTCATCACATGAGAGAAAACACTGAAAAACTCAATCTATTCATCAATCGAAACAAGCTTCAAGAGATAATGTGTACATTGAACAAGGCTAATTTTTCAACATTCATGTTCCTCATGCCTGTTATCAATGAATATACGTTGAGGAGTGACGTGAAATATCGAAGTGGTTGACTGAATTCCACCGACGCAAACTAACATCATCACTTATTTTGTACATATTACGAGTACAGAGAAGAACCTCTTGCTTGCTATCATTGTTTTGTTGTTTCGTTCTCTTTGCTTTAATCTTACTTTCTTTAGTTGTTGATAATTATCAATAACTCGCTTTGGCACTAGAAATAACCTTACAGAACATCAGGCTATCCACTTAAGAAAAGATGACAAGTTCCCTGGTGTTGCATTGGCCTGCCATATATAAACTATTTATCAATTACTAAACCAGCAAACATAAAACTTTCTTATATTTCATGTTTGCTCTCTACATTAAATGTTGATTTTTATAACAATGTGATCATGCCTGTAAACTGGTGTGAATTCTGTAATTATTATTTTCAGAATATATATATATATGTATATATATATATATTATTACTCATGAAACAACCATATTCGCGGCACACACTCAGGTCCTTCCTCGTCACATTTTCTTCCATTACTTTCTGTTATACAGTACCTTGAGTACCGTCACAGATCACTGCGGAAATTGCAATCAGTACAGGTGAGTGATGTTTTTGGTAGCTCGATAATTTTCATATGTGAACAACAAGGTGATCTGTTATGACATGTATCTATTTCAAATTCATTTACATGCGGTCTGCTTGGAAATTGAAAGCTATGTTAATCAAGTTAAGCGGTTTTGTTACAAGGACTCCACTTATTTTTCTAGAATGTCACATCTGTAGTTATGTCTTGCGTTAATTCTATAATCATGGTTTGTCGTTGATGAACGTTAAACTCCGTAATAAAATGCGTATAACTTTACAAGACAGTACGAACGTCTGAATTATAGTACTTGAATAAAGAGAAGAGTAAAATAAAATATGTGTAATTTGTCATCGTGTCGGCAAACACAATCAATTTTTTGCAACGAAAATGTAACCGTTCTGCTTCGTTATTCTTATTTTTCATCTTGTCTCAATCACTAGGCCATATCGGCGTTTTTGCATACAAATCGTTGAAGAAAAAAGCTATTTGAGTTCCCGGAAATAATGCTGATCTCATTAATTTTAATGGACACACTCTAGCTGCAGTCTTCTGTACATTGATCACCATCAGATATAGAAATGGATACACCGTGACACTCATTTCGTACAACTCCCATACCGCCTTCACTAATCGCTTCTCGTTACACCGATAGCTTTCCAAATATATCTTCAAATCATTTTATTTCAAACTTGTGGTTTGACTGCGTTAATACAAAAATAATCGTTAATGTATTAGGTGAAAATGCGTTGTCAAACTTCGAATACTTCTGACATCTTAAATGTAGAACCATTAGCTTGCATTTTGTGTGTTGCTTCGGTACAATTCCATTATCAATAATATTACTATTCACAAACAGATTATTGACACAGAAGTGTTGTGAAGGAATCCTTCCCGGTTTCGTTATGAATGCAACATTAAACAAATTTTCATGATGCTTGCACGATGTCCACCATACTTAAACATGCTTTGTAGAATTTAAACGAATATTGAGTCGATTTTGAAGATAAAAAACGTAGAGAATGGTAAGACAATAAAGGAGAGAATTGCGGAATAAGCTGGTAACTTAATGAGCGCGTTCGCTAACATAGAAGTAGAATAAACAGTAATTTATGTGTTACCGAATGAATAAAATAATTAAATGAAAAAATAAATCATCGTTATAGTACGGTTCACCGTACAGTAGAATTATATGCGGTAAGATGTTATGTGTCAATTATAAACTTCAAATGTTTAAATATATAATTATTTTGAAGGAAGTGAGACAGATTGAGAGAAAAAGAATGCATTAAATCATGTCAATTTATCAACCATGATAATGGAGTATACGAATATATCGACCTCTGAATTATCAGAATAACTTTATAATTTTAGTTCACAAGGATGAAGAAATGTAAGTATAAACAATAAGATTGAAAGTGGAACTTGGTGTGCGCATAAAAGTTTATGCCATGGCAGTTTTAAGATGATGCTATAAATATCCCAATCATGTGAAAATAACAATGAAATACCAATTTATATTTGCCATATGTACGTAGTGAGGATAAAGTGACTGCGAAAAGTGGTACGCAAGATGATGTATCTTTATGTTGTAGGCGTTGGACGTTTTGGAATGAAAGTTGTGTAGAACGGAAAGGGAGAGAGCAATGGAAATGGATGGAAGAGAAGAGTAGCTAATATGTCGGAAGATCAATCACAACAATGACAATATTTATAATAGACATGAATATAAGCGGACTTCGAATATTTAAGTAAAAAGAAAGGAAGGCAGATGAAACAAAATGGTGAATTAAAACTTTTCATCCTTAGCTTAAAAAACGATTTCGTTGTTACTGATTTACTGCGCCATATTCTATCATACTGGTCCCAAAATAAATAGTGTTCCGCCTCTTAAACAAGTGTGGATTGAAGTCAATAATGATCACAGGTTCGTCACTCCACACTTCCTCCTTTTCAGATCACCTTCAGGTGAAACATTGTGTTCCACACGATGCCTCATGTCTTACATTTATCCAAAAAGCACTTCTGCTTTATGCGCCATTTTGCAAGCTTACCAAACGGCTTCAACTTAATGACTGTGATGCGACTATCGGTGCGATTTCCGGGATGACAGCAGCATAGACTTTGGGTTTCGAAACAAATTATGCGCATTGAGAAAGATATAATCACAGAAAAATATTCATCAAAGTAGGCATAAGAGTGTGGAGATATAATAATTATAAATTATGAAATGGATAGATAGACAAATTTAACAGTATGTCATAAGGTGCATTTGGAAGAAGTTAACCTATGGAAAATGTGCAGAGGGGAATTCACATTAAAGTGTTGTTAATTGTGTGTTATGCTATGTCAGACACGTAATGCTTCACAGACACTGTTTACGATGATGCTCTGTTAGCAGGCAAGAAATTGTTGAGCTAACTTATGAAGTCTTCAAAGTAGTAGAGATAGTGCCTTGTGGCTGACTAAATGGAACAGTATTTCTCTATATAATTAATCAAATCGAAAGTGAAATACAGCTAAGAGAACATTTCTGATGCAAACATGAAAAAATAGGAATATGACAAAATTCAGAAGACAGGGCGATTGAGAAATGTGAAGGGCCTACAAAACCTTAGAATTATACTAGAGTTTACGTGAGATCAACTCAAGTAGTTGTTTCATCAAGCTGTCTTGTAGGCTAATTTACACCATGTGTCACACTTATTTTGGAGAGACGAATGTAAAACATTTATGTATAACTGATGGGGAAATAGGCATTTTAGTTGTTGTTTAGTTTTATTCTATGTAACGGAAGAAAATGCTTAAAATTCCTACACAGCATTTCATTGAACAGTACTGATATTTCTGTGATTCGTGTTACTGTCGTCCATTTTATTTATTATTCGGATCTCAATAATCTAGACTAAGTATTCTTCAGTCTTCATCGTTTGAGCTTTTATTATGTGACTCTCATTGAAGTCCCACTTTTTTGTCATCTAGTTTTACTGTTGCATGTTGCAATACTATTGACAATAGGGTCCTGTTTGACCAAGATGATGATCATGATGTAATTTGGTGTGAGATTGATTTGTTCGAATGTCTGGTC
Organism: Schistosoma rodhaini; assembly: GCA_944470415.2. Lineage (NCBI taxonomy): Eukaryota > Metazoa > Platyhelminthes > Trematoda > Strigeidida > Schistosomatidae > Schistosoma > Schistosoma rodhaini. Next base: position 5,740,225 of record OX104042.1, on the reverse strand, counting down.
GTTACATTCTACTATATCCGCATGTACTTTATCTAGAAAGTGTTATTTGTGTCCGTCATTAGTATTGACTAAACAACACTCAAGTATTCGTAGTCTGGCAACGCGATACCCATGTACACTCTTTATGATACAAAGGTACCGAACCTGTCAAATCAAATGTCAGAAGCGAAGAGACTCAAATAATTATTTGAAAAGATATCGATATGTGGAGTAGTGATAAATCTAAGCTGACTAGTGATCGCAACGAACCGACTTCTGATCTGGTGTGGATGCTTAACTGATCGCCTTCCGATTGTTGAGTCTAGTAAAAGCAATGCGTTCAGCATAAAGTGTCAAATACAAACAGAGGTATTGACTTCAAGAAATTGGTAATACCTGCATCCTTATGAGGCAGCAATAATGAGTATTCAGTATTTTAAACCTAACGAATTTGTGAATGCATGTACAGCACTGTTTGGTTGTCTTTCCTTACTATAAGGGGCCCTGTGGTAGGTAATAATAATGAAAGACAAGTGCAAAGACAAACGCGATTCATCGTAAACTTCGATAATAATTTCGACAATTCAACCATCCTGAAATAAAAAAAGAGTATATAATGTTATAACCAAACCTAAATTCCAATATGTCTGGATGTAGCCGAATAACCGTTAGATAGCTTTAGACACTCGTGTCTCAGTTCAAATCAAAACAAGGTATGTATTTGACACGGTTCTGTAATTCATTATATATACAAATGAACAAATTTACCTAAACGAATATTATCACCCGGTTATTCTACCAACAATTGATACAAAAATATTCAATCTAAATTACGAGAAATAGCAAGGTAAGAAATATATGAAAAATTACCAAAAACACCAAAGAATAAGCGTTATTCTATCCTTTCTGGATAGATCAAAGGAAGATTCCGTTTGAGCGGTTATTTTATAACACGAAGTGTTTCGATTTCTGGGGAAGTGCTCCCAATTACAATCAAAATGCACGATCACAGTCAAAATTAAACCTCACAATCAAATAGCAAGCAGCCAATATGGCAGACGGCAGAATATTAGCAATTAAAACAAACTAGATACAGCTCAGTAAGGAACATAGAGACTCAATAAAAAATGATAGTAAAACCAAGAAAATTGAACGTTACAGTCTTAATTAGCATAATAAATGTTAACAGCATATACAAATAAAGAAAACGTAAGGAAGAAATCACAAGTGTATGCATGGAGGGATTTTCACCTGCAAAATGAATCCAACATATAAGTACATGTCGTTTCAATCTCTTACGTGCTAAAACACACAGTACTGGCGAAAAATTGAAAATAAATCTATACACATGTGCTTCGTTGACGTTAAGTAGAGGGAAGACGGTATGTCTAGAAAGATCTATGTTTGCTTCATCGAAAAAATTAGTACATACGCATATAAGCAAGTGCATTTGCAACCAAAATATTTGGCTTTTTGTTTTGTGAAATAAAATAACATATATGAGCACACTGAAAGTCGTTGTTTTTTACTTTGAGAAAATCATAAAAAGTTAAGGCGAAGAAAGTGTTAGGTGATGTCTAACATGCAATAATTTTTAAAGTGTCCTTAAAACCTTAACCTTCCTCTAGAACGCGTTGTTTTTAGTCGTTTATCAGATTTCACTATAGTGTCATAGTGAATTTTCTTTGTTATTATTATTATTAATGGCTTTATTCAATATTATAATCTGGTACAATATAGAATTCTCAGCACGAGTTATTTCAACAAGTTTTTTACCAAAAAAACCCCGAAAAAAAACAAAAAAAAAAAACAACAGAAATAAAATGTAAAAAAAAGGTTTAGGAAAATCTGAGTTTATACAAATTATCGAATTTGAGACATGCTTAAGAAGACAGGTTATTTACTAGGTCAACTCTAACAGCCTGTTCGTCACAAAGTAAATTTGCTAAGTGAGGTATTAAAGAACTTTTATAGATTTGCTTGCGTGTATGGATTTTAATGTATTTACGTCTCGTTCTACCAGAAGATATACAAGGAGAAAGATATGAATGAAGCGGATGGTTAGCATCTGATAAGATAACACCTGCCAAGAGTTTGCAAGATTTAAGATGTCTATCCACAAGCATATTAACAATGACTTCAAAAGATTCACCACATACCTTGCAAACTGCCTTCAGCATTCTACGTAAAATAACAAAATCCTTTCTCAAAACCCCGGGAAAAAATAATGGAGAACAATATAAAATAACAGGTAATATGCAGGAATTTACAAATGGCGAGTAATCCCAAAAGCATGCAGCCTCTTTATGTAGTATGTCAAACGGTAAACTTTTTTCGATAAGAGTAAAACATGAGAAGACCAAGAAAGATAAGAGGAAAAAGTAACCCCAAGATATTTGACCCTCGACACGGTGTTTATTTATGAGTCTCCAATGGCACAAGCATTATGGGATACCAAAATAGAGTATAGGTTCTGTCCATGTCTCAGGCTAAAGTTAACAGCTTGACATTTAGATGGATTGAGTAAGAGACCATTACCAACAGACCACCTTTCAATACGAGACAAAAACTCATTCATTTCTATAGGATGTAAGGAGGTAGAAATTGGCACACATACAGTGAGGTCGTCCGCATATTTTACAAAAGTGTTTTCTGTGGAAGATGGCAGATCATGCAAAAAGAAAGAGAAGAGCTTGGGTGAAAGAACAGCTCCTTGTGGCACACCTACAGTAGAAAGTAGAGATGTTGAACACTTTCCTTCAAATACAGTGTACTGTTCTCTTCCAGAAAGGTAGGAGTGTAACCAATTGGTTATCCATCTGTCAATGTCGATGCGAATCAGCTTGTTTTGTAAGAGGTGTCTTGGAACAGAATCAAAAGCTGAAGTAAAATCCAGGAAAGCGCATCTAACATACTTCTTACCCTTTTCCAACCCGAACACTATATTATGATGCAGAACAGCAACGGCATCTAATGTGCTTCTTTTGCATTTGTAAGCAAACCGATATGGATCACAGTGCTCTTTCATTGCAGGTTGAAGTGGTTGTATCAGTAATTTTTCCATTATTTTGAGGAAAGGTGAGGTTATTGTTATGGGTCTAAGTTTCGCATTTTTATCACCAGAAGCTTTCTTAGGTATAGGGATTACCTTTATCTTTCTCCACATTTTCGGTAAGACATTAGTTGAGAAGGATCTGTTAAAGATACTCGTGGATGGAAAACATAAAACATCAGCACATTTTTTAAAAAGGAGGTTTGGGATACCATCAGATCCTAAACATTGAGATGAATTCAGAGATTGGAGACATTTCCGGACATCATTTTCAGTGAAACTGGGGACACAATTATTCTTCAGACCGTTGGATATAGGGAGCATGATGTCAGATAACTGACGTATAATGGACTTATTTAAGTCACAAACATTTAGATGGTTATCGCTTCTAGTCTGCCTGTCCCCTGTAATTTCATCAAAGAGCTTCCACATACTTGGAGAGCTGCTACAAGATAGGAGTTTTTGAGTAAACACAGAGTTGAGAAGTCTAATCTCTTGGTTTATTTGATCATTTAACTTAACTCCTATATATTACTTTTTTGGTATGGTATATGTGTGTACTCTTCCCATGTTTACCATATACTTTAGGTAGGACACAAATTATACAGTGATCCGAACTAGACAATGGAGCACGTTTGCGACTCACATATGTACCCACATCATTAATGGAAAGCAAGTCTAGATGAGCATTCAAACGAGTAGGAAAATCTACTACATGTAGGTGACCTAGTGATGTAAGAAAGCTACAGTCACATGAATTGAAATCACCACAAAAATTGAAAGTGAATCACTGAAGGCAGTAACGGCGAATTCTGTAAATTTATCAGCGAAGACAGATAGCGCAGATGATGTGCAGTCTGGAGTCATGTAGATATTGGTAACATAAATATATTTGTATTTATTCAGGTGTTTTCGACGGCACCTTAAAGTTAGACAGTCAATAAAGTCGTTTGAAAACTTGAAACAGGCAAAAGTAGATCGACACAAGTTAACGTTTACAAACGTAGCTACTCCGCCACCACAAGTCTTTTTATTGTTTGATCGATTCTGACGATGGATATTAAAATCACTTAATGACACTAAGCAATCATCCTGTAAGTCAGTTAACCAAGTTTCTTGAATTGTGATGACACCACAATTACGATACATGTTTTGACTTAGCAGGAATTGGAGATAGTTCACCTTGTTATTTAGAGATCGACAGTTAGAATTAAGCAGCTCTGCAATGGACATTTGAATAATGTTCATTTACTTTAATGCATATTGCCAACCACCACGATGTCTCTTATTATACTTGTTTGTGATTTGTGCAGCGAAAGGACGTTAGCTTTTCATAAACACGCCTGTATAGGTTATGCGATCAATAGACATAATGACAAGTTAAAAAACCAGATAACAATGTTGAAATATTTAGATGGCAGAAACTGGTAGCCCAGGTATTCAAGCAGGCCGCCGATTCTATTATTGTGTGGGATATCGAAATTGTGGGGCCCGTGTCATCCAATTATAGCAGAAGAAAAACCATATGACTACAGTATTTTGCAAAACTTGCAGCATGGAGACCGTCGTTGCTGATGCTATCGTCAGTTCCGTTCTTCTTGCCGATATAGCGTTGTGTGCTACCTACATTGAAATAAGTAGTACATAAAACCAGTCAGGAATAGAAACTTTAGCATCAGACGTTCGAGAAAGAAAGAGCTGTAACAGAAATCAATTCTAGTGAAAATGCTGGAATAATGAAGTCTGACACGATTGACTGATATAAGCGAAAGAAATTGTCAGGTTTGAGACAATTGTTCGAGATTTCAAATTAGTGTTTACTGTATGGTTCTCATGTGTTACTATGATGCTCTGTAATTTTGTGTTCAAATACACTTGATTGTCAGCATTTATTTTTTCGTTCACTAAAATAGTACTAGGGTACCACGACATAATGCATGTTGAACGAGAGGAAAGAACTTTAACTGAGCGCATGAAGTTTGCAGGTCTTCTCGTCTTGGTGTTTGGAGCAATATTTACTGAAAGTCAGTTTGTCGACCAGTAAACGAGCTAAGCTGAAGTGCACCAACTGTCAGTTTTCACTGCATTGTGGATACCGAATGAAACTAGTGGAAGACCGTCAGTTCACTGCGAAACGTTTGCAAAGTAGAATAAGGCTTCTAGCAGTCGATGAAACCGTTCTACTGACCTTTTTTCTTGTATCTGTCAGGCGGTCGTTTGAGATCGTTTGATTTTCAATAGTGTGGTCAGACAATGGAAAAGTCCAGATTCGAACAGTAGTCTGCAGTCTATTGAGATATTTTCAGGGAAGTCAAAGTTTGCGACCCACCATTTGACGAATAAATGTGTTCTGTCGACATTGCTGTATACTGACTCGATTTCTGACACCTTTCTCGAGAAGGAAGCCACAGGTTGTCAGGTGTGATTAACCAATTTCATAAAAGACACCGATTAGGATGCGCTCACTGTGATACCAATGAATGCTTTGGCGATAATTTCACCAACTCTGAAATTACAATTCTCGCACTTCCACGAATTTTGCCGGTTTCATGAATCATATGAGATGCACAATCGGAAAATCGTCATTGTTGAATATCTAGAATATTTGTCTAACATTTCTTAAACCAAATGGCATGCACATAATGCTTATAAACTGAAAGATGTGATGATAGCGGTTTTAAGACTGTTGTCAGCAGCCATGTGAATTCAATATTTGCTTTCGCCAAGACGATTTTAGAGAAAAACATTAATAATTTCTAAATAACTATTAAATCGTGAATAAGGGTGACGAGCAGCAATCATGAATGTTCTAGAGTTTCGTCATCCATATTCATCAGTTCGACGTCATTCATTGCTGACATTTTACGGACCACGTGTAAGGCTATTGGAGGGACGAATTATTCTTTAGTCTAGCATGTTTTCGAAATCATTTTTACTCAACCGCTGCTTTTTGAGAACGCGTCGGCGAACTTTCGATAACACAGATGGTCCATTGATCGTGTTGTGATGTGCAAAATTGCCGGTTACACATTTGTGTTCCGTTTGTAGCACAGTATTCTGTAAAGTAATTTCGTGTCGTTTGACGGTTTTTTTTGACGTCCTGGTTACCTTCACAATTCCACCGTCAGATGCAGTCAGCTCATCTCCAACGTCGCTTGAAAATTAGAAGCTTAACCTACATCAGTTTCGAAAGTTGGAACATAAAAAAATGTCTAAACAGGCTCATGTGAGAGATTTTTTGATGGAAGACTTCTCGCATCTGTAGATTTAGTGCTTACAACAGTTTTTCGCTTTGCTTTTTTGCCGCTGGATTGTTTGTGTCCTACATTATTCGTCGCTAATGTTGGCATTCCAGGTGACATTCAAGTCCTTATTGAAAGTGTCTGTCTTACTTGTGTTCTGGCAACCGCATATATTTTTGACTTACATAATAAAGAAGCAGTGCATCGATATCAATACCGTGCGCAACATCATTAGCTATTGAACGTGGTGAGGATGTATTAGGGTTAAGTGGATATCCATCTGTTTTAAAATATCTGTTCCAACTCACTTGACAAAATGAATTTCAACTGATTGAAGTATGTTGGTTAAGAACTTTTTCTTTACATTGATTTACATCATTATATACGCCTACTGCCCCATCGTGTAGGAACATAGACTGCTCACCAGCATTCCCCATTCAACTCTGTCATAGACTATCCTTTCTAGATACTCGAAGTTGCTATTCATCCTTTTCATATGTGCCTCCAATTCTCACAGCGATGATTTATTAGGCCTCCTTTCTTTCCGTTTCTCTTCACAAATTCAAGGTAGTGGATGACACATTATTCAGTTTGATGATTTCCTTGAATTGTGTCCAACCCACCTTCAGCGTGTTTTCCTAATTTCCTCTTGTTTTCCTCTACGGTCGATTTTTGCTAATTGCATCCGGCCATCGTGCATTGAGTATCTTGCGAAGACAATCGTTCATAAATATATGTACATTGTATTGACGTTTGAGGTAGTTCTTTACGTCTCAGATCCATACAGTATAATTGTATAGACGATCTTAAAGCACATTCTCACTTTAAAAATTGATTGACATTTACTTCGATTTGCATATAGTAATAATATATTTCTTCCAGTTTAGGTACGCGCCATTTTTACAGTCATGATCTACGAGTTACAACATGAATCGGTTCACAGTATGCATCTCAAGCATGGTTGTTCAGTAAACATAATCTATAAAAAATGATAGCAGGTAATTCGTTCAGATACAAAGTGTTTTCATCAAAATATTTTACAAAGGACCATTGCGTCCACGTCACACACCAGATTCAATCTCAGCGAAATTGTGTTAGGATTTTGGTCGTGCTAAGTGTTTAAGCATTGCAAATTATAAGTTTAGATGTTTTTGAAGCAGGTTATCACTTCGATATTCGTTGACAGTTATTTTGAATCTCATATGTTCTTCAATTGTAGGAATGCTATTGTTGCTTCTAAATACTTATTTGTGATGTTTCTTGGGTAGGTGTAATATTAAGCATATTCCAGAGCTTCTCCGTGTTACGTTTGGAGAACTTGCTTCTCCTCTTGTACGTCGTGACCTACTGCTTGTTGAATCTAATGCTGCTCGCCCAACTTCTTTGTTTGCTTTTGTGTATTCAAACTGTTTCTTGACTTTTTCGGCTCTTGTTCTGCTGTTGTTATTAGCTGTACTCTTGCTGTTCCTTTATTCAACCTTTTACAGTATTTCGATGGATATCCAACTATTTATGTTGTTGATGCTTTATGCGTCTCAGAATCTCCTGACGTGTTACCAGTAATTTTGAAACAAACTACTTTCCTTGATAATCGTCACTGCAGTCTTTTTGTAACATTTCTGCTCAATAAATCCTTAACATAATGAATTTATTTGTGGATACTTGATTATATCAAATAAATTTAGTCTAGACATAAACTATATTAAATGTTGTTGCTAGGTCCGGATTACATCCACAAACTGCAGACACGTTATGACACAACTACGAAAAAGATCACAGTGCAGTGATACTCTAGTCAGGAAAAGGAATGATTGCATGAAAAAACAAGATGAGTGATTCCACACCGCATCCAATTTGCGAATTGCCATGATTATGATAATGATCAGTCATTATTACACTAAATAATACCTCTTTTTTATGGCATACCAGTTATTTAGATTAGTCACTCAGCTATTGAGCCGGTGTAAAAATCCCAAAACGGCTGTCACAACCTGTTTTTTTAATTTATTTTGTTTTCGGTCATGGCGCCAGCATGTACTTCAAATATCACTACCACAAGTTTAATCAAAAACCTTCGGAATAACGCTAGTTGAGAAAAAATATGAATCTGTAGGCTTAGTAATTTCAAAATAAAGGACATAAAGGAAAATAGCACTTATTTTAGAAGCAGAAATGTTTCCCAGTATGGGTAAATATTGTTCATTGGAACACTGATACAAAGCCAGCATGTGCACATTTACTTGACTATGCGTTCAGTCAAAATTGAAAACAGCAGAAGATTCTTCAATGTTTATTCGGAGATCGATTCGCAGTTTAATGTGACAGAAATGGACACTGCCAACAAAATCAGATGTACATATTCATGAGTTTTGAACAGCCCCTTGGCACTTACATTATTTGCTTGAATACCCTCACACTTCATCATCTAAATAATAAGCGCATCTGAATGCTTATCGGAAAGTCCGAATGTGAACTAACAACAGTGAAGCCTGACCGTTGTCGATGAAATGTTATTGTAACTCATTCCGCTGGTGTATGTTGAGTACAGTTTGAAGAAAAGCGAATGACAGGCTCACAAATTATAAATCAATGAAATTATAACTTTCCTTCTACGAAATCGTAGCTTCTAACATACGTATGTGTTCAGAGTATCCAATGGTATGTCGATCAATCCTTTTTATCTTGGAGAGACCGGAAATCAATTTTTCATTCACCATATTTCGTCAAAATATCCGGCAAATCAATGCCCTTTGCGTCACATTCCTACTGGTTGCTAAATTACTCAGTGACTGAATGATTGTTTCCGAAGGTCCTGAGAAATGTATGTCCGTTAAGTACTCTCTTGTCATCTGCACCATCGATTAGGCAGTTAATGTTCTCATACTGATTCACCAGTACAGCGACTTGATGTAATGTACGATTACTTTGACTGATACATGAGTTGTCGCGATGTAAAATAAATATCCTCAGCAATCATATATCGTTTGAAATAATGTTCCAAACGATATGATGTTACTCTTGTTCATCGATTCATTCAGCTTATCAGATATTGTAAATGAAACGATTGAAGCCAGTAATTATGGTTTATCTCCTCTCAATGCATCTGGACAATCTTGTTCTCATATAGTGCTTTCATTCGATGAAAGTCAAGCGAAAAACATTATCACAAGGGGGGTTTTTGTGGAGATTTAGTAATTTTATAGTTAAGATCATGAGTCAATTGAGGCTAGACCACCTGTCGTGACCAGTGGAGCTAATCCATGTCAGGTAGAGACAGGTATCTACCTCAGTACATTGGAAATTGGTTGCGCAATTTCGTGGATTGGTTGAGGTTAGACATTAACACCGTTGGATGCCAGCTCAGTGGTCTATCGGTTAAGGGCTCCGGCTCGAGACTGGTAGGTCCTGGGTTCGAATCTCGCGAGAGCGGGTTCGTGGATGCGCACTGCTGAGGAGTCCCATAATAGGACGAAACGGCCGTCCAGTGCTTCCGGATTTTCGACGGTGGTCTAGCCTCAATTGACTCATGATCTTAACGAAAAACATTATTTGCAGAGAAAATGGGGAAACACAAAAGAATATTTTAACAAGTGTTTATATGTTCTAGATGAAAATACTAGGTTTACTGCTAACTGATGAACAAAATCACCATTTCATAAATAATTTTCCGATAACTCAATAACAGTTAAATAATTCAGAATATAATTTTCGCGCGTTATACCCTGTGACTGGTTTTGTTGTAGGACTCTGTTCATTTTATGATATCGTAAGATAATATTATCTTGATCTTACGATATATCAGGTGTGACGACTAAGGTGAAAGAAAATCTTTTAATTCTTTAACGAGATGACCTTATTGAAAAACAGTCGTCTAGTATTTAGTCACATTATCCTTATTCTATTATTTGACTATTCAAGATATTTATTTGATGTTTTTTATCTCTCTCTCTATACATATATATATATAATGTAACTGTCGTCAACCATTTTATTTAGACAGAAAACATGATACGGTCAGAGGAACACATCTCTATTTTCCTTGCTGTGATGATCGGTGAGTTAAACCTTTTGCAGTTTTATGTGGACTTCACTTAGTTTAAATAAAAACATTAGGTAAACTAAGGTGATGATTAAATATTCTCAACAAAACATTTTTGTCATAATTTGGAGACGAATCTCACCCTTTTAACAAATGATAAGGTAATAAAACTGATTGATTGTCATTTGTCACAAAACTGTGATCACTTTGTTGTAAATATCAGTAAACCTTCAATCACGTTTCATTCATCGTATCGTGTTTATAAATGTAGATGAAGCAACATGGAATCATAAGTGAATAAAATGCAGGTGCTCATATGAAAGACATTGGATGATGATAAAATTAACTTTTTTAAGAAGTTGACAACATGTTTCTTTGCCACGAATGTCTGAGATTTCTCTTGTTTTCTTGTCAATATCTCTAGCATTCACACGACTGCACACTGTAAGCGGACAGAATAAACCTGCATATTTGGAAACAAATATGGTTGGAAGTGAGTGCTTTTAATATTGTCATGAATGATTATTCAATCGTTATGTAATCAGTATCAGTAGTTGCTTCAATTCTCTCCAAATTAGCATATTTCTTGAGCGTTCATTCCGTTTTCGAATAATAATTCATTTCTGCTAAACTCATAATAACAAAGACTAGTGAAATTATTGTCGATTGATAGTGACTACAAAAACAGCAGTCTATTTCACTTGTTCAAAGAAGAATTCGCCACAAGTAAAATTGTGGTTAGAAAAACTGTTCCCATAACATCGACAGTGTGTGTATGAACTGCAATTCGACACTAATTTCTTATTAAAAATTACATATGAAAATCTAAAGTATACGGAGATGCACATTTTACGGGAAGGCAAATGAAGAAGTTGTATGAAAACACATTCTGGTATAGCTTGATGAGTGTAAGTAGACAGAAAGCAATTCATTTATCAGAACCAATACAACATGTGTGCATTTCTAGTGTACGGTCGCAAATCAAATTGATATTTCATAATCATAAACATTATATTAATAATAATAATATATTCTGAATATAATATTTACAGAATTCACACCAGTTTACAGGCATGATCATATTGTTATAAAAATCAACATTTAATGTAGAAAGCAAACATGAAATATAAGAAAGTTTTATGTTTGCTGGTTTAGTAATTGATAAATAGTTTATGTATGGCAGGCCAATGGAACACCAGGGACCTTGTCATTTTTTTATTAAGTGGATAGCCTGATGATTGATCAACATTGTTCTGTAAGGTTATTTCCAGTGTCAGAGCGAGTTATCATTAATTATTTACAAATAGAGAAAGTAAGATTAAAGCAAAGAGCACGGAACAACAAAACAATGGTAGCAAGTAAGAGGTTAAACACCTAAAGTTCCGACAATCTCACTTGTGGAGTAAGATACACTTGCAGGCGCTAGAGCATTTAATGTATTTTCAAAGGAGAAGAAGGCATTAATCGAGTGAACAAACAATGGGAGAGAGTTTAACGTACGGATAGTTTGTGGTAGATTATTCCAGAGCATAGAAAACATACAGGCAAATAAATTCATATAGAGAGAAAATCTAGAATATGTTTGTTTCGCTAAACACAAGCAGTTACGAATGTCGTAATATGAGGTTATAACATATTGAATCGCCTGACTGGGTGTGAAGGAGAGTTTGTTAAGTATTTTGAAAGAGAAGATAAGGGTAAGTTTGAGTCTGTTCTTCCATAAAGGGTCAAGCCCTAGTTTGCTACACCTAGGACTATATGTCAAGACACTATCAGTTCCAAGAGTACGAAATGTGAATCGTCTCTGTACTGATTTCAGTGCTAATTTATCTTTTATGCACGTGCTACTAAGGAGAAACGCGCAGTATTCGAGGAGTGGTCGAACACAGACTTTGTTCATTAGAATACGAGATTCACAAAAACATTCACAAATATCATTAATGAAAACTAAAAAGAGCAAAGGACCTAAGACACTACCCTGAATAACCCCACTTCTAACAGGGACGGCATTCGACAATGAAGAGTTCATTTCAACTATTCGATGTCCATTGCTGAGGAAGGAATCAAACCAGTCTAGTAGCGGGTTTTGGACCCCATAATATGCGAGTTTACCTATGAGAAATTGGTGGTTGACAATGTAGAAGGCCTTAGAATTGTCCAGGTATAGCACTACTACTACATATCTTTGGCTACGAAGAATATAGACTGAATTAGGAAGTCAAAGTAACATGTCATACAAGATCGATTTTTAAGAAATGCATGTTGCGAATCATCAATAAATTGTTCAGTCAATAAATAGTTGAATAGTTCGTCACTGATAATTTTTTCCATATTCCTAGAGATAACTTGACTGATATTTATCGGTCGATAATTGTTCATGAATTTATTATCTCCAGATTTGTAATGTGGTATGATGTACGCGGTTTTCCAACGGTCAGGATAAGAGCCTTATTCCATAGAGAGAGAGTAAACAGCTTAAGGAGAAGAAGTTGGAAATCTGGACCACCATATTTGTAGAGAAATGATGAAATCCCGTCTGCTCCAGGACCTTTCGAAACTTTGAGGTTATTTGTAACCTTACTAATTTTCAGACATGTGATGGAGATAGATTTAATTGAGTTACCAGTCATGCATATAACTCTAGAAACACAGTCATTTATGGATTCTTTGCCATTTGCAAAATTACCACTGAAAAGGTCTGCTATAGGTTTTGGATCATATATAAAACTATTATTATGTAGGATGCACGGTATATCAATATTTTGAGTTGATTTAGCACGTTTATTGTAAAGGTGGATTAGGTTTTGCAATTTTGAGCAAGTACTTGGTGCTAATAGCTCTTCATTGATGGCTTTTAACTTATGTTTCTCTCTAATTTCGTAAAGAATTACTGTTATTTGTGTGACTGCCGCGAAGTCGTTAGATTTAAAATAACGTTTATTTAGGCGTCTTAGTTTATTACGATATTTAGCTGGTATATATAATTCGTAAAGATTACTAATCCTGTAAGTCTTAATAGGTGCACAGGACTCTAGACAACAGTTATCAATCAAATAGAATATGTTGATGGCATCTGTCAGACTATTACATGAGAAGAATTCATCCCAGTCTGACAGTTTGATCAGTGAGCGCAAGAGGTCTCAGTATGCATGCTTATAGTCTCTATAATTGCAGGTTCTTTGAATTGGTCGGTTGTAGGAGGGATTGATGGGGAGATCACAAGCTACTATCCTATGATCACTGCTTTCAAAATCGTTGTATACTTGTACAGATAGAGGACTGAAATCTCTACTAAATATTACATCAAGTGTTTTGGTGTAAAAACCCACTGTGACCAACAGTACAGGTTAAGGATCGATAAATATTCGTCATTGCTAGACTGACAAATACTGGTACTCCAGTTAATCCCAAGATAATTGAAATCACCAGTGATAATCTTAGCGCTGAAATTTAGAGTAGATGCGTGTCTAAATGCATTGATAATAAGATCATTCAAATTATCAGTACTATCAGGAGCTCTATATAAACAACCTAGGAGTAGACTATGGAGGATTGAAATCTCTACTAAATATTAGATCAAGTGTATTATCACGCCTTGTTGATTGACATCCAGATCGATTCTGCTAAACTATTCAAGATATTATCTTCAACTTTGTTAGTTGTTAAGATATCCAAAGCAAATATAAGACAACCGCCTCCTTGCTTAGTTTCTCTGTCACAGCGATAGAGCCGATAGTTTGGATATTTAATTCGAAATCGGCCACTGCTCGATAACATCACGTTTCAATGATAAGTATAAAAGAAGGCTTGGCTAGAAAGGCTAAGGTTCTCAAGGCTGAAATTTTGTTCAGAAGTGAACGTGCGTTAATGAGTAATAAGTTTAAAAAGGGAGTGTGTCGTGTAAAAAATCGAGAGAATCCTTATCGAAGGTATGAGTTGTAGCTATGCCTGGACTATGGTTCAATGTGTTTTCCGGATCGCATTTTGCTGTAGCTTGAGCAAACTGTAGTGCTGGTTTTACAAGGGATCTCTGGAGGCCGAAAACAATCCTTATTTTGGTAAGGTTGAATAATTTGTTGTACTTGTTTTGGTGGACAATTAAGACATGTGCCTGCATGTTGGGGTTGCGTTGATGGAGCATAACCTAGTAAAACATCACTACAGGAGTGATGATAAGAGTTACATCTTGCAGGTTTATTTTTTATAAAATTTTGGTGAAACCATGGGGCATGTTGGTTTATTGCCGTCTGTCTAATAGTAGGCCTGCTTACATGATGGTTGTAGTGGCCGTCTCGTGTAAGGTTTGTGTCCCTATAACCTCCCTTACGATGAGTAGGGTTAGGCATAGTTTCGAAAATTATAATTTTTGTTGGTAAGACTGTTGAAATATTTTTGGTAATCGGTTTAGAACTAGAAGGTTTTTTATTTACACTCTTCTTAATTAGTATATTATTTTTAGGTTTAGCAGCGTTTTCATGAGCTTTCACAATAGAATAAGGTGTTTGATTTTGGGCTTCCGTTATTACACTGGAAAGAAAGACATTAGAGTCTCCATCAGATATGTCCTGGTTATCTAGGGCCACTAGGGGTATGAGAGGCAAACTAGCACACTGAATTGGTATATAAGTACACTGAATAACACGAGATAAATTAGCTGCACCGGTGGGTTCAGCTGCTGGCGCGATCACATTTGTTGTGACCTCAACAATGTTATTTTCGTTTATGTCACGCTTTTGTGTTAATCTTTGATTGGTGGTTTTGTCTGAGACTATACGAGCGTTTTTAAACTTCGTATGCGCACAGACTAGCTGTTCAGATACTATCAAACGTTCCGCTTATAAATGGGAATCAAATATAAACAGGATAATGCACGAGTATTTTTGATGCTTTTTGTTAAGTCGGATACACTGGCATGGACTGTCCTGGAGGTTAGCTGTCTTTAGTTTCGAGTTTCTTACAGTTTTAATGGCAACTTTGTCAGGTATATTATATATAATCACATTATTTCGACAGATTATTCGCTTGGTGACTTCATTAGCTATCTAGTCAATAACGGATTCTACTTTGATCCTGTCTTCGAATTCAGAAGTAACTATATCATTTGACAACAGCAGTCAAAGGGGTGACAGTGTCTTCAGTTCTAGTTTAGGATCATCATGCTTCAATAAAGAGCCCGCAAGTGACTCCACTTTAGAACGCATATCACTTAATTGCTTATAGACAGCGGCTAATTCGTTCTTAATAAGATCGATACCATCAGTACGTGAGTTAGAACTCATAATTAAGTTAGACATAGAATCATCCAGTAACATGTGTGGAATGAGTCCACTCCCACTATTATCTGGTGCAACTGGAGTTGCAGAGCATGGGGTATAGGTAAGACCAGAATTGTTAATATCTGAAGAAGTAGGACATTTTCGAGCACGTTTTTGTGTCTGTGGAACCATTTTTCTTCAAGAGTTAATTGAATCTTGTTATTGATATATAAACTAGGGTTTAACGATATATAATATATATAATAAGTATATAAGTACCGTGTCAGCGTAACGAAAAATTCTCGTAGAGGCTGGATGTAAAGTCATCAAACATAGATTAATCAGCCATTAACTATGTATTTTGTATTTTGCATATATTTTGTTGTCTACTGGAACTAGTATTCAGTACCCACAGAATAATTTCAAAGTTTACCAAGTCTGATATGAATGGTGAACGAAGGTTACTTAAGGTGATTATGTTTGACCGCATTGATATTCTGCACTGAGTATGTTACGTGAAATGTATGCCGTTGAACAATAATTCACGTTTTTGATACAACTGAACAGTGTCTATACTCACCCGCCGGCAGATTGGACTTCAAAAACAAGACAAAACTAGAGTCATCTCCCGCTGGCCTATTTTGTGTTTCTTTGTGTTTTGTTAAATATATATGAAATGCAAACTCTCCTTTCTGATGTGCGTCCGAGGTTGAAGTAACCGATTGATCACAAAATTAATTTGAAGTTCTCAGTCATTCTGAAAAAACAGACAATGCGTCTACATAATTACAAAAATAAAATAATTTTCGATGTAGCCTGACCATTAGTTTATCGAATGCAAGAATTTGAGTGTCATGGACATGAATGCCATCGCATTGGACTAGTATTTTTACCTAAAAGAATAATAACACCTTATTGAAACTTATTGGAAAGTGTTTTTTTTCAAACAGACGATCCAAATACCAATACTTTCCGCGTGATTCAAGAACAGACAGCAGCTATGGCTTTCGAATGGATACAAATGACGCACAAAAGTTTCGGTTATGTTTATTTGGTTCATGACGTATACTTTTGGGGTGATAATACGGTGAAAGTTTATGCAGGCAATATAGGTTTATTGGAAGCCATTGGCGAACCATGTGATGTTACAAAATATCGTGCGGAGGGCTACACCAACGCCTACTTTCCTTCCAATTTTCGAACATACCAGATGACATACAAAAGAGGTGAGCTGTTTTCGAACTGTTACCAAACGATTATATTTTCAAAATCTTTTCCAATTTTGTCATAATCGTAGAAGTATTGAATTGTTTATTTAAATTTTTTAAGATCACACTTTCAGTGTATCATTTGAATGCATTGCTAGTGACAGATGACTGTTCTTTAGTGCTTGTAACTAGGACACAGTACGACAAAGTTCGCCAGATTTGTCATCCGGCAACCGCTATTGTCACTTGTGACAACGTCACCGTGCATTCATTTTGTGCTAACATTGTTCCTTTCATTCTTTCCTAGTTCCGAGAATCGAGAATGTTCAAATAAGGTTGATGCCCAATCTGTATCCACATGTGAGCTGGGAAAGAGAAACATCAGCCTGTGAATCAACTGATTCGACCATTATATTCAGAGGATTTTCAAGACACTACCTACGGATGTTCATCCTCACGAGCGATCAAGCTGTGTATTATGCGAATGACTTCGAACCAGGCGAAGGAAATGAAGAAGTGTTCATTCTATTCAACGAACATGAAAATCTCTTCTCCCTACCGATGATTGGTAACATTTTTCATGTTTCTTGTGCATTGAAAGGTTTCTCTAGCAGGCACGTTTGTCGAAGTAGCAAGATGTGCACATGTCTTTCAGTCGACAATTTGAAACGTAATATCTTTCAAGATATTCGTGTGCGTCCAAATCTGATTCCGTAGTAAGGTTCAAAAAATGTTGTTTGAACGTCAGCTAATAATGCCTGCCATTACACAGATATCGTTGTTATTTACTTACAGTTATTTACATAAACGTGCATAGTCACATTTCAATGATCGGCGTGATCCGGTCACAACGTTTGACATAGAGAAAATATTTATCTACAATAGAAGAGCAAGTCTGATTGACCTCAATGTTGCTTTATATTTCCAGTTTTCTTATGTGATGAAGCACTTCTATGATGACAGTTTGTCTAAATCGTCAAGTCAAGTCTTACTTGGAATTGAGTTCATGCTTCTGATGTTGAATTTTGATGTAAATGTGTTTGAACCTCTTTCCATATGAATGTGTCTTATTTCAATATGATGAGTCTTGCGAAGTGACATTCAGAGTCATTTGGTGATCATCAAAATCGATGAAATAGGTTTCACAAACTTGACTGTTGTGAATAATTGCAGACGTTTGCAATTTTAATTAAAACTAGTCCACATAAACTTTGTGCTGACTGTGGTCATACCAATACAAGAAATATGTAGCGTCGACGAAGACGCAACAGTGATAATTTGCATCTTGAGTGATCATAGGAACTAAAGTAAATAAATAGGTTGAAACCGATCCGCCGAATAAACTTTTTCCTTGATTTCTGTTGAACACAGGCGTGTTTAACCTCATTTCATTCTCAACAAATAAGCAAACTTTTTACTTTCAAACTTTTCTATTTCCTACCGGTATTCAAATGAAAATGCTATGAATGTGAGTTTACCCATTAAATTTTGCAAAACAGAAAATTTATTGTTGAGTCATTATATACCTGGAAATTCGATGTTTGTGAGATAGCCAATTCATTCAGACTTACATGCAGAGTGACACGGCATCAAATGTGTTTTGTGATTCAATGAGTCTCCTTTTTGATCTTTGTGAATAATGAAACCAGATTTTGTTTGATGTTATACAGATATTTAGTGAAATTCCCTTCAACTTAAATGTCCAAGTATCGGTATACGTTTTAAAAGATTTGAGAATGAATAACGTCCCATTGCGAATGATGTGTTATTGTTCAAATGAATGTTCATACTTACTAAATCATGATATTGTTTTCATTCTTTTGTAGTTAATAACAGCCAAATGTAAGTTCATGAAGCGTTTATTAACTTATATGAGTTGAAAGTTTACAATGCATCCATACTAATCTCAAAATATTGAGAATTTGTTAGAGCATAGTATCTGTGTGAACTAAATACTCATTATATATATCTGATAAATTAAGTCACTCCATCGAAAAACCAAAAGTCAAACCTTATTTATTGTATTTCAGACATATATAAGGCGCGGTATGTGAAGAAAGAACAAAAAGTGATCCGAAAACCAAGTAAGATGAATATGTTAAAAATCGATTGAAATACACATCTAAATAACATAATTTACAAAAAAAGTTTGAATTATAATTCTTAAAGTGTAAAATGAACTGAGAAATAGTGAATCAACTGTCTTAAGAAATTATACAATGACTCATCATGACCGATTTCATGTCTGTTCATCATACCGAGATACAGAATATGGTTTCGTGTTTCCTTAAATTTCATTAGTTCATCCATGAATAATAGTCCCAACAATTATAATTCTTTGATATCATTCACACTTATTAACAAAATTACATGGTGCATAAACGTGTTTTCCCAGTTCAAAAACTATAACTATGAATGATAGAAAGCCTCTTCATTTACAACAATTTGCGATAGGATTCGACTGAAGTCATTTCATATGGGATCGCGGCAGGATAATGCCTATTTACGCTGACACAAAAAGCATGCTAAACCACACGTTCATCCATGAGCACATGTGAACTCATGAATCGTGACTGAAATAATCTGCGCACATATTATGTATGAAACAGTAAGATTTATCAGCTTACAAACAATACAATTTTTCCAACAATTCGGAATAAAAATCAGAAAAAAAAGAAGCCTGATGAGGTGAAGGAAAAAATTATTAATAATAAATTCACACAAAGATGCAAAAAAAATTGTGACAAATAAAAAGATGCAATAAACGACAATTTAAGTTGGTAACAATTTACATAACTACTAAAAGAATACAAGTGACGTGAAACATCGAAATGCTTGAATGAAATGGACAGACAGGAAACACCCTCACTAATAATGATGATATTCGGGAACATGAACACCATTCACATCAACGTACCAGAGTGAATATGTCAATCGTGTGTATTCTGTTGGTTGACTAGTTCGTTCATACGTGATTGAGCTTTCTGTGTTTGTTCGATTTTAGCAGCAGCTGTGAATGTCGCTGTGAAGAATGAGGACACGACAACGCTCATGACACATGAGTCTACAAACAAACTGTGTTTCTCAGTGCATTCCTTCACAATCTGTTACTCACTGTTATCAGTCTTCTGAAATAGCTTGAGTGGTGTGTTCAATGCATGAAATATCAATGGCCCAGTATGTGCATTGATCATTTCGAATGGATATTTCCAGATATCTGAAATCCACAGAAGTCTTATTAAGGATAATTGTTATATGCGTATGGCGTGTATATTGTTCGAACATAAGTTATGAGATTCTCGTTCCACCGACGTCAATTAACCTCACTACTAATTTTCTACGCATGACGAGTAAAGGGAAGAACACATTCACGAAACAAGCATATTCGCCACACACACTCACGTCCTTCCTCACCACATTCTCCTCCATTTCGTTTTGTTATACAGCACCTCAAGTACCGTCTCAGACCACTGAGAAAACTGTAGTCAATACAGGTGAGTAGTGTTTTCAGTAACGTGATTATTTTCATATGTAATTGAGATGGTGATTCGTTGTGACATGTGTAAATGTTTAATCCCGATTTCGTGCAACCACAGTCGCAACTGAAAACTACCTCAAACTATGTAGTCACTCTCAGTTCTCTCAGCAAATCGAAAATTCAAGTCATTGTAACAACTCACAACATTCTTCCATTCGGTCATTCACTACATCGAATAACCAGTAATTTACATGTGTATATTGTTCACATTCATCGTATAAACGTTCACAACGGAATGTGAACAAACATGTAAGGAAAACCTGGAATATATTTCTAATGAATAATCCATTAGGCTTTATGTGATTGTAAACTGGTTCTGAACAAATTCTGCGTATTCATCAAGGCGTAGGTGTGTGAAATCAAATCGTCTTGACGATAAAATATTTGTGAAATATTGCGACTGCTCACATGTGAGAAATAATCATGCAGATGAACAATGGAATGTTTGCAATGAAATTGTCACTCTCACCTCAACAAATGATGGTTAAATACTAAGCCGCAACATTCAAGTCAATTTTTGTAAAGCAATACTGTGTCAACCGGAAACGAGAAGAACTCGCACATCCACATTCAAGGCTTCGTCTGCATGTGTGAATTGTGTCTGCATGCTGAAAGATGATATTCGGGAACATGAACACCATTCACATCAACGTACCAGAGTGAATATGTCAATCGTGTGTATTCTGTTGGTTGACTAGTTCGTTCATACGTGATTGAGCTTTCTGTGTTTGTTCGATTTTAGTGGCAGCTGTGAATGTCGCTGTGAAGAATGAGGACACGACAACGCTGATGACACGTGAGTCTACAAACAAACTGGTGTTTCTCAGTGCATTCCTTCACAATCTGTTATTCACTGTTATCAGTCTACTGAAATAGCTTGAGTGGTGTGTTGAATGCATGAAATATCAATGGCCCAGTATGTGCATTGATCATTTCGAATGGATATTTCCAGATATCTGAAATCCACAGAAGTCTTATTAAGGATAATTGTTATATGCGTATGGCGTGTATATTGTTCGAACATTAGTTATGAGATTCTCGTTCCACCGACGTCAATTAACCTCACTACTAATTTTCTACGCATGACGAGTAAAGGGAAGAACACATTCACGAAACAAGCATATTCGCCACACACACTCACGTCCTTCCTCACCACATTCTCCTCCATTTCGTTTTGTTATACAGCACTTCAAGTACCGTCTCAGACCACTGAGAAAACTGTAGTCAATACAGGTGAGTAGTGTTTTCAGTAACGTGATTATTTTCATATGTAATTGAGATGGTGATTCGTTGTGACATGTGTAAATGTTTAATCCCGATTTCGTGCAACCACAGTCGCAACTGAAAACTACCTCAAACTATGTAGTCACTCTCAGTTCTCTCAGCAAATCGAAAATTCAAGTCATTGTAACAACTCACAACATTCTTCCATTCGGTCATTCACTACATCGAATAACCAGTAATTTACATGTGTATATTGTTCACATTCATCGTATAAACGTTCACAACGGAATGTGAACAAACATGTAGGGAAAATCTGGAATATATTTCTAATGAATAATCCATTAGGCTTTATGTGATTGTAAACTGGTTCTGAACAAATTCTGCGTATTCATCAAGGCGTAGGTGTGTGAAATCAAATCGTCTTGACGATAAAATATTTGTGAAATATTGCGACTGCTCACATGTGAGAAATAATCATGCAGATGAACAATGGAATGTTTGCAATGAAATTGTCACTCTCACCTCAACAAATGATGGTTAAATACTAAGCCGCAAAATTCAAGTCAATTTTTGTAAAGCAATACTGTGTCAACCGGAAACGAGAAGAACTCGCACATCCACATTCAAGGCTTCGTCTGCATGTGTGAATTGTGTCTGCATGCTGAAAGATGATATTCGGGAACATGAACACCATTCACATCAACGTACCAGAGTGAATATGTCAATCGTGTGTATTCTGTTGGTTGACTAGTTCGTTCATACGTGATTGAGCTTTCTGTGTTTGTTCGATTTTAGTGGCAGCTGTGAATGTCGCTGTGAAGAATGAGGACACGACAACGCTGATGACACGTGAGTCTACAAACAAACTGGTGTTTCTCAGTGCATTCCTTCACAATCTGTTATTCACTGTTATCAGTCTACTGAAATAGCTTGAGTGGTGTGTTGAATGCATGAAATATCAATGGCCCAGTATGTGCATTGATCATTTCGAATGGATATTTCCAGATATCTGAAATCCACAGAAGTCTTATTAAGGATAATTGTTATATGCGTATGGCGTGTATATTGTTCGAACATTAGTTATGAGATTCTCGTTACACCGACGTCAATTAACCTCACTACTAATTTTCTACGCATGACGAGTAAAGGGAAGAACACATTCACGAAACAAGCATATTCGCCACACACACTCACGTCCTTCCTCACCACATTCTCCTCCATTTCGTTTTGTTATACAGCACTTCAAGTACCGTCTCAGACCACTGAGAAAATTGTAGTCAATACAGGTGAGTAGTGTTTTCGGTAACGTGATTATTTTCATATGTAATCGAGATGGTGATTCGTTGTGACATGTGTAAATGTTTAATTCCGATTTCGTGCAACCACAGTCGCAACTGAAAACTACCTCAAACTATGTAGTCACTCTCAGTTCTCTCAGCAAATCGAAAATTCAAGTCATTGTAACAACTCACAACATTCTTCCATTCGGTCATTCACTACATCGAATAACCAGTAATTTACATGTGTATATTGTTCACATTCATCGTATAAACGTTCACAACGGAATGTGAACAAACATGTAGGGAAAATCTGGAATATATTTCTAATGAATAATCCATTAGGCTTTATGTGATTGTAAACTGGTTCTCAACAAATTCTGCGTATTCATCAAGGCGTAGGTGTGTGAAATCAAATCGTCTTGACGATAAAATATTTGTGAAATATTGCGACTGCTCACATGTGAGAAATAATCATGCAGATGAACAATGGAATGTTTGCAATGAAATTGTCACTCTCACCTCAACAAATGATGGTTAAATACTAAGCCGCAACATTCAAGTCAATTTTTGTAAAGCAATACTGTGTCAACCGGAAACGAGAAGAACTCGCACATCCACATTCAAGGCTTCGTCTGCATGTGTGAATTGTGTCTGCATGCTGAAAGATGATATTCGGGAACATGAACACCATTCACATCAACGTACCAGAGTGAATATGTCAATCGTGTGTATTCTGTTGGTTGACTAGTTCGTCCATACGTGATTGAGCTTTCTGTGTTTGTTCGATTTTAGTGGCAGCTGTGAATGTCGCTGTGAAGAATGAGGACACGACAACGCTGATGACACGTGAGTCTACAAACAAACTGGTGTTTCTCAGTGCATTCCTTCACAATCTGTTATTCACTGTTATCAGTCTACTGAAATAGCTTGAGTGGTGTGTTCAATGCATGAAATATCAATGGCCCAGTATGTGCATTGATCATTTCGAATGGATATTTCCAGATATCTGAAATCCACAGAAGTCTTATTAAGGATAATTGTTATATGCGTATGGCGTGTATATTGTTCGAACATTAGTTATGAGATTCTCGTTCCACCGACGTCAATTAACCTCACTACTAATTTTCTACGCATGACGAGTAAAGGGAAGAACACATTCACGAAACAAGCATATTCGCCACACACACTCACGTCCTTCCTCACCACATTCTCCTCCATTTCGTTTTGTTATACAGCACTTCAAGTACCGTCTCAGACCACTGAGAAAATTGTAGTCAATACAGGTGAGTAGTGTTTTCGGTAACGTGATTATTTTCATATGTAATGGAGATGGTGATTCGTTGTGACATGTGTAAATGTTTAATTCCGATTTCGTGCAACCACAGTCGCAACTGAAAACTACCTCAAACTATGTAGTCACTCGCAGTTCTCTCAGCAAATCGAAAATTCAAGTCATTGTAACAACTCACAACATTCTTCCATTCGGTCATTCACTACATCGAATAACCAGTAATTTACATGTGTATATTGTTCACATTCATCGTATAAACGTTCACAACGGAATGTGAAAAAACATGTAGGGAAAATCTGGAATATATTTCTAATGAATAATCCATTAGGCTTTATGTGATTGTAAACTGGTTCTGAACAAATTCTGCGTATTCATCAAGGCGTAGGTGTGTGAAATCAAATCGTCTTGACGATAAAATATTTGTGAAATATTGCGACTGCTCACATGTGAGAAATAATCATGCAGATGAACAATGGAATGTTTGCAATGAAATTGTCACTCTCACCTCAACAAATGATGGTTAAATACTAAGCCGCAAAATTCAAGTCAATTTTTGTAAAGCAATACTGTGTCAACCGGAAACGAGAAGAACTCGCACATCCACATTCAAGGCTTCGTCTGCATGTGTGAATTGTGTCTGCATGCTGAAAGATGATATTCGGGAACATGAACACCATTCACATCAACGTACCAGAGTGAATATGTCAATCGTGTGTATTCTGTTGGTTGACTAGTTCGTCCATACGTGATTGAGCTTTCTGTGTTTGTTCGATTTTAGTGGCAGCTGTGAATGTCGCTGTGAAGAATGAGGACACGACAACGCTGATGACACGTGAGTCTACAAACAAACTGGTGTTTCTCAGTGCATTCCTTCACAATCTGTTATTCACTGTTATCAGTCTACTGAAATAGCTTGAGTGGTGTGTTCAATGCATGAAATATCAATGGCCCAGTATGTGCATTGATCATTTCGAATGGATATTTCCAGATATCTGAAATCCACAGAAGTCTTATTAAGGATAATTGTTATATGCGTATGGCGTGTATATTGTTCGAACATTAGTTATGAGATTCTCGTTCCACCGACGTCAATTAACCTCACTACTAATTTTCTACGCATGACGAGTAAAGGGAAGAACACATTCACGAAACAAGCATATTCGCCACACACACTCACGTCCTTCCTCACCACATTCTCCTCCATTTCGTTTTGTTATACAGCACTTCAAGTACCGTCTCAGACCACTGAGAAAATTGTAGTCAATACAGGTGAGTAGTGTTTTCGGTAACGTGATTATTTTCATATGTAATGGAGATGGTGATTCGTTGTGACATGTGTAAATGTTTAATTCCGATTTCGTGCAACCACAGTCGCAACTGAAAACTACCTCAAACTATGTAGTCACTCTCAGTTCTCTCAGCAAATCGAAAATTCAAGTCATTGTAACAACTCACAACATTCTTCCATTCGGTCATTCACTACATCGAATAACCAGTAATTTACATGTGTATATTGTTCACATTCATCGTATAAACGTTCACAACGGAATGTGAACAAACATGTAGGGAAAATCTGGAATATATTTCTAATGAATAATCCATTAGGCTTTATGTGATTGTAAACTGGTTCTCAACAAATTCTGCGTATTCATCAAGGCGTAGGTGTGTGAAATCAAATCGTCTTGACGATAAAATATTTGTGAAATATTGCGACTGCTCACATGTGAGAAATAATCATGCAGATGAACAATGGAATGTTTGCAATGAAATTGTCACTCTCACCTCAACAAATGATGGTTAAATACTAAGCCGCAAAATTCAAGTCAATTTTTGTAAAGCAATACTGTGTCAACCGGAAACGAGAAGAACTCGCACATCCACATTCAAGGCTTCGTCTGCATGTGTGAATTGTGTCTGCATGCTGAAAGATGATATTCGGGAACATGAACACCATTCACATCAACGTACCAGAGTGAATATGTCAATCGTGTGTATTCTGTTGGTTGACTAGTTCGTCCATACGTGATTGAGCTTTCTGTGTTTGTTCGATTTTAGTAGCAGCTGTGAATGTCGCTGTGAAGAATGAGGACACGACAACGCTCATGACACATGAGTCTACAAACAAACTGGTGTTTCTCAGTGCATTCCTTCACAATCTGTTACTCACTGTTATCAGTCTTCTGAAATAGCTTGAGTGGTGTGTTCAATGCATGAAATATCAATGGCCCAGTATGTGCATTGATCATTTCGAATGGATATTTCGAGATATCTGAAATCCACAGAAGTCTTATTAAGGATAATTGTTATATGCGTATGGCGTGTATATTGTTCGAACATTAGTTATGAGATTCTCGTTACACCGACGTCAATTAACCTCACTACTAATTTTCTACGCATGACGAGTAAAGGGAAGAACACATTCACGAAACAAGCATATTCGCCACACACACTCACGTCCTTCCTCACCACATTCTCCTCCATTTCGTTTTGTTATACAGCACTTCAAGTACCGTCTCAGACCACTGAGAAAATTGTAGTCAATACAGGTGAGTAGTGTTTTCGGTAACGTGATTATTTTCATATGTAATGGAGATGGTGATTCGTTGTGACATGTGTAAATGTTTAATCCCGATTTCGTGCAACCACAGTCGCAACTGAAAACTACCTCAAACTATGTAGTCACTCTCAGTTCTCTCAGCAAATCGAAAATTCAAGTCATTGTAACAACTCACAACATTCTTCCATTCGGTCATTCACTACATCGAATAACCAGTAATTTACATGTGTATATTGTTCACATTCATCGTATAAACGTTCACAACGGAATGTGAAAAAACATGTAGGGAAAATCTGGAATATATTTCTAATGAATAATCCATTAGGCTTTATGTGATTGCAAACTGGTTCTGAACAAATTCTGCGTATTCATCAAGGCGTAGGTGTGTGAAATCAAATCGTCTTGACGATAAAATATTTGTGAAATATTGCGACTGCTCACATGTGAGAAATAATCATGCAGATGAACAATGGAATGTTTGCAATGAAATTGTCACTCTCACCTCAACAAATGATGGTTAAATACTAAGCCGCAACATTCAAGTCAATTTTTGTAAAGCAATACTGTGTCAACCGGAAACGAGAAGAACTCGCACATCCACATTCAAGGCTTCGTCTGCATGTGTGAATTGTGTCTGCATGCTGAAAGATGATATTCGGGAACATGAACACCATTCACATCAACGTACCAGAGTGAATATGTCAATCGTGTGTATTCTGTTGGTTGACTAGTTCGTTCATACGTGATTGAGCTTTCTGTGTTTGTTCGATTTTAGTAGCAGCTGTGAATGTCGCTGTGAAGAATGAGGACACGACAACGCTCATGACACATGAGTCTACAAACAAACTGGTGTTTCTCAGTGCATTCCTTCACAATCTGTTACTCACTGTTATCAGTCTTCTGAAATAGCTTGAGTGGTGTGTTCAATGCATGAAATATCAATGGCCCAGTATGTGCATTGATCATTTCGAATGGATATTTCCAGATATCTGAAATCCACAGAAGTCTTATTAAGGGTAATTGTTATATGCGTATGGCGTGTATATTGTTCGAACATTAGTTATGAGATTCTCGTTACACCGACGTCAATTAACCTCACTACTAATTTTCTACGCATGACGAGTAAAGGGAAGAACACATTCACGAAACAAGCATATTCGCCACACACACTCACGTCCTTCCTCACCACATTCTCCTCCATTTCGTTTTGTTATACAGCACTTCAAGTACCGTCTCAGACCACTGAGAAAATTGTAGTCAATACAGGTGAGTAGTGTTTTCGGTAACGTGATTATTTTCATATGTAAATGAGATGGTGATTCGTTGTGACATGTGTAAATGTTTAATCTCGATTTCATGCAACCACAGTCGCAACTGAAAACTACCTCAAACTATGTAGTCACTCTCAGTTCTCTCAGCAAATCGAAAATTCAAGTCATTGTAACAACTCACAACATTCTTCCATTCGGTCATTCACTACATCGAATAACCAGTAATTTACATGTGTATATTGTTCACATTCATCGTATAAACGTTCACAACGGAATGTGAACAAACATGTAGGGAAAATCTGGAATATATTTCTAATGAATAATCCATTAGGATTCATGTGACTTCAAATGTTAGGATATTCACTGGATTATCCCAAATATTATCTGAAATATATATTAGTATGTTTTTGGACTCTTCTTATATTCGCGTGTTATTTGCTGTTGCACAATTATTACGTAACTGAACTATTCATATTCATATTTCTCTTATCATTAATTTCATTTTCGCCTTTGACTTATTATCATACATTTCTTGAGTTATCATCAGTTTATTGATTACTATTCAGTAACATTCTGCTAAATATTATACAAATGTTATTATCTATTTTATTGGTCGATATGGTTGTTGGTTGGTATATAAACTTAGTATGATTGATATACAATGATTCATACCACTGAGGCTGCTATTGGTGTTTTGGGCTTAAATGGCTGGCCTAAGCAGATCGCAGTACCGGTAAGCACTCTAGTTTGCTCGTACGGTTTCGTGTGTCACCGTTTCAATCGACAATTCGCTGCTCTCCATGTTTCGCTGTTCTATCGAGCAACACATTAGCAAATCATCCACTCGGCCATAGATATAACAACAACCTGGTTCTGAACAAATTCTGCGTATTCATCAAGGCGTAGGTGTGTGAAATCAAATCGTCTTGACGATAAAATATTTGTGAAATATTGCGACTGCTCACATGTGAGAAATAATCATGCAGATGAACAATGGAATGTTTGCAATGAAATTGTCACTCTCACCTCAACAAATGATGGTTAAATACTAAGCCGCAAAATTCAAGTCAATTTTTGTAAAGCAATACTGTGTCAACCGGAAACGAGAAGAACTCGCACATCCACATTCAAGGCTTCGTCTGCATGTGTGAATTGTGTCTGCATGCTGAAAGATGATATTCGGGAACATGAACACCATTCACATCAACGTACCAGAGTGAATATGTCAATCGTGTGTATTCTGTTGGTTGACTAGTTCGTCCATACGTGATTGAGCTTTCTGTGTTTGTTCGATTTCAGTAGCAGTGTGGAGATCTTTGGATGTTAATTTGCAAATTGACTGCACATTGTATGGTTTTCAGAATTTACTGAGATAGTCTGTAATCTTTGCTTAAATACATTCGATTGTCCCCAACTAGTGTTCTGTTCGATACAGCAGCTGTGAATAACTCTGTGAAGAATGAGGACACGACAACGCCCATGATACATGAGTCCACAAACAAGCTGGTGTTTCTCAGTGCATTCCTTCACATTCTGTTATTCACTGTTATACGTATTCTGAAATAGCTTGAGTGGTGTGTTCAATGCATGAAATATCAATGGCCCAGTATGTGCATTGATCATTTCAAACTAATATTCTTTTGTATCCTATATCGTCAAAAATCATGGGTAATTTTCATGTGTTTGGATTGTGCATTTGGCAAATAATAATTTTGTGATTCTGTTATTCGACGTCAGATAGTTTATATAATCGCTGATGTTCTTAAACGATATTTTATATTTTTCACAGTGTAAGGTGTAAATGTTCGAACCTTCATGTTGCTCACGCAAGATAATAATGAGAAAACGAAATTGAGTGAAGTGAAATATTTAAGTGGTTGCCTGAGTCGAACAAATGTAAATTATTCTCAATATTTATTTTGTACGAATGACGAGTAAAGGGAAGAACAAATTCACGAAACAAGCATATTCGCCACACACACTCACGTCCTTCCTCACCTCATTCTCCTCCATTTCGTTTTGTTATACAGCACCTCAAGTACCGTCTCAGACCACTGAGAAAACTGTAGTCAATACAGGTGAGTAGTGTTTTCGGTAACGTGATTATTTTCATATGTAATTGAGATGGTGATTCGTTGTGACATGTGTAAATGTTTAATCCCGATTTCATGCAACCACAGTCGCAACTGGAAACTACCTCAAACTATGTATTCAGTCTCAGTTCAATGAACAAACTTCTTTTCATAGAATTTTTCAGTGTTGTCAACGATTACACACATATTTTACTGACAGAAATTCATTATCAAGGCACCAACATTCATTCAATGTTTTTTTCGACACACTTCCATCAAGAACACTGCAGTCAGTTCTGTTTATTGATGTCGCAAATTTGAGAATATGCTTTGCACATCTCAACTGTAACAAACGCTTTTATTACTGACCTCTACTTTTCATGTAACACTGTGAACTATATGTGGTTTTGTAAAGAGTGGTGTGTCAACTGTTCACATGTGATTGCTCGATATTCACATTATGTGAATTAGTAATCGACAAAATTTTCATGCTATGTCCAGGCTACATGAGTGTATGAAACACTTACTGTCGAGTCATGTCTCTCATTCAATCGTTTCTTTTGTTTAATGCCTACAATTTGCGTGGCGTTCTCTTGATCCATCACGATCGATGGTTTGCTTTTGAATTATATCGTTACACTACAAGTCGTGGTTGTTCTTTTTCAGTCACGTCGTATTTTGCATATTTTATGATATGATGAACAGTTTCGTTTTTTTTTCTTTCGTTCGTTTGCAGTGTCGAATATTCGAGATATATCCTTATTTAAATATCCTCGTATTACATGTGAGTTTGCTGAACAGTGGTTATATTTTATCTTCCTACCAATAATGTTTTGTATGTAGTTCCTTTCTAACAAATTATGCAAAGGTTTTTGTATATATCATAACTTTGACTTCAGACTATCAAACAGTCGAGTAGTTACACAACAATGGATTCACTATATTTATCGTAGACTGTTCACACATTGTAAAGTATAAAATAGTCAATTATCTTTATCGGAACTCATGGAGTCTAAACAGTTGATGCGATGTAATGATGTAGATCATATTACTTCAGATTATGGAAATTTTGTTTTTATATCTAATCAAAGTAAACCAGGGTCTCATCTAATAACGAACACAAATATTATGTCAATTTTTCATGCAATGTTCAAACTGCTCAACGAAGAAGACCACTCACCTATTCCAATCACTCAGATTACCTACCATCTCAAAATTTGATTTATTTCATTTTATTTTCACACCCTCCACTACAATTACACTTGTCTGAACGAAAACTGCACTCAGTTTACACCTGTAAATTTTCAACGCATTTTCACCCAGATTATCTTCACCAATTTTCTGCAGTATCATATTCAAGATCGTTTTGTTTAAGGACCTCAGTTAGTTGGTATTTGTCAAGTTTTATCACATTGGATACAACAACCTTGTACCACAAGTCAAAATGCTGTGTTATTTGCATGTTGTTTTATGCAGTTCAATTATTTCTTCCGTTCCTACCCATGACAGTTAGTTTTATTCATTTTTTTTATCAGTAACTAATGTTAATCCTCAGTTATTACTTTCCTTCTCTTTCAGATTTACTTATACCAATATTGGTTGCGATGATTTTTGTGATCGGCATCGCTGTATTCCTTTTTATTAAGGTGTTTAAATAGCGATGTTAACGTATGTTTTTCTGTATGGATTTCGTGTACATTCATCAATTTTTTTCAGTTATGTTCATAAATAAAACATAATACATTTTGGTGTATATATGAGACCTTGATTCGTTTATTAATGTAAGTCAAGAGACTTGTAAACTGACAAAGAGAAGAGAGATATAGTTTAGTATAAAGCTCTTTTTAGTGAATTCATCATCACAGTTCACATTTGTTCTTCCAGAAGAGAGGAGAGTCGAGCAAGTAACCGCTTCAAATGACGTTATCATCAGTGTCACAGTGGTAAATTCATTTTACTTTGTCACTCAACAAATGGCAGATTAAGACATGCAGGTGACTTAAACGGTGTCACATGTTGAAGCTGTGGAATTTCACACCTGTTGCTGCATGTTTATTTGAAATAAGTGTAAGCAATAAAAAACATCGAGTATTTGATTTAGGTCAGGATGATCTTCTGTAGAATATCACTTAATAAGCAATACGACCATGATTAAATAAAATTTATGGTTGATAGAGACGACAGTAATAAGAACAACAGTGCTGTGTGAAAATAATGTACGAAGAAACAGATAATCCTGTACGAATTATTCATTTGAGTCTAGAAAAATGATTGTGCGCATCGTGAAATATGTGAACACAAATGGAACTGCTGTAGAGTGAGGGGTATGATGTTATTCATTTGATTTAAATAGAGATCCAGTTGTGAACCAAGGTAATCAAAGAAGCTGAAAATTCTTCTTTCAGATGGATAGGTCAGGTTTTTAAAGAAAATTCCGATAGCTATGAGTGTATAGCGAAGTAGTATTATAGTTCACATGGGTGGATAGATTAGAACTTCATACAAAAAGATTATAGTTAGCCTATTTCACAACTTCGGTAACTCTCTTAGTTGAGAAGGAATGGCAATTTAAATAGATTGAGTGCACATAAGTAGGACTACATTATCAGCCGACTATCCTGAATTTGTCCTGTGAACATTGACCTGCTTGGTAAGATAATATGCTTACTAGTGAACGTTCTTCAGAGTCAACTGATGTATCCCTAATAAATTCGTCTTTAAGATAAACGGGACCAATGAAAAATATAATTTTATCACTATGACGACGAAAATATAAACAACGACACATATATGAATATCCTTCTCCAAAAATAGCTTGACTCATCGAAATCATGAACGCCTTTTTCAATACACCAGCTAATTGTTGTATGGAGGACTGAGTGATGAGCCTGAATGATTGGGACAGCAAAAATTGTCGTTTAAAACAGCTAAGTCTTCCAAGAGTGAGGAAAATCTCACATTTAAATCGACTTGAAATGAATTTGTCGAGAAAACAAACGATGCGTATCGTTGACTCACGCCTGTTGCTTCCAATAAAGCATAGGCTGCTGACCGGCATTCTTCA
Organism: Schistosoma rodhaini; assembly: GCA_944470415.2. Taxonomy (NCBI): domain Eukaryota; kingdom Metazoa; phylum Platyhelminthes; class Trematoda; order Strigeidida; family Schistosomatidae; genus Schistosoma; species Schistosoma rodhaini. The sequence continues at coordinate 5,707,153 of OX104042.1, read as the reverse complement.
ACACACTTTGTCCTTGACCTTTATTTCCAGATCTACCAAATTTTACTTCATTTTTTTCATATCTGTCCCCAGTTCAAGAAGCAATGTTTTCTTTAATCTTGCTCTTCTTCTTTGGCCTTCAGGATTTCATGTGAGGGTTTATCTTGTGACGCATTTAGTTGATTTTCTCAATGTGTATCCTATCCACTTCTAGCATTTCTTCCTGATTTTTCCTCCGCTAAAATCTGATTTGTTGTCTACCACAGTAGAATGTTGCTGATAGTGTCTGCCAAGTGATCTGAAATTTCTTGCGTGGACAACTGTTAATAAACACTTTTGCCTTTTGGATGATCGCTTTCCAAGTGTCAAATTATCCACCCCATAATGTAGGACTGTCTTGTATTGAAACTTGTGATCTCAGGTGTTGGTTGACAATTGTTTTGAGTTCCAGATATCCTTCAGTTGTAAATATGTTGCTCCTGTTCTGCCGACCCACGTCTTCACATATGCATCAGATCCACCGTGCTCATTATTGATGCTGCCCAGATGTGTAAAGGTTTCCACATCCTCCAAAGCTTCTCCGTCAAGTGTAATTCTATTGATGCATGCCGTATTGTATCGTTGAATCTTGCTTTCTCCTTGGTTTATATTGAGACCTACTGCTACTGGGGCCGCTGCTACACTGGTCTCTATCTCATCCATTTTTTATTGGGTGTGTCATAGAAGAGTGAAGTCTTGGTTGACTGACTTACAGGATGATTGCCTAGTATCATTGAGTGATCTTAATATCTATCGTAAGGATCGATCAAACAATAAAAAGACCTGTGGTGACGCAGTGGCTACTGGGTTTTTTTTGTTTTGTGTTTTTTTTTGGTGAAAAAACTTGTTGCAATAACTCGTGCTGAGAATTCTATATTGTACCAGATTATACTATTGAATAAAGCCATTAATTATTAAAAAATTATTATTAATAAAGTCTAAATAGTCAAGCTGCATCCTAGCCGTCCACTTTATCCCGTTATTTCTCTCTGCATGATTCAGTCGATCGCCAGGAGAAATAGTGCGGGTGAGAGTAAGCATTCTTGTCTAACATAGGTTTTTACCTCGAATGAGTCGGTGACTTGTCCTCCATGAATGAATGAGCATTTTTATTTAACATAGAATTTCCGTATGACATTAACTATTTTCTCAGGCACGACATAGTGTCGAAGGAGCCTTTACAGTGCATTATCGCTGTCAATGAAGCTGATGTAGATTGGTGAAGTCCATTTAACTGATTGTTCCACAATGATCCGAAAAGCAGCGATTTGGTCTGTACACGATCGATCTTTAGGGAATCCAGCCTGTTGATCTCGAAGTTAAACGTCTGTAGAGTTCCTCAATCTCTTTAACAATATTCTGTTGAAGTCTCTTCCTGATTATGAGAGAAAAGTGATGCCCTTGTAGTTATCCCACATACTGAGATCGCCTTTTCCGTGATATCTTCATCAAACGTCCTTCCTTCTAGTCCGTTGATACTCTTTCTTTATCCCAAATCTTATTTGAGAGAATGTTGAGTATCTTTGCAGTAACCGCTTTCATCTGATTTCAGTGCCTCCGCCGGAACGCTCTCTAGTCCTGCTTCTTTGTCGCTTTTGATTTGCCTGGTGGTCATGCTGGTCTATTCAAATGTTGGTGAGCCTACATCGATTGGGAAGTTCGTGGGTGAGTTTAATAGAGCTGGTGGATTCAAGAGTTCTTTGAAGTGTTCTACCCATCTGTTCCGTTGTTCTTCGATATTGGTGATCACCTTGCCTTCCTTGCTTTACACTGGTTTTTCTGGTTTAAGGTAACTTTCAGATAGTTGCTTTTTTATTTCTGTTTATTCGGTTTGTGCTTTGGCGTTTCCTGCTCTTGCTCGACTGGTATTAATTGCTATCTTCTTGTTCCTCCTTTCTTCAATCTTATACAGTGTATTTACAGTTGTCCATTCTCCTTGGTGGTGCTTCTTGTGCCACAGAACCTCCTGACATGTTGAAATGATTGCACACTTCATCCCTTTACAGTTTCTCTATGTTAGTTTCCTCTCCATTTAGCAGATCAAGAAAGTCCTCAAACCTGTTGCTGAGGGATATCCGTAATTTTTTGAGTTTGTCAGTATCCCAAAGAAAAGCTGTGTTAAAGATTTCTGATGTTGTACGCCACGTTGTCCAATACTTCTTGAGTTTCAATTTCATATTGACTACCAGCAAGTGATGATCTGAGGCTATATCAGCTCCTCTCCTGGTTCTCACATCCCCCACCGTCCTCCTGAATTTTTTGATTATGTGAATTTAGTGGATTTAGTTCTGTGTATTGTGATCTCATGAAATCCATGTGGTTTTGTTAATGCATTTGTGTAGGAATACGGTGTCGACTATGACCAGTTTATTGAAGGCACATAGGTTTGCAAATCATTCACCATAGTCTTCCTTTCTCCCAGTCCATGTTGTCCCATGACGTCTTCGTATCTAGTATTGTCCAGATAGAAATTTATCCAAATTTCTGAAACCGTGGTGTGTAGTTTATGCATTTCTCCTCCGTAAGTTTGACTATTGATACAAGTACATTTACGAGTAGATATATTTTCAATTGATCGATATAATAAACGTTATTGCCCCTATGCCTTCAAATAGTGAACGATAAATAAGTGTTCAGAGGAAATACAATCTTGTCTTAAGTGAACTGAAATCAAATGCGATATACAATTTCTCGTTTCTTTCGTTACGTTTTCACTGTCCGACATCCAATAGAGAAATGTAAAATTTATGATATCGATTTTTTTTAACGCATGAGATAGTTGATAAAAAGTGTTACCCAATTCTCACAGTCAGTCATCAGGCAATCAATTCACAATATGTTGCAGTCCTCGAGAAACATGCCTATAAGTAAACCATTATTTCATGAATAAATTTCCAAACAATCCGATTGATGTATTGAATACTGAGAATTCATAATTTGCAATGTGTAATTAACTCGAACTACCAATATAGTGCGAGTAATTCTGACGTGAATTCACCAAACTTCAGTGAGAAATGGTGCATTGATAACATTGCATGCAGTATGGGAATTCCAAGGAAAAATTTTACTAAAAATCTCACATTTACAAATTTCAAAACTGAACTTCAAGTTCTTTCAATGTAGTGGAAAGAAACACAGAGAGAGGTCATAATTTTGAAGAAATACAGTATGAAATTCATCTGTCATTTTTCATATCCATTAGAATACGTTTTAAATCATAAGCGGATCACCGGAGACGAACAAGGTAATAAAGTATACTCAGATAGTCAGAAAATAAGTCAATCATTGAAAGGCTATGGTTTTTCTTCACTCAATAACTGCTGCTGATTAAGTGACCACGCGATATTCACGTGGTATTAAATCTTTAATTTAACTGAAACATTTACATCCGGTAATCGTTAATAATATATCCGTTGAACACTTTTAGACTGCTGTAACGTATCGGCCCAGCGTATTTTGGGTTGGTAATAAATGCCAACGAGACTTTATTCAGGAATCTTTGTGAAATTTAGCAAACATCCATTTAGATGTAAATAATAAGTTGTGAATGGGGTAACACTCAAACTTTTATTTGGCTGGATGATAATAATTGAAGAAGATTTGTTTGAAAAGAAAGCCCTAGCGTGGAACGGTCAAACTACGTGAAGTAAGCAAGCAGTCATCTCCTTGACAACCTATCATTGCACTTGTTTTCTACTTCTGGATGTTGTTACTCAACTGGTGTCTCAATATTTTGAATATAATACTCAATTAAGAACTTTCGCCTAGATTTGAAAAGATAGTTGTACAGTATTTTAGAACCAAGGAAATGCAAGCGATTGAGTAGGAAAATGTAGGGATGCCTAGATTCGACAATTTCGATGTTGATCATATTTCTGTTGCCTTGTTATGGTCTGTTTACTGTAAAGTGATAAGATCGCCAATTAGAATGCTGAACTACTGAACAGACCAATGATGCATAAACATGTACGAGCAGTTCACACCAATCTGCGAATGCTTACTGGTTCACCGAGATAAGAGATTTATAGCAACCAACCTTCAATCAATTTCGATTATGGTTAATGTTGGTTAAGCATGTATATTAAGCTACCTAACAGACATCGCCATTTGAATAATAGCAACTTACATATTTTCTGTACTGTAATGACCACTAGAGCACATGATACTCTAGTCAAAATGTTGATTGATCAATAATAATTGCAGGATTCACATCAGTTTACAGGAATGATCAATTTGATATAAATAGCAACATTTGATGTAGAGAACAAACATGAGATATAAGTTTGTCACTTTACATTAACACTGTCACTATCAACTCTAACACATTTGAATAATATCTAACATGAACAGTGGTAACCTGACAGACATGTATTGGCAATCATTGTTTTGTTGTTCCGTGCTCTTTGCTTTTATCTAACTTTCTCTAGTTGTAAATAATTATCAATAACTCGCTCTGGCACTGGAAATAACCTTACAGAACAACGTTCATAAGTCATCAGGCTATCCACTTAAGAAAAAATTAAAAGTTCTCTGGTGTTGCATTGGCTTGCCGTGATATATGTCATATATAAACTACCTAACAATAACTGAACCAGCAAACATTAAACAAACTTATATCTCATGTTTGTTCTCTACATCAAATGTTGCTATTTATATCAAATTGATCATTCCTGTAAACTGGTGTGAATCCTGTAATTATTATTTTTAGAATATATATGTGATATTATTAGTATTCCCAAAATCACGGCCACTTTTTGATCTGATCCAGTACAACTGTTATTTTGAATTTAATTGTATGATGTGGTCTCATTTGTTTGTATATGAACCCAGTATGTTACTAATGTCGGAATGTGAAGCTTCAGCATATTGAGTCGCCTGCTTGTTTGTGAAAAATAGTTTGTTAAGTATTTTGAAAAAGAAGATAAGTTTAAGTTTAGGTCTCATCTTCTGTAAAAGGGTCAAGCCCGAGTTCACTACACCTAGAAGTATGTGTCAAGGTACAATCAGTTTCAAGAGTACGAAATGTAAATCGTCTCTGTACAGATTCCAGCCTTAATTTATCCTTTATGCGCGCAATACTAAGAATAAACGTGCAGTATGCAAGGAGTGGTCGAACACAAACTTTGTACATTAGAATACGAGATTCGTTGTTACAAATGCTCCGAGTTATGTAACCTATAAGGCGTTGAGACTTGGAAGTTTGTTTCATTATGTGTTAGGTAAACGACAAGTCGTAGGTGTACCTAAGTCTACTACTGTGTGCAACCTATATAACACTTCACCATTTGTGGTAAGATCGAGGTTGAGTGATGTATCACCGAAGCATAGCCATCCACATTTAGCCATATTAAGCTCCAGTTGCCATTTCGAACACCACTGTGCTACATTGTTAGGCTCCATGCTGATGCAATTTTGAATATTGCTCAGCTCATGTGGAGAAAATGAATACACCACTTTGAGATCATATGCATACGAAAAGGACCTACCCACACAAAAACATTCACAAATATCAATAATATAAACTAAAAAGAGCAAATGGTCTAAGACACTACCCTGTATTACCCCACTTCTAACAGGGACGGCATTCGACAATGAAGAGTTGATTTTAACTATTTGATGTCGACTGCTGAGGAAGGAATCAAACCAGGCTAGTAACAGGTTTTGGACCTCATAAGATGCGAGTTCACCTATAAGAAGTTGATGCTTGACCATGTCGAAGGCCTTGGAAATGTCCAGGTATAGCACTAATACTAGATATCCTTGGCCACGAAGAGAATAAAATAGATCAATGGAGTAAAAGTGACATGTTATACAAGATCGATTTTTAAGAAATCCATGTTGCGTATCATTGATAACTTTTTCAGTCAATAAATAGTTGGATAGTTCGTCACCAATAATTGTTTCCATAATCCTAGAGATAACTGGAGTAATATTGATCGGACGATAGTTGTTCATGTCAGCCTTATCTACAGAATTGTAACGTGGTATGATGTACGCTGTTTTTCAACGGTCAGGATAAGAGAGAGTAAACAGCTTAGAAAGAACTGCGATATCTGGATCGCCATATTTGTAGAGAAATGACCAAATTCCGTCTGCTCCGTGACCTCTCGAAACCTTGAGGTTATTTATAACCTTACCAATTTTCAGACATGTGAAGGAGATAGATTTGATCGAGTTACCGGTCATGAATATAACTCTTGAAACACCGCCATTTACGGATTCTTTGACATTTGCAAAATTACCACTGAAAAGGTCTGCTCTAGTTATATGGTCATATATAAAACTGTTATTATTCAGGATGCATGGTATATCAACATTTTGATTTAATTTAGAGCGTTTATTGAAAAGGAGATTTGGGTTTTGCTAGTACTTAGTGCTAATAGCTCTTCAGTAATGGCTTTTAACTTATGTTTCTCTTTAATGTGGTTAAAAATTATTGTTATTTGTGCAACTGCTTGAAGTCAATTGATTTAAATAACGTTTCTGTAGGCGTCTTAGTTTATTACGATATTTAGCTGGTATAATAACTCGTAAGGTTCAATAATCCTGTAAGTGCCAATTGGTGCACAGCAATCTAGACAAGAGTTAACGATCAAATAGAATATTTGAAAAATTCCCATATTGCGATTTAGAACAACATATATAAGCGTACAATATTATTTTCGATTAGATCCTCATCAGGCTTTACTCTAATATACAGTAATATTTATATGCATATACGAAATTATTAAACCAATCAAGGCAGTTTATGAGTCAATGATAACAGTGGAATAGATTACATAATCAAAATTAATAATAAGTGAAAAGTACAAATTGGTAGTGTAATGACAGGTGTACTAGTTGTGATAAGAATAATAAAAGGCTTGAATCAATGTTACATAATAGGGAAATAGGTCAATGATTAGAAAAAATATAGACGCTGAAATAACATTCATAGAAATTATAAGATTACGTAATAAGAAGTGTTTAGATAATTGGAAGCGAAAATTAGAAAAAATTATAAGCAAATAATTGATAGGGGGGTTAAGAAAAAATAAACTAAGAAAGTGTATGGAAAATAAAATTATTTATTAAGGCCAAGGTAGAGATAAGGGTGTTACAAATTTCTTGTGAACACAAAGACTTGGGTTGTTGGATCGAATTCCTATAGCTTCTGCTATGTGTAGGAGACGAGATCGAACCCCATGAGGAAAAATAGTAGGAATACGATAAATAACTTTAAAAGACTGGTTTCTGTCAACTTCATGACCGCTATCAATCAAGTGTGAAAGAATCGAGCTCCGTATCGACTTGACCATACCTTTTCCTAACCACGAAGGGAGGTGTTCACTAACTCTTTGGTTCAATTGTCTGGTAGTGCGCCCAATATAGCTTTCTCTACAGGAGCAGCTGAATTTATAGATACACATAGAAGTGGCATAACCAGGCAACTTAACCTTTAGATTATGTAATCTATTCCACTGTTATCATTGACTCATAAACTGCCTTGATTGGTTCAATAATTTCGTATATGCATATATATATTACTGTATATTAGAGTAAAGCCTGATGAGGATCTAATCGAAAACAATATTGTTCGCTTATATATGTTGTTCTTAATCACAATATGGGAATTTTTCAAATTTTGCAATCACGTGGGGATCCGATTGCATTTAAGGTACTCAATGAGTTCCTGAAGTTTAATGCTCGTCTCACAGAAGCGAAAACGTCATTTGAGTTTATTAATGATTGTATACGGACTGATAGATATCCTAAAGCATATTGGAAATCGTTACGCCGGAACAAAGTTTATCCTAATTCTCGAACCCTTAAACGACAGGCAATTAACCAGATAGATTCATTAAAAATGTACATAAACAATCTGGAAAGAAATCTTTCACAAAGAGGATCTACGGTAGATAACCTACCACCACAAATAAAATCACAATTTATGGATTATACTAACATGGTAGCGAAATGTAGATCAGAGAAATTAAAGAGAAAACTAATTCAGTCACTGGGACATGATAAACGTGAAAGAAAATTTCCTATGGACCCTGAGCGGTACGTTCATAACTTTTCTAGTGTTACGTTAGACAGATTACAATTAGAGGCTTTGTCGCTCGACCCTAGATTTTGTGACTATAGGAATAAAATAAATCAACTTGATACAGATGTGCAGTTTGAAAACTTATTTACACAAACAACAGACTTGGTCCCTACCTCTCCTGATGAACTTACTAGGTTTAAGACCACATTGGTGGACATCTGCCAACAATTCAAGAATAGTAAATATACTGTAAAAAATCCACTTACCAAACAGCATCGAGACGCTTTACATATACTTAAGAAATATAACACTCTAATCATGAGCAAGCCTGACAAAGGAGGAGGTCTAGTTCTAATGGACAAAGCCAATAACATCGATAAAATGAACTCGATTTTGACTGACACGACTAAGTTTCAGAAACTCAACGACGTAAAAGACATAAATATTAAAACAGAGAAAATGTTGATTAATTCACTCAATGAATTAAAAAAATAAAGGAATAATCACTCCGAGTATACACGTTTCACTTAAACCCACCGGATCGAACATGCCATGATTATATGGTCTACTCAAAGTTCACAAGGCAGGTCTTCCGCTTCGTCCAGTTTTAGACATGTATAATTCACCTTACCATAAAACTGCAAAGTGGCTAGTTCAAATCCTGGAACCCTTACACAAACTAGTCGTCAACAGAAGCGTGAAAAACATTTTTGATTTCATTTCGAAGGTGGAACATTTGAATTTAAGTGATAAACGGATGATATATTTAGATGTAGCTTCTCTGTTCACCAACGTTCCACTAACTGAAATTATTGATTTTGTGTGTCAACAATTGCATGAAAAACAAATCAATGTCGAAATTCCGGAGGTCAGTCTTAAAGAGTTACTTTTGAAATGTACAATGAATGTTCATTTTGTCTTTAATAATATATATTATAGACAAGTTGATGGTATAGCGATGGGTTCACCTCTAGGTCCTATCCTAGCGGACTTTTTTCTTGCGAAACTAGAGAATGGACCCCTCAAAGATGTTATCAACAAGCTTGTCTTCTATTGTCGGTACGTTGATGACACTTTTATTATCGTGGATCAGGACATAGGCAAAGTCGAACTACTCGAACAGTTTAATAATAAACATCAAGCTATTAAATTCACATGTGAAGAGGAAATAGATAATAAATTAAATTTCCTTGACGTATTGTTAATAAAAAAAGCGAACGGTTCCATCAGTAGAAGTTTGTTTAGGAAAAGCTCTTCATCTAGCCAGTACACGCACTTCTTAAGCTTCGTACCTATTTACTATAAAAGGAACCTAGTCAAATGTCTGGCAAATAGAGCTAGGAAGATTTGCTCAGTCGATTCTATCAACAATGAGCTAGAGCTTATCCATAATATGTTGATTGAAAGGGGTTATCCACAAGGATTCCTGAATAAACATTTACATTCAACAAATAAGAAAGTAAAGATATCAACAGCCGCGAAGAAACCACTCTTCCTGAAACTACAATTCAACGGCGATTTAGCTGATGATGTACTACGGGATAGACTGACTAAAGCAGTTAAGAGAACGTTTGATGCTGCCGATCTCTTTCTTTCTTACTCGACACGATCTATGGTGATTCCCCAACTAAAGGATAAGTTGCCTGGTTATGCCACTTCTATGTGTATCTATAAATGCAGCTGCTCCTGTAGAGAAAGCTATATTGGGCGCACTACCAGACAATTGAACCAAAGAGTTAGTGAACACCTCCCTTCGTGGTTAGGAAAAGGTATGGTCAAGTCGATACGGAGCTCGATTCTTTCACACTTGATTGATAGCGGTCATGAAGTTGACAGAAACCAGTCTTTTAAAGTTATTTATCGTATTCCTACTATTTTTCCTCATGGGGTTCGATCTCGTCTCCTACACATAGCAGAAGCTATAGGAATTCGATCCAACAACCCAAGTCTTTGTGTTCATAAGAAATTTGTAACACCCTTATCTCTACCTTGGCCTTAATAAATAATTTTATTTTCCATACACTTTCTTAGTTTATTTTTTCTTAACCCCCCTATCAATTATTTACTTATAATTTTTTCTAATTTTCGCTTCCAATTATCTGAACACTTCTTATTACGTAATCTTATAATTTCTATGAATGTTATTTCAGCGTCTATATTTTTTATAATCATTGACCTATTTCCCTATTATGTAACATTGATTCAAGCCTTTTATTATTCTTATCACAACTAGTACACCTGTCATTACACTACCAATTTGTACTTTTCACTTATTATTAATTTTGATTATGTAATCTATTCCACTGTTATCATTGACTCATAAACTGCCTTGATTGGTTTAATAATTTCGTATATGCATATAAATATTACTGTATATTAGAGTAAAGCCTGATGAGGATCTAATCGAAAATAATATTGTTCGCTTATATATGTTGTTCCAAATAGAATATGTTGATGGCATCTGTGAGATCATTACACGAGAAGAATTCATCCCGTCTGATTGTTTGATCAGTGAGCGCACGAGGATGCATTTAGCATGCTTATAGTTTTTATATTTGCAGGTTTTTTGAATTGGTCGGTTACAAGAGGGATAGATAGGGAGAGCACAAGCTACTATCTTATGATCACTGCTTTCAAATTCAGACAGACGGCAATGTAACAACATGCCCCATGTTTACCCTCAAATGTCGGAATTCCGGAGGTCAGTCTTAAAGAGTTACTTTTGAAATGTACAATGAATGTTCATTTTGTCTTTAATAATATATATTATAGACAAGTTGATGGTATAGCGATGGATTCACCTCTAGGTCCTATCCTAGCGGACTTTTTTCTTGCGAAACTAGAGAATGGACCCCTCAAAGATGTTATCAACAAGCTTGACTTCTATTGTCGGTACGTTGATGACACTTTTATTATCGTGGATCAGGACATAGGCAAAGTCGAACTACTCGAACAGTTTAATAATAAACATCAAGCTATTAAATTCACATGTGAAGAGGAAATAGATAATAAATTAAATTTCCTTGACGTATTGTTAATAAAAAAAGCGAACGGTTCCATCAGTAGAAGTTTGTTTAGGAAAAGCTCTTCATCTAGCCAGTACACGCACTTCTTAAGCTTCGTACCTATTTACTATAAAAGGAACCTAGTCAAATGTCTGGCAAATAGAGCTAGGAAGATTTGCTCAGTCGATTCTATCAACAATGAGCTAGAGCTTATCCATAATATGTTGATTGAAAGGGGTTATCCACAAGGATTCCTGAATAAACATTTACATTCAACAAATAAGAAAGTAAAGATATCAACAGCCGCGAAGAAACCACTCTTCCTGAAACTAAAATTCAACGGCAATTTAGCTGATGATGTACTACGGGATAGACTGACTAAAGCAGTTAAGAGAACGTTTGATGCTGCCGATCTCTTTCTTTCTTACTCGACACGATCTATGGTGATTCCCCAACTAAAGGATAAGTTGCCTGGTTATGCCACTTCTATGTGTATCTATAAATGCAGCTGCTCCTGTAGAGAAAGCTATATTGGGCGCACTACCAGACAATTGAACCAAAGAGTTAGTGAACACCTCCCTTCGTGGTTAGGAAAAGGTATGGTCAAGTCGATACGGAGCTCGATTCTTTCACACTTGATTGATAGCGGTCATGAAGTTGACAGAAACCAGTCTTTTAAAGTTATTTATCGTATTCCTACTATTTTTCCTCATGGGGTTCGATCTCGTCTCCTACACATAGCAGAAGCTATAGGAATTCGATCCAACAACCCAAGTCTTTGTGTTCACAAGAAATTTGTAACACCCTTATCTCTACCTTGGCCTTAATAAATAATTTTATTTTCCATACACTTTCTTAGTTTATTTTTTCTTAACCCCCCTATCAATTATTTACTTATAATTTTTTCTAATTTTCGCTTCCAATTATCTGAACACTTCTTATTACGTAATCTTATAATTTCTATGAATGTTATTTCAGCGTCTATATTTTTTCTAATCATTGACCTATTTCCCTATTATGTAACATTGATTCAAGCCTTTTATTATTCTTATCACAACTAGTACACCTGTCATTACACTACCAATTTGTACTTTTCACTTATTATTAATTTTGATTATGTAATCTATTCCACTGTTATCATTGACTCATAAACTGCCTTGATTGGTTTAATAATTTCGTATATGCATATAAATATTACTGTATATTAGAGTAAAGCCTGATGAGGATCTAATCGAAAATAATATTGTTCGCTTATATATGTTGTTCCAAATAGAATATGTTGATGGCATCTGTGAGATCATTACACGAGAAGAATTCATCCCGTCTGATTGTTTGATCAGTGAGCGCACGAGGATGCATTTAGCATGCTTATAGTTTTTATATTTGCAGGTTTTTTGAATTGGTCGGTTACAAGAGGGATAGATAGGGAGAGCACAAGCTACTATCTTATGATCACTGCTTTCAAATTCAGACAGACGGCAATGTAACAACATGCCCCATGTTTACCCTCAAATGTCGGAATTCCGGAGGTCAGTCTTAAAGAGTTACTTTTGAAATGTACAATGAATGTTCATTTTGTCTTTAATAATATATATTATAGACAAGTTGATGGTATAGCGATGGGTTCACCTCTAGGTCCTCTCCTAGCGGACTTTTTTCTTGCGAAACTAGAGAATGGACCCCTCAAAGATGTTATCAACAAGCTTGACTTCTATTGTCGGTACGTTGATGACACTTTTATTATCGTGGATCAGGACATAGGCAAAGTCGAACTACTCGAACAGTTTAATAATAAACATCAAGCTATTAAATTCACATGTGAAGAGGAAATAGATAATAAATTAAATTTCCTTGACGTATTGTTAATAAAAAAAGCGAACGGTTCCATCAGTAGAAGTTTGTTTAGGAAAAGCTCTTCATCTAGCCAGTACACGCACTTCTTAAGCTTCGTACCTATTTACTATAAAAGGAACCTAGTCAAATGTCTGGCAAATAGAGCTAGGAAGATTTGCTCAGTCGATTCTATCAACAATGAGCTAGAGCTTATCCATAATATGTTGATTGAAAGGGGTTATCCACAAGGATTCCTGAATAAACATTTACATTCAACAAATAAGAAAGTAAAGATATCAACAGCCGCGAAGAAACCACTCTTCCTGAAACTACAATTCAACGGCGATTTAGCTGATGATGTACTACGGGATAGACTGACTAAAGCAGTTAAGAGAACGTTTGATGCTGCCGATCTCTTTCTTTCTTACTCGACACGATCTATGGTGATTCCCCAACTAAAGGATAAGTTGCCTGGTTATGCCACTTCTATGTGTATCTATAAATGCAGCTGCTCCTGTAGAGAAAGCTATATTGGGCGCACTACCAGACAATTGAACCAAAGAGTTAGTGAACACCTCCCTTCGTGGTTAGGAAAAGGTATGGTCAAGTCGATACGGAGCTCGATTCTTTCACACTTGATTGATAGCGGTCATGAAGTTGACAGAAACCAGTCTTTTAAAGTTATTTATCGTATTCCTACTATTTTTCCTCATGGGGTTCGATCTCGTCTCCTACACATAGCAGAAGCTATAGGAATTCGATCCAACAACCCAAGTCTTTGTGTTCACAAGAAATTTGTAACACCCTTATCTCTACCTTGGCCTTAATAAATAATTTTATTTTCCATACACTTTCTTAGTTTATTTTTTCTTAACCCCCCTATCAATTATTTACTTATAATTTTTTCTAATTTTCGCTTCCAATTATCTGAACACTTCTTATTACGTAATCTTATAATTTCTATGAATGTTATTTCAGCGTCTATATTTTTTCTAATCATTGACCTATTTCCCTATTATGTAACATTGATTCAAGCCTTTTATTATTCTTATCACAACTAGTACACCTGTCATTACACTACCAATTTGTACTTTTCACTTATTATTAATTTTGATTATGTAATCTATTCCACTGTTATCATTGACTCATAAACTGCCTTGATTGGTTTAATAATTTCGTATATGCATATAAATATTACTGTATATTAGAGTAAAGCCTGATGAGGATCTAATCGAAAATAATATTGTTCGCTTATATATGTTGTTCCAAATAGAATATGTTGATGGCATCTGTGAGATCATTACACGAGAAGAATTCATCCCGTCTGATTGTTTGATCAGTGAGCGCACGAGGATGCATTTAGCATGCTTATAGTTTTTATATTTGCAGGTTTTTTGAATTGGTCGGTTACAAGAGGGATAGATAGGGAGAGCACAAGCTACTATCTTATGATCACTGCTTTCAAATTCAGACAGACGGCAATGTAACAACATGCCCCATGTTTACCCTCAAATGTCGGAATTCCGGAGGTCAGTCTTAAAGAGTTACTTTTGAAATGTACAATGAATGTTCATTTTGTCTTTAATAATATATATTATAGACAAGTTGATGGTATAGCGATGGGTTCACCTCTAGGTCCTCTCCTAGCGGACTTTTTTCTTGCGAAACTAGAGAATGGACCCCTCAAAGATGTTATCAACAAGCTTGACTTCTATTGTCGGTACGTTGATGACACTTTTATTATCGTGGATCAGGACATAGGCAAAGTCGAACTACTCGAACAGTTTAATAATAAACATCAAGCTATTAAATTCACATGTGAAGAGGAAATAGATAATAAATTAAATTTCCTTGACGTATTGTTAATAAAAAAAGCGAACGGTTCCATCAGTAGAAGTTTGTTTAGGAAAAGCTCTTCATCTAGCCAGTACACGCACTTCTTAAGCTTCGTACCTATTTACTATAAAAGGAACCTAGTCAAATGTCTGGCAAATAGAGCTAGGAAGATTTGCTCAGTCGATTCTATCAACAATGAGCTAGAGCTTATCCATAATATGTTGATTGAAAGGGGTTATCCACAAGGATTCCTGAATAAACATTTACATTCAACAAATAAGAAAGTAAAGATATCAACAGCCGCGAAGAAACCACTCTTCCTGAAACTACAATTCAACGGCGATTTAGCTGATGATGTACTACGGGATAGACTGACTAAAGCAGTTAAGAGAACGTTTGATGCTGCCGATCTCTTTCTTTCTTACTCGACACGATCTATGGTGATTCCCCAACTAAAGGATAAGTTGCCTGGTTATGCCACTTCTATGTGTATCTATAAATGCAGCTGCTCCTGTAGAGAAAGCTATATTGGGCGCACTACCAGACAATTGAACCAAAGAGTTAGTGAACACCTCCCTTCGTGGTTAGGAAAAGGTATGGTCAAGTCGATACGGAGCTCGATTCTTTCACACTTGATTGATAGCGGTCATGAAGTTGACAGAAACCAGTCTTTTAAAGTTATTTATCGTATTCCTACTATTTTTCCTCATGGGGTTCGATCTCGTCTCCTACACATAGCAGAAGCTATAGGAATTCGATCCAACAACCCAAGTCTTTGTGTTCACAAGAAATTTGTAACACCCTTATCTCTACCTTGGCCTTAATAAATAATTTTATTTTCCATACACTTTCTTAGTTTATTTTTTCTTAACCCCCCTATCAATTATTTACTTATAATTTTTTCTAATTTTCGCTTCCAATTATCTGAACACTTCTTATTACGTAATCTTATAATTTCTATGAATGTTATTTCAGCGTCTATATTTTTTCTAATCATTGACCTATCTCCCTATTATGTAACATTGATTCAAGCCTTTTATTATTCTTATCACAACTAGTACACCTGTCATTACACTACCAATTTGTACTTTTCACTTATTATTAATTTTGATTATGTAATCTATTCCACTGTTATCATTGACTCATAAACTGCCTTGATTGGTTTAATAATTTCGTATATGCATATAAATATTACTGTATATTAGAGTAAAGCCTGATGAGGATCTAATCGAAAATAATATTGTTCGCTTATATATGTTGTTCCAAATAGAATATGTTGATGGCATCTGTGAGATCATTACACGAGAAGAATTCATCCCGTCTGATTGTTTGATCAGTGAGCGCACGAGGATGCATTTAGCATGCTTATAGTTTTTATATTTGCAGGTTTTTTGAATTGGTCGGTTACAAGAGGGATAGATAGGGAGAGCACAAGCTACTATCTTATGATCACTGCTTTCAAATTCAGACAGACGGCAATGTAACAACATGCCCCATGTTTACCCTCAAATGTCGGAATTCCGGAGGTCAGTCTTAAAGAGTTACTTTTGAAATGTACAATGAATGTTCATTTTGTCTTTAATAATATATATTATAGACAAGTTGATGGTATAGCGATGGGTTCACCTCTAGGTCCTCTCCTAGCGGACTTTTTTCTTGCGAAACTAGAGAATGGACCCCTCAAAGATGTTATCAACAAGCTTGACTTCTATTGTCGGTACGTTGATGACACTTTTATTATCGTGGATCAGGACATAGGCAAAGTCGAACTACTCGAACAGTTTAATAATAAACATCAAGCTATTAAATTCACATGTGAAGAGGAAATAGATAATAAATTAAATTTCCTTGACGTATTGTTAATAAAAAAAGCGAACGGTTCCATCAGTAGAAGTTTGTTTAGGAAAAGCTCTTCATCTAGCCAGTACACGCACTTCTTAAGCTTCGTACCTATTTACTATAAAAGGAACCTAGTCAAATGTCTGGCAAATAGAGCTAGGAAGATTTGCTCAGTCGATTCTATCAACAATGAGCTAGAGCTTATCCATAATATGTTGATTGAAAGGGGTTATCCACAAGGATTCCTGAATAAACATTTACATTCAACAAATAAGAAAGTAAAGATATCAACAGCCGCGAAGAAACCACTCTTCCTGAAACTACAATTCAACGGCGATTTAGCTGGTGATGTACTACGGGATAGACTGACTAAAGCAGTTAAGAGAACGTTTGATGCTGCCGATCTCTTTCTTTCTTACTCGACACGATCTATGGTGATTCCCCAACTAAAGGATAAGTTGCCTGGTTATGCCACTTCTATGTGTATCTATAAATGCAGCTGCTCCTGTAGAGAAAGCTATATTGGGCGCACTACCAGACAATTGAACCAAAGAGTTAGTGAACACCTCCCTTCGTGGTTAGGAAAAGGTATGGTCAAGTCGATACGGAGCTCGATTCTTTCACACTTGATTGATAGCGGTCATGAAGTTGACAGAAACCAGTCTTTTAAAGTTATTTATCGTATTCCTACTATTTTTCCTCATGGGGTTCGATCTCGTCTCCTACACATAGCAGAAGCTATAGGAATTCGATCCAACAACCCAAGTCTTTGTGTTCACAAGAAATTTGTAACACCCTTATCTCTACCTTGGCCTTAATAAATAATTTTATTTTCCATACACTTTCTTAGTTTATTTTTTCTTAACCCCCCTATCAATTATTTACTTATAATTTTTTCTAATTTTCGCTTCCAATTATCTGAACACTTCTTATTACGTAATCTTATAATTTCTATGAATGTTATTTCAGCGTCTATATTTTTTCTAATCATTGACCTATCTCCCTATTATGTAACATTGATTCAAGCCTTTTATTATTCTTATCACAACTAGTACACCTGTCATTACACTACCAATTTGTACTTTTCACTTATTATTAATTTTGATTATGTAATCTATTCCACTGTTATCATTGACTCATAAACTGCCTTGATTGGTTTAATAATTTCGTATATGCATATAAATATTACTGTATATTAGAGTAAAGCCTGATGAGGATCTAATCGAAAATAATATTGTTCGCTTATATATGTTGTTCCAAATAGAATATGTTGATGGCATCTGTGAGATCATTACACGAGAAGAATTCATCCCGTCTGATTGTTTGATCAGTGAGCGCACGAGGATGCATTTAGCATGCTTATAGTTTTTATATTTGCAGGTTTTTTGAATTGGTCGGTTACAAGAGGGATAGATAGGGAGAGCACAAGCTACTATCTTATGATCACTGCTTTCAAATTCAGACAGACGGCAATGTAACAACATGCCCCATGTTTACCCTCAAATGTCGGAATTCCGGAGGTCAGTCTTAAAGAGTTACTTTTGAAATGTACAATGAATGTTCATTTTGTCTTTAATAATATATATTATAGACAAGTTGATGGTATAGCGATGGGTTCACCTCTAGGTCCTCTCCTAGCGGACTTTTTTCTTGCGAAACTAGAGAATGGACCCCTCAAAGATGTTATCAACAAGCTTGACTTCTATTGTCGGTACGTTGATGACACTTTTATTATCGTGGATCAGGACATAGGCAAAGTCGAACTACTCGAACAGTTTAATAATAAACATCAAGCTATTAAATTCACATGTGAAGAGGAAATAGATAATAAATTAAATTTCCTTGACGTATTGTTAATAAAAAAAGCGAACGGTTCCATCAGTAGAAGTTTGTTTAGGAAAAGCTCTTCATCTAGCCAGTACACGCACTTCTTAAGCTTCGTACCTATTTACTATAAAAGGAACCTAGTCAAATGTCTGGCAAATAGAGCTAGGAAGATTTGCTCAGTCGATTCTATCAACAATGAGCTAGAGCTTATCCATAATATGTTGATTGAAAGGGGTTATCCACAAGGATTCCTGAATAAACATTTACATTCAACAAATAAGAAAGTAAAGATATCAACAGCCGCGAAGAAACCACTCTTCCTGAAACTACAATTCAACGGCGATTTAGCTGGTGATGTACTACGGGATAGACTGACTAAAGCAGTTAAGAGAACGTTTGATGCTGCCGATCTCTTTCTTTCTTACTCGACACGATCTATGGTGATTCCCCAACTAAAGGATAAGTTGCCTGGTTATGCCACTTCTATGTGTATCTATAAATGCAGCTGCTCCTGTAGAGAAAGCTATATTGGGCGCACTACCAGACAATTGAACCAAAGAGTTAGTGAACACCTCCCTTCGTGGTTAGGAAAAGGTATGGTCAAGTCGATACGGAGCTCGATTCTTTCACACTTGATTGATAGCGGTCATGAAGTTGACAGAAACCAGTCTTTTAAAGTTATTTATCGTATTCCTACTATTTTTCCTCATGGGGTTCGATCTCGTCTCCTACACATAGCAGAAGCTATAGGAATTCGATCCAACAACCCAAGTCTTTGTGTTCACAAGAAATTTGTAACACCCTTATCTCTACCTTGGCCTTAATAAATAATTTTATTTTCCATACACTTTCTTAGTTTATTTTTTCTTAACCCCCCTATCAATTATTTACTTATAATTTTTTCTAATTTTCGCTTCCAATTATCTGAACACTTCTTATTACGTAATCTTATAATTTCTATGAATGTTATTTCAGCGTCTATATTTTTTCTAATCATTGACCTATTTCCCTATTATGTAACATTGATTCAAGCCTTTTATTATTCTTATCACAACTAGTACACCTGTCATTACACTACCAATTTGTACTTTTCACTTATTATTAATTTTGATTATGTAATCTATTCCACTGTTATCATTGACTCATAAACTGCCTTGATTGGTTTAATAATTTCGTATATGCATATAAATATTACTGTATATTAGAGTAAAGCCTGATGAGGATCTAATCGAAAATAATATTGTTCGCTTATATATGTTGTTCCAAATAGAATATGTTGATGGCATCTGTGAGATCATTACACGAGAAGAATTCATCCCGTCTGATTGTTTGATCAGTGAGCGCACGAGGATGCATTTAGCATGCTTATAGTTTTTATATTTGCAGGTTTTTTGAATTGGTCGGTTACAAGAGGGATAGATAGGGAGAGCACAAGCTACTATCTTATGATCACTGCTTTCAAATTCAGACAGACGGCAATGTAACAACAAGCCCCATGTTTACCCTCAAATGTCGGAATTCCGGAGGTCAGTCTTAAAGAGTTACTTTTGAAATGTACAATGAATGTTCATTTTGTCTTTAATAATATATATTATAGACAAGTTGATGGTATAGCGATGGGTTCACCTCTAGGTCCTCTCCTAGCGGACTTTTTTCTTGCGAAACTAGAGAATGGACCCCTCAAAGATGTTATCAACAAGCTTGACTTCTATTGTCGGTACGTTGATGACACTTTTATTATCGTGGATCAGGACATAGGCAAAGTCGAACTACTCGAACAGTTTAATAATAAACATCAAGCTATTAAATTCACATGTGAAGAGGAAATAGATAATAAATTAAATTTCCTTGACGTATTGTTAATAAAAAAAGCGAACGGTTCCATCAGTAGAAGTTTGTTTAGGAAAAGCTCTTCATCTAGCCAGTACACGCACTTCTTAAGCTTCGTACCTATTTACTATAAAAGGAACCTAGTCAAATGTCTGGCAAATAGAGCTAGGAAGATTTGCTCAGTCGATTCTATCAACAATGAGCTAGAGCTTATCCATAATATGTTGATTGAAAGGGGTTATCCACAAGGATTCCTGAATAAACATTTACATTCAACAAATAAGAAAGTAAAGATATCAACAGCCGCGAAGAAACCACTCTTCCTGAAACTACAATTCAACGGCGATTTAGCTGATGATGTACTACGGGATAGACTGACTAAAGCAGTTAAGAGAACGTTTGATGCTGCCGATCTCTTTCTTTCTTACTCGACACGATCTATGGTGATTCCCCAACTAAAGGATAAGTTGCCTGGTTATGCCACTTCTATGTGTATCTATAAATGCAGCTGCTCCTGTAGAGAAAGCTATATTGGGCGCACTACCAGACAATTGAACCAAAGAGTTAGTGAACACCTCCCTTCGTGGTTAGGAAAAGGTATGGTCAAGTCGATACGGAGCTCGATTCTTTCACACTTGATTGATAGCGGTCATGAAGTTGACAGAAACCAGTCTTTTAAAGTTATTTATCGTATTCCTACTATTTTTCCTCATGGGGTTCGATCTCGTCTCCTACACATAGCAGAAGCTATAGGAATTCGATCCAACAACCCAAGTCTTTGTGTTCACAAGAAATTTGTAACACCCTTATCTCTACCTTGGCCTTAATAAATAATTTTATTTTCCATACACTTTCTTAGTTTATTTTTTCTTAACCCCCCTATCAATTATTTACTTATAATTTTTTCTAATTTTCGCTTCCAATTATCTAAACACTTCTTATTACGTAATCTTATAATTTCTATGAATGTTATTTCAGCGTCTATATTTTTTCTAATCATTGACCTATTTCCCTATTATGTAACATTGATTCAAGCCTTTTATTATTCTTATCACAACTAGTACACCTGTCATTACACTACCAATTTGTACTTTTCACTTATTATTAATTTTGATTATGTAATCTATTCCACTGTTATCATTGACTCATAAACTGCCTTGATTGGTTTAATAATTTCGTATATGCATATAAATATTACTGTATATTAGAGTAAAGCCTGATGAGGATCTAATCGAAAATAATATTGTTCGCTTATATATGTTGTTCTAAATCGCAATATGGGAATTTTTCAAATATTCTATTTGATCGTTAACTCTTGTCTAGATTGCTGTGCACCAATTGGCACTTACAGGATTATTGAACCTTACGAGTTATTATACCAGCTAAATATCGTAATAAACTAAGACGCCTACAGAAACGTTATTTAAATCAATTGACTTCAAGCAGTTGCACAAATAACAATAATTTTTAACCACATTAAAGAGAAACATAAGTTTGCTCTTTTTAGTTTATATTATTGATATTTGTGAATGTTTTTGTGTGGGTAGGTCCTTTTCGTATGCATATGATCTCAAAGTGGTGTATTCATTTTCTCCACATGAGCTGAGCAATATTCAAAATTGCATCAGCATGGAGCCTAACAATGTAGCACAGTGGTGTTCGAAATGGCAACTGGAGCTTAATATGGCTAAATGTGGATGGCTATGCTTCGGTGATACATCACTCAACCTCGATCTTACCACAAATGGTGAAGTGTTATATAGGTTGCACACAGTAGTAGACTTAGGTACACCTACGACTTGTCGTTTACCTAACACATAATGAAACAAACTTCCAAGTCTCAACGCCTTATAGGTTACATAACTCGGAGCATTTGTAACAACGAATCTCGTATTCTAATGTACAAAGTTTGTGTTCGACCACTCCTTGCATACTGCACGTTTATTCTTAGTATTGCGCGCATAAAGGATAAATTAAGGCTGGAATCTGTACAGAGACGATTTACATTTCGTACTCTTGAAACTGATTGTACCTTGACACATACTTCTAGGTGTAGTGAACTCGGGCTTGACCCTTTTACAGAAGATGAGACCTAAACTTAAACTTATCTTCTTTTTCAAAATACTTAACAAACTATTTTTCACAAACAAGCAGGCGACTCAATATGCTGAAGCTTCACATTCCGACATTAGTAACATACTGGGTTCATATACAAACAAATGAGACCACATCATACAATTAAATTCAAAATAACAGTTGTACTGGATCAGATCAAAAAGTGGCCGTGATTTTGGGAATACTAATAATATCACATATATATTCTAAAAATAATAATTACAGGATTCACACCAGTTTACAGGAATGATCAATTTGATATAAATAGCAACATTTGATGTAGAGAACAAACATGAGATATAAGTTTGTTTAATGTTTGCTGGTTCAGTTATTGTTAGGTAGTTTATATATGACATATATCACGGCAAGCCAATGCAACACCAGAGAACTTTTAATTTTTTCTTAAGTGGATAGCCTGATGACTTATGAACGTTGTTCTGTAAGGTTATTTCCAGTGCCAGAGCGAGTTATTGATAATTATCTACAACTAGAGAAAGTTAGATAAAAGCAAAGAGCACGGAACAACAAAACAATGATTGCCAATACATGTCTGTCAGGTTACCACTGTTCATGTTAGATATTATTCAAATGTGTTAGAGTTGATAGTGACAGTGTTAATGTAAAGTGACAAACTTATATCTCATGTTTGTTCTCTACATCAAATGTTGCTATTTATATCAAATTGATCATTCCTGTAAACTGATGTGAATCCTGTGATTATTATTTTCAGTATATATATGTAATATTATTAGTATTCCTACTTTTTGATCTGATCCAGTACAACTGTTATTTTGAATTTAATTGTATCATGTGGTCTCATTTGTTTGTATATGAACCATGTATGTTTGAAATATATGATCAGTATAAGGGAGGCTGAGATCTGTGTAAGAAACTCAACCTGCGAGTTATACGAGAATTTTTAGTGACGTGCTTCGTTAATCGTTCACCTCGATAACCGTTATTAAACAGTTCCTACCGGTGTATACTATCAGAAGGCAAAGAGAAGCGGCAACTACAGTCTTTTGTCAAATATTCAGGCTAGAAAGCTGACAGCACCTGAGCAAATATCGGCGAACGAGCGGGTAGCAAGCAATTACATAGGCAATTTATAGTCAAATTTAATAAGGGCACAGCAAACAAAGCAAAAGCTCATAATAGGATTTGCGTGCATACATACATGGGGAGGAGTATGAGTCATCGAATGATACTTAAGCAATCAACATTTTGACTAGAGTATCATGTAGGATGGTTGTAGGATGGTTGCTATAATAACTCACACCTGCAAAGAAAGTTATTAAAAAATGTCTATGTTTTGCACAAAGTACGGTAAATTGAATAGTGTAATTACAATCAGTTGAAGATATGTGTTTGCACAAAATAAGAATGAAGTTATTGTATGCTGTGTACTTAGTTCGCGCACGTCCGTCATGCTCTACAAAATAGCGGTAAGAAGAAGAAGGGACACGATATCTCTTTGAAGATAAATTACACGTATAAGCGTAAGGGTGCATAAGCTATGTCGAGTTTTATGGTGTAAAACATGAGCTAAATAGTCCATATGTATACAGTAAAGAGGAAGAAATATAAATTATATTCAAATTAGCACTACATTATCAGTAAAAGATTGTAGCGACATGGAGTTGTGACCATCGTACTCTGCGGTCAGATCTTGTAGCGTCGTTGATTCTTGAGTCTCGTGTTTCGTCGCTGTGATCGCCTTCGAAGTGTTTGTACTTGTCTATTGAAATCCCTATCAATGAAAACTGGTTTCATTCGATCAATGCTAATCACATCGGTCCTCTTAGTTTTTCCTACTGTGACGGTCTTATTTGTCTTCGTATTCACTTTAAATGGACCTTCATAATTCGGCTGCGGATGTGATTGTACATTGTTCCGTCCGATGAATACGTGAATGCTATTATGTAGTGCCTGAATATGAATACTCGTCGTTGATGTATTCTATTTTTAGATCTTTCATGTGTTTCTTCAGGCTTGGCACGTAGCTGGCTACACTAATCGGAACACATTCACCTGAAATGAAACATTCTCCGAAAAAACATAGAGTGATTCCATATAGAAACTCAGCTGAACAACATCCCATATCCTGTTTAATCGTTGTTTTTTAACCCGACATGACTAAAGGTGCTTATTAGCCCAATCATTGTTGACATTTACAAATGTAAGGGACGCTTTCAACTGCCAGTGCAGGCGTTCAAACATTCTCTTTGCCGTTGGATGGTAGGTTGTCGTTCGATCATGTTCAACTCCGGGAGGTTCTGTAAGCTGCTGAAAGAGTCAACCTTCGAATTGAGATCCTCTATCGTTTGACATAATCGTCGGTATACCATAGTAAGAAATTCAATTTTCCATAAGCCATTTGGCTACAGACACGGCCGAGGTTTCTTTTATTGGCACCGCTACAGGCCATCTTGTAAATCTATCGATGCATGTAAAAATATAGTTGTATCCGTTCGAAACTGGCAATGGTCGTATGATTTTTTTTTATATGCTGGAATCGAGTGTCTGGCTGAGAAAATGAACCGATTGACGAGCCAGTATGACGATTTACTTTGACTTTTAGACATTTCATGCAAGCCTGTGTCAAATTACGCACATAGCGATTCATTGTTGTCAATACGAAACGCTCACTGATCAGCTTCACCGTAGCTCTTATTCCCGGATGCGAAAGGTTCGGTATATTTTCGAATACCTTCCGTCGATATTTGATCTTCGACACTGTGTTTATTAAGGAGTTTCCAATGGCACAAGCATTATGGGATCCCAAAATAGTGTATAGGTTCTGTCCATGTCTCAAGCTAAAGTTAACAGCTTGACATTTAGATGCATTAGGCAAGAGACCATTACAAACAGACCATCATTCAATACTAGATAAAAACTCATTCATTTTCTTAAGGATGTAGGGAGGTAGAAATTGGCATACATACAGTGAGGTCGTCCGCATATTTTACAAAAGTGTTTTCTTTGAAAGATGGCAGATCATGCAGAAAAAAAGAGAAGAGTAGAGGTGAAAGAACAGCTCCTTGTGGCACACCTACAGTAGACAGTAGAGATTTTGAACGCTTTCCTTCGAATACAGTGTACTGTTCTCTTCCAAAAATGTGGGAACATAGCCAATTTGTTATCCAGTTGTCAGTGTCGACGTTGATCAGTTTGTTAAGTAGGAGGCGTGATGGAATAGAATCAAAAGCAGAAATAAAGTCCAAGAAAGCGCATTTAACATACTTCCTACCCTTTTCCAACCCGGACACTATATTGTGATGCAGAAGAGCAACGGCATCTAATGTGCTTCTTTTGCATTTGTAAGCAAACTGATATGGATTACAGTGCTCTTTTATTGCAAGTTGAAGTAGGTGTATCAGTAATTTTTCCATTATTTTGAGGAAAGGTGAAATTATTGCTATGGGACTAAGTTTCACATTTTTATCACCAGATACTTTCTTTGATATAGGGATTATCTTTATCTTTCTCCACATTTTCGACATGAGATTAGTTGAGAAGGATCTGTTAAAAATATTCGTGGATGGAAAACATAAAACATCAGCACATTTTTTAAAAAGGAGGTTTGGGATATCATCAGGTACTAAACGTTGGGTTGAATTAAGTAACTGGAGACATTTTGGGATTTCATTTTTAGTAAAACTGGGGACACAATTATTCTTCAGACCGTTGGATATAGGGAGCATGATGTCAGATGACTGACGTACAAAGGACTTATTTTAGTGACAAACATTTAGTTGGTTGTCGTTTCTAGTCTGCCTGTCCCTTGTTATTTCTTCAAAGAGTTTCAACATACTTGGAGAGCTTTTACAAGATAGGAGTTTCCGAGTAAACAATAAGTTGAGACGTCTAATCTTCAGGTTTATTTGATCATTTAACTTGCGAACTTTAATAGTGTTTTTCTCCTTGTACATTTTTTCTTTCACCCTCCGTAGTCGTTTTAGTTGTGGAGATGTAAGTCGATCAAAACTTGAAAAGAAGGTTTCGGTAGGACAGCAAATATCAAAACAAAATTTAAGATAAGAGTTGATAACATCAGTTGTGTTTTCTATTAAGTCATCTGTAAATAATTCCCAGTTGGTCGTACGGGTCATGTTTTTCAGATTTTGCATATTTTCTTCTGAGTAATTCGTATATAATGCTTTTTTGGTATGATGTATGTGTGTACTCTTTCCACGTTTACCACATACTTTAGGAGAACACAAATTATACAGTGATCCAAGCTGGACAATGGAGCACGTTTGCGAGTCACATATGTACCCACATCATTAATGAAAACCAAGCCTAGATGAGCATTCAAAGGAGTAGGAAAATCTAATACGTTTAGGTGACATAGTGATGTAAGAAAGCTACAGTCACATGAATTAAAAAGGCCACATACAATTGAAAGTGAATCACTGAAGGCAGTAACGGCGAATTCTGTAAATTTATCAGCGAAGACAGATAGCACAGATGATGTGCAGTCTGGAGTTATGTAGATCTTGGTAACATAAATGTATTTGTATTTATTCAGGTGTTTTGGTCGGCACTTTAAGGTTAGACAGTCGATAAAGTCATTTGAAAACTTGAAACAGGCAAAAGTAGATCGACACCAGTTAACGTTTACAAACGTAGCTACTCTGCCGCCACATGTCTTTTATTGTTTGATCAATCATGTAGATAGATATTGAAAACACCTAGCGATACTTAGAAATCGTTCTGTAAGTCAGTTAACCAAGGTTCTTGAATTCTGATGACACCACAATTACGTTACATGTTTTGACTTAGCCGAAATTGGAGATAGTCCACCTTGTTAATTAGTGATCGACAGTTAGAGTTAAGTAGCTCGGGAATCGACTTTTGAATAATGTTCATTTTTTTAATGCATATTGCTAACCACCACGATGTACGTTTTTGTAATTTTCGCAGCGAAAGCATGTAAGCTTTTCATAAACGCGCCTGTATAGGTTATGCGATTAATAGACATAATGAAAAGTTAAAACAAAATGAAAAAAACCCAGATTACTTGTCTTCTGTTTTCTCCGTTTTTCGGCAACTATATACAACGAAGATGCTCAGGAACTATAAAATGGACTTATAATACTAAGTTTTATTATTATTTCGCATTCTCGTTTCGCAATTTGTAACCTTCTTGGGTTCAACGTTCGCGCTCTTATATTAGTCGGTGGACCTTTCGTGACAAAGTGATGCAGTACAGAAGGTTTAAGATCTCTGTTGTCGTATGATGCCGTCGCCAAATCGGGGTACTTATTTAAAAGTGATTTGTACTGCTCGCTCTTATCTTTCGACACAACCTTATTCATGGATACGCAATCAGTGGTCAGTTCTATGAAAGGCTGCAATCAATTCTAGCGAAGTGCTTAAGAAAGGACCTGACCAACGTGATGGGATATCTGAAAGATAGAGTCGGCGTGGACAACACAGGATATAAATAAATATAAAGGCGGGACTAAACTTTATGGATGAGTCAATCAGAAGCTTTCACGAGATTTCAAGGTCAGGGGCGCCAAGTTCGGTTTCTGATGCTTACGGACGATCGGTTTAGAGCGAGATTTGGACAAGACGTGATATTTCAGCGTCTACAGGAGAAGTGATTATAAGAAGTTCCTATACTTGTGACTGTGGTTCTCAAATGAATTTTTCCGCTCGATCACGAATAAAGTTAAGACCCTATCCCTGAACCTTAACCCTATACCCTACCCCTGAACGCAAACACTAAACCATAACCTTAACCGTGGCCCTAAACCTTAACACGAAACCTTAACCCTAAACCTTAAACCTTAACCCTAACCCTAAACCTTAACCCTAAACCTCATCCCTAACCCTAAACGCTAACCTTAGACCACACCAACAACATTGAAACTATGTGATCAAAGCTAAAAGGGCTTTTTTCAGACCTTATAATGGCTCCAGAGGTCGACTACTATAGAACCATATGGATGAGTTTCTGTACCGTGCGCACTATGATTTTAGAAATTCAGAATCTATATCTGACCTTCAGAACTTTTTGAGCCATGAAAAGAACAGTATCGGCTCTAATTTTTTAGTTTATTTATAATATATCTCCACTGTATGCTAACTGTCTTCCGGTTGGCTATTATTTCTCAAGGTCATTTAAGATTCGTTCAAAGGTCGTCCATAAAGTTTAGTCTCGCCGATATAATTGGAGGATATAGGAGAGAAAAGTGAAAATGGTGAGGATTTGCAAATCTGTGCGCATTCAAGAAATTGGTTATAGGCGGTACAATATTCCCACATAAGTGCATACACAAAGATACATGGATCTAACCGGACCACACCACAGAGAACCAGATAGATCATATTTGTATCATTTAAAGTTTGCAGAGGACAGTAGAAGATGTGAGAACC
This sequence comes from Schistosoma rodhaini, assembly GCA_944470415.2. NCBI lineage: Eukaryota > Metazoa > Platyhelminthes > Trematoda > Strigeidida > Schistosomatidae > Schistosoma > Schistosoma rodhaini. The sequence goes on along the minus strand of OX104042.1, from coordinate 5,678,434 downwards.
CGGAGAGGAGCTGACATAGCTTCAGATCACCACCTGGTTGTGGTGAAGATGAGATTGAAGCTAAAGAAACACTGGACAACTGGACACACAGCACTACAAAGGTTCAATACAGCCTTCCTTCGAGATACTGACAAGCTCAATGAATTCAAGATAACTCTCAACAACACGTTCCAAGCTCTACAGGATCTACTGAATGAACAAGTAACTACTTTGGAGGACAACTGGAATGGGATAAAAGAAGCACTAACTTCAACGTGTCAGGAGGTTCTTGATTCTAAGAAGCATCATCATAAGGAATGGATCTCTCTGGGAACCCTGGACAAAATTTAAGAAAGGAAGGACAAGAAAGCAGCAAATAACAACAGTCGAACATGAGCAGAGAAAGCCAAAGCACAAGCAGACTTCGCAGAAGCAAACAGGGAAGTGAAGAAAAGCATTAAAGCCAACAAGCAGAACACATGGGAGAATAAGCAACGGCGGTAGAAAAAGCTGCAATAGAAGGGAATATGAAACAACTATATGATACAACGAAGAAACTGGAAGGGAGATATAGCGAATTCGAGAGACCGGTCTGGGACAAAGAAGGAAAGACCATTACGGAGATTCAAGAACAAGGAAAACGTTAGGCAGAATACTTCGGAGAACTGCTGAATAGGCCAGCCCCATTGAATCCACCCGATATTGAAGCAGCTGAAGCACTGAAGTCAGACATTAAAGTAACTGCAAACATGCTTCACCTTCTATTCAAGAAGATTTGAGAACAAAAACAAGTGTCAACGGACTGTAAAGAAGGATACCTCATCAAGATGCCAAAGAAATGAGATCCGAGCAAATGTGAGAATTACAGAGGCATCAATTTGTTATCAGTACCAGGAAAAGTTTCCAACTGAGTGTTGCCCTACCGAATTGAGGACGCAGTATGCGCTCAACTACGAGATCAACAGGCTGGATTCCGTAAGGATCGGTTGTGCACAGACCAGATTGAGACACTACGGATCAACGTTGAACAATCAGTTGAGTGGAACTCATCACTATACATCGACTTTATTGACTATGAGTAGGCGTTTGACAGCGTGGAGCCGAGAACATTATGGAAACTGCTTCAACACTGTGGAGTCCCTCAGAAGATTGTCAACGTTATCCATAATTCACACAATGGACTACAGTAATGGAGGACAGCTGACAGATTCATTTCCAGTAAGGAACGGAGTCAGGCAAGGTTGTCTACACTCCCCCTTTAGCTTTCTTCTGGTGATTGACTGAATCATAAAGACTTCGACTTCTGTCAGCAAGCATGGAATACGATGGACACCTCAGAATCATTTAGATGATACGGACTTTACAGATGACCTAGCCCTCCTATCTCATGCACACTAAAAAATACAGACGAAGACAACAAAAGCAGCAGCCTTTGCATCTATAGGCCCCAACATACACAAAGGGTACAGCAAGATTCTCAAATACAGCACGAAGAACACCAACGAAAGCACACTTCATGGCGGAATCTGGAAGAGCTGGAGACATTCACGTACCTGGGAAGCATTATTGATTAACAGTGAGCATGAGATGCAGATGTAGAGGTGAGGATTGTCAAAGCAAAGGCAGCATCTCAACAATTGAAGAACATATGGAACTGAAAAAACTGTCAACTAACTTCAAACTGAGAACCTTCAAAACGAACGTCAAGACAGTCCTACTGTATGGAGCTGAAACGTGGAGAACCACTACATTCATCGTTAAGAAGGTACAAGTATTTATAAACAGTTGTTTATGAAAATACTCAACATCCATTGGCCGGATACTATCAACAACAGCGTTTTATGCGAGAGGACAAACCAGCTTCCAGCTGAAGAGGAAATTAGGAAAAGACGTTGAAAGTGGATCAGGCATACATCACGGAAATTACCAAACTGCACCACGAGGAATGCGCTAACTGGGAATCCGGAAGGGAAGCGGAAAAGTGAAAGGCAAAAGAACACACTACGCCGGGAAATAGAAGCAGATATGAAAAAGATGAATAACAATTGGAAAGAACTGGAAAGCACTGCCCAGTACAGAGTTGGATGGAGAATGCTAGTGAGCGGTCTTTGCTCTTCCACGAAGGGTAACAAATGTGAGTAAGTATATCGTGGTAAACTTCAGAAGTCGATATTCCGTTAAAAGTGAACATAACACCTGTTCAAACCGATTTTCAACGAAATTTAAGTTGACTTAAATTCTGGCGGTAAATGCTGATCATCTAGAGACTATAAAATAGTCTTTAATATTATTTTAAACATTATCATTTTCGAACTGAAGATGAATAATCTAGAAGTATACAAGAAAATTCCAATACAATGAAGTATTACTTTCAACACGTGTTCTTGACCCTGTAAGCTTATCAGCCGTCACCAGCAGGGTTTTCATGAAAACAGTATAATTGTTGGCATACAAACACGTGAAATTCTCGGATAAGCATCAGTAAGCATCAGCAATTGAATATTAAGGTAATGACTGACAAAAATATGGTGGAATATTTGAATACGGAATCCATGTACTCGTGAGACAGACAAAAAGCTGAATGCAAGAGTCGCTAAATAAAGTTAACGTGCCTGAATATTATCTAAACTAAGGAAACCGCATGAAGCCTGAAAATACAATGTAGGTAGTAGAAATCTCAGAATAATTATTTCAAAGGATAAAACTTCACAGCACACACAAGAGATTAGCCTTCGTAGTTATCAGAATAACGAGAGAAACAGTAGCGTCCGATTCAATTTTCAACAGTCACACATGGTCCGGTGTTAATGTGCGAGATAGATTCGTGAACAGGATCAAAATTATTAAACTTAGAATTGAAAAAAGTGTGGAATGTCCCATATAGTGATCGGCAATAAGCATGGGTATCATTTGCGTCACAGATTCATGTAATGTTTTGCTTTGGTAGTTCATCGTCTTCATTCTTATATTATCTTCGGATATTTCGAAAAAGAGTAGGTGTTATATCCGAAAGAGGACTATGAATAATAACCTACGAGAACTATTTATCAACTAAAATGAAACCCATGTTTCCTACTGTATAATTGTTTAGTAACCTAGCTATTCATATTATTGATACTTTTATTATGAGCTTTATTTTGTCCCATAGACTATTAGTGTACGTTTTACCATTAGTCAGTTATACACAATCTATTAAAGACCGTTCTCGCTTTTCATAGCCACATTTAGCTGAATCTTGTACAAATGTTATTTCTTATTCTATGGCACAATGTGTGCTGTTTGTTTGGCTTATAATCCCAGTATGTTTGAAAATAATGAATTATATTGCGAAGGATGTTATTGGTGTTCTGGTCTTAACTGACTGGGTTAGGCAGATAGCAGGACCGACAAGTGATCTAGACTTTTTGTACGGGTTACGTGTGTCTCTGGTTCGATCGATATATTAACTGTCGTAATTAGTGGAATCTTAACGTTCTATATTAAACAGGGCACTCGGGCGTACACGTAATATCACTTTCTCATATAATAACGCAACACCTTGTCTCCGGTATTCTTTTCATAATTACATCGGGTAACATTAGTATAGAAGCAGATGATATTTAACAGTGACACATGGTGAAAATAAGAAATTTCAACCGCTCAATCCCTTTAAGAAAAAAGGTAATAATGAAAATGTTCGCCTGTCACAACATTTGGAAACCCATGGCGAGAAAGCGCAACGACAAATATTTTTTTAACAACTAAAGACACAATCTAGGTCACATAACGCCTCACGATAGGAAATGTTGATCAAATAAAACTTTTTTCATAACTTCAGTTCTGAATGTTTTAAAAACTAGGACACGACCATATAACATCAATGCCTCGCATTGAAATGAATTCGATTCCAACTCCTGGTTTGATTATTGCGGAAACATACACGAATTATATCGATGAATAACAAAACCAAAACGATCAAACAAATAAAATGTACAGTTATTTTCGAATCTGAGGTCTAGTGCAGAAGATTGAGAATAATTTTGAATGACGATTGCTCTGAAACAGAAGAAGGTATGAAGTTGAGTCATACATCAAATGAATGTTTATCGTTTGCATGATGAACTAGGCCCAAAAATGAATTTATGTATTTCACGAGATTCGAATTAAATGAACCAACGCCTTTAAAAAAGACTGTCGATGTTTTCCATAGCTTTTCTTTTTGCAGCTTCAATAAAACAGTATCCTGCTCTTTATGGTTGCGAAACTTCTTCAAACAAATTACTCGCATACGTAGCCGAAAGCAACTGGTGGCTATACTATATATTTCGACATTATGAAAGCTATGTTCAAGTAAATTCAAACACTAGCTCTTATAATGCTACTGCCTGTCGGGGATCAAAGAAACTTTAACTCTAACGCGTCGGGAGGTCCTGGGATGCAGAAAGGATTATCATAAACAATTATTCTTTATGAAAATCCTGAAGAAGATTCAAGAAGAAAATAGCTAGAAGACAGCTATCATCAGCAGTTGATGAAGAACAGAGAAAATCAAGGCATGAGCTGAATACATAGAAGCAAACAAACAAATGGAGAAAAGTATTTGTGCCGACAAGTAAAAGTAAGTGAATCACTAATGAACGATAGAGGGAAAAGCTGTGACAACAGAAATTTGAGAAAGCTGTACGACACGACGAGGAAACTAATCAGATGAACCGGTCAAGGAAAAAAACGCAAGACCATCACTTTCATTCAAATACGAGTAGAAGGGTAGATGAAACACTTCGATGAACTATTGAGTGGGTCAGCTCCGTCGAATCCACCAGTTACCGAAGCAGCACCATCAGACATTTCTATTGATGTCACTTCCTCAACAGTCGAAAATATCAGGATGGCCACCATACAAACCAAGAGTGAGAAAACAGAAAGACAATACACCATACCATCCGACGCACTGCAGTCAGGATAGTAGTAACTACAAGTATGCTCCACAATCTTTTGTCAAATATTCGGGACGAAGAACAAGTCCCGACAAATCGAAGAAAACGATACCTCATCAGAATAGCAAAAATCCAGCATCATACGGGATACATATTTTACACTGCAGTGGAAAGTTATGCGTGAAGGACTGGTGACAGACGCATTTCAATTGATGACCGGAATAATTTAGAACTGCTTACTCTCCCCTCTCTCTTTCTTCCGGAGGTCAACTGTATTACGGAAACCTCAACACCTGACAAAAAGAAATACAATGGATAGCTCAGATACAATTAAAATATTTTGACTTCGCGAATGTCATGATCCGTCTAACTCAAACACATCAACAAATGCAGATAAAGACAACTAGTGTGGTAGCGGCCTACGCAGCAGTTTGTCTAATCTTACGTAAGTGAAAAAGCAAGATCGTCAAATACATCACGAAGAACACCAACTCAATCATACTGAATGAAGAAACTATGGGAGAGGTGGAAACCTTTAGGTATTCATATAATTCACATAATTTGGAGGATTTAACGCAAACGTAAAGGCGAGGATTGGCTAAGGGAGGACCTCATTCACACAGTTGAAGAACACATGGAACGCAAAATAACAGTCTCTCAGTCATTAGTAAAGTGAGAATCTAGAATACGAACGTCAAAATAATTTTACAGTAAAGAGACGGCTAGTTGATTTCATAATGAAAAAATCACTTTACAACAGAGGCTAATCTTACCATCTACAAAATATGTATGGAACTTTCTCTTAAGTATTGCTCTTATATCTACTCAAACATGAATACTACAGACAAGATAATAGTAGATGTCCAAATAGGTTTCACACACCGACTGCTAGGTTGTGACTTCACTCTAAGATACACGGATATAAGCAACTATTTTTAGGACCTTTATGGTATCGTCGGCTAAGGAGCGATTAAGTACTTCACTGGAAAGCAATTTATGGACTCTTGTTTTTAACGTCTTGCCCAGACATGATCAATGACCCACTTTGCAGACTCAGGAACAATACGTATACACTGCTTAATGTAAAACATCGCAACCAATTCGTTGTAAGTTTTTCATAGTGAGGAATAGTTTATTATTGAACAGGTTGCCAATGCCTATCCTTAATGGTGACACCATCATCAAGTTCAAAAGATTATTAACCTTGTTACTTTATTTTATGGAGCTTCGTCAACTGTCCTTTGCACTTCCGTTCATCAGTAAGATACTTTATTATGGACGGTGTATTATCCAGAAATCATGAATAAAGCTGAACCTATTGTCAATAATATTATTATAATTAATTGATAGAAAACAAAATTTACCCTTCCCATTATTCATTGGTAATTGGCCATGCTCTTTTACTGTGACTTCTGACACTCAGATTCCGAGTCTTTCTAATGGTCAAAGTAGAATTAAAACACGAAGTTCAGCGAAGGGATCTCTTTTCAACGAATTCATTATCAAGCTGTATATGAAAATGGTTCATTTAAGTACTAATTACGTTAGGAAATGTGAACACTAATAACCAAGATTATAATAAGGTGAATAAAATGAATAAAATGTTTTGGTTACAATAATTAAAGATCATTAAAAGTCAAAGAGGTGTAAAAATAAATAAGATGATTTGATGAGTATTCATGAATAAAATAATCAGAATATGATGACCATAGAATTTATTTACCTTTATTTATTGTAACCAAAACATTTTATTCATTTTATTCATTTTATTATAATCTTGGTTATTAGTGTTCACATTTCCTCACGGAATTAGTACTTGAATAAATCATTTTCATATGCACACGATTGTGCAGCTTGATAATGAATTCGTTGAAAAGAGATCCCTTCGCTGAACTTCGTGTTTTAATTTCGATGTCTGAATGGGAATTATATACCAAAGTAGAATTGTTTTTCCTAAGAGTCATATCTTTTTTTCAAATACGAGTAAACAGGTAGTTGACTAACCTCATGAATGCTGATCAATTATGGCCGATCACAAGAAGCCTAAAATGTCCTTAATTATTATCAGCCGTTCATGATTTGGTTTCTTTACTCTAAAAGTTTTACAGTACTGAACAATTTCATTTTCTGTGATAAGCTGTCTATCTCCAAGCCGCTTATAATGTGACCAATGTAAAAAAAATCCCTATTTTGAAGAAATTTTTATTCCGTTTCAAGGAAGTCGCTATAGGAAAGTTTGGGGATTTCACCATAATTTTCCCAGAAGAGTACAAAGCTTTAAGGTAATTTGTGTGTATATACTGATAAAACGAGAAACTTTTCAGCAACATGTTTTTCTCAAAAAAGGCCTTTGAGACTTATGTTAATAATTATCTTCGAGGGCCTAAGACGAAGCACGGAATACAGAGACATCTCAGAATACATTAGACAAGTTGAACATCTCAGATAACAGAGAAAATATATGCTACACACAAGAAAAAATATAGACCAAGACAACCAATGTAGCAGAAGCCTCATTATCAATAGTTGAAGTATTCCTGAACAAACCACTTGAATTCAGTAGGCATGAACACCATCTGTCCTGTTTCTAATTCGCTCGATTTCTTATTCTCCTTTTCAGCTCACTTCAGAAACGCCACGAGAAACACATATGGAACGCGTGACCGCGTACTGCGTCAGCATTAATGCCTCAGACGTTACAGAAGGATTAAAAGTCACTCAACATTACGTGGATTTGTTCTCGACCATCAGTTACACGTAACAACTCATAAAAATCACCAACTCTCATTTTAAAAAAGCGAGTCTCACCACTACTATTTACATTATTATGTGACAAATGTTACTCTCCATAATTTTATGACCAGTTTACCTTATAAAATATTAAAGTAACTGAGTAATCCATCACAGTGAAGTCTGTGCCAGCTTCATCGTGCCTACAAGCTTGCGCGCACCACGTAATAGTCCGTTATTTGAAAACAAATCAAAGTTTCTTATATTTCAAATGGAACAGAATTTTTCCCGCACACATCAATTACATTTAAACTTTGAAACATCTACATCTCAATAATAAACAAAGGTGTTGGTAAGGGTAGTGAACGCACGCATGAGAGACGTTCACATGGCTGAATTTAGCGTCATCTATGACATTCATTGTGCAACATAAATTATCTGTCTTTGAACTCAGAAAATCGAATGACCGAACTATGCTTTGAAGCTGAGAACTCATTGCATGAATATATGGATGATTTTCTGAAAAACAGCTGTCTGTTGATATAAGACTGAATTATCTAAAGAGTTCTGCCAAAGAAAAAGTTTTCCTGAACTTCCTAATGAATACTACACATAAGACACTACTTAAGATTTAGTTTTATCTGTAATTTTTGTTTAATTGTGAAAGAAAAACTGTTTGTAATATGCTTATGCATATTTGTCTTTTTATACAGAGAAAACAAAAAGTAAAACTTTTTATTGCTTATATACTTGCCCATATGTGTACACTTTTATTATTTTTAAAAGTAAATAGAAAAGTATCCTTCTGCGAAAGCCGTTTTCACGCCATTGTATGTTTACGAAACTTATGTCCGGGTGTAGTTCGATAGGGACCCACATATCTTTATTTTTAGGGCGGTTGAAAAGACTAAGAAACCGACAAAGCTCACGATAAATTGAAATTTTTATTGTACATGTTTTTCATCACTATAATGTACCACATGGCCTCTAATAGTAGGGAAAGACGACTGGACCTTGCTGAACAAAGCGAGCTAACAGCCGAGTTTTTGCAAATGACAAAATCGTTGAGTTCAAATTTTTGACTGACCAGATATTACGGTTATCACTATTTCACACTAGGGGAAGTAATCTGTGTCGGTGAATAAATCCCCAAAATCAATAGCTCTATAAGTCTTCGACACTTCATGTCAACCCCATCTGTTGCAATATATTCACCTAGTTCAAGGCACTCAGTCACGCAGTCGCACCACATCACGAGTATGCACGCTGTGTTCAATGTCTTTCAAAATCCCTACACAGTTTGGGTTAGTCACTTTCCGATATGTTGATAGCCTCTCAAATATATATACGAACGTCCCTGCTTTTGACTTTTTATTTGACTAGATTGGTATATGTTGATTATAGTGAGCGTTACCGGTTAACATGTTGTCGAACTTCGAATGCTGGTTATGTTTTGGGGATGAGTCAGAAATGATGTCTCACACCTGTTTATAAACTGCTAGTCGTTTCTTTTCGCAATCTTACATATCATTTTTTACTTCAATTGTTACTTTTTGTGAAATTGTTACATATTGTTGTATAGTTTTTCGTCCTTTACTGCTATACTTTATATTCATCATGATCCAACAGACTCCTAAAATATTTATGATGGAGGTTCTTTCATCACCATCATTTCAAATAATGGCCTTTGCAGCCGACAACATCAAAGTCTCTTTCTGCTTCGCGCAAGCGGACGTCCACGAGCACGACGTTACAGATTTTCGTGCTCGATTTCTCGCTGTAGTGAAGAAACTACTGTTTATTTTTTGCACCGTAAAGATCATTCACGAAACACATAGAACATTATAAACGACAATGATGTTTAACACACGCCAAATTGTTCATTCGGACAGTCTCATAATGACAGCTCGTACACATACATTTGAATGTGTGTTTAGTCAAAATTGAAAACAGTCTAGAATTGCTCGACATGTATGAGGAAATCCATTTGTAATTCAATGTGACAGTAATAGCTTCTGTCCATGAACTTCGGCTTGATAATCTTCACAGGTTTCGAGGACACTTCAGTAATATCCCATGTAGATTCAAGAATGATAACTTTAGGAACTGATTCTGAACAAATATGATACTTTTGTTTCCTATTATATAATTGTTTAGTAACCTAGCTATTCATATTATTGATACTTTTATTATGAGCTTTATTTTGTCCCATAGACTATTAGTGTACGTTTTACCATTAGTCAGTTATACACAATCTATTAAAGACCGTTCTCGCTTTTCATAGCCACATTTAGCTGAATCTTGTACAAATGTTATTTCTTATTCTATGGCACAATGTGTGCTGTTTGTTTGGCTTATAATCCCAGTATGTTTGAAAATAATGAATTATATTGCGAAGGATGTTATTGGTGTTCTGGTCTTAACTGACTGGGTTAGGCAGATAGCAGGACCGACAAGTGCTCTAGACTGTTCATACGAGCTTTTGTGTATCATTGAATGATCAATAAATTCACTCCTCTCAAACTAGCGGTCTTATCGCATTCATACATTAACTGGGCACTACAGAAATCGATAAAACAACTGACTTCAGGAGTGAGAGACTAGAGGAGATTGCTTAACGAACTGAGCATCGCACTTGCTATATGTAATGTAATAACTCAACACACCAAAATGTAAATAACGAGCGTATATATATAGCAAAACAGTAAAACAGATGAAGGCTCAATAAGAACGGGTTCATCTTTCATTATTTTTGGTTGATATTTCGAGCAGAGTTTATGGGTTTTGCACATTTTTCACTAAAATAATATCTAGTTTTTTTCGTGTTATTGACTCATGATACGAAGTAGCTCCAAAGCCTAATGTGATGTGCCAGTAAACGTTGTGCAGAAATGTGTAGTGATCTGAAGAAAAGTGAATAAAAATCGGTTTTTGATAATTTAGAAAAGGCAATACGAAATATTTGACCAAGAAAAACTAAAGAAGTACGCTTGATAGCTGAATGAAAATTGGAGATTAGTTTATTCGGTGTATGAACGGTATTGTGAGAGAAAAACAAATACAGTTGGATAGGTTTCATAGTGTTTTGATTTATTTTGAGAATCTTCGATATGAGATGGACAATGTTATGAATTAAACTAGCAAACAACTTACCGATGTTTCGACTTCATGATTTAGCTGTTGTTATTAATTGAAAACATTTGAATTTTCGATCACGGATGAACATAGATTTGACCTGTCTTATAGTTAAAGAAGAATAGCTGTAGTTATTGATATTTCAAGAAAAATATATCTGTCGCGTATGATACTGCTTTAGTTTGTTGAACCATTCAGCTTATCTGATAATAAAATTGAGACTATTGAAGTCAATGATTTTCGTTTACATCCTCGTAATACATATCGAAAACCATGTTCGATGAAATTCAAACGATAAACAAAAGTTGCTTAGCATCAGAACGAAGGGAAAAGAATAATCTAAATACTGTTTATATGTCCTCATTATGAAGTTTAATTACACTTATTACTGATGTACACAATCTTGATTTCCTAAATGGACATCCGATAATCCAACAAAATAAATAATAATTCAGAAAAAGTAATACGGCAAACCTAGTGAATCATATTATAATAAGAATCTATTAGTTTTATAATATCGTACGATATTTTAGCATAAATCTTACGTTAGTTGAGGTTACGAAAGCTAAACAGAAAAAAATTTCAAATAATTCAATGAAATGACCTTATTGAAACGCAGACGTCTGGTAGTCACTCACATTGTAACACCTTTGTTATATGACCATAAAATGCAGTTATTTGATATTTTTGCTCTCTATCTCTGTCTATATATATAATGGTAGTAAAGCCATTGACAACTATTTTGAAATGGCTGTAAAAATGGTTCGGTGGAAAGAGCAAATCGCCTTCTTATTCGCAGTGGTTATTTGTGAGTGAAGATTAATTTTCCGGTATTCATTAATAATAAAACAATCCCAAATAAATGGTGGAAATTTATTGCAATTAAATAGAAAAAATGATTTAAGGGTTGTGAAGAATGAGAAAATTCATAAGACATAGCGAGCGATCTTGAGTAAAGTAAAGCTAATCAAAGGATTTGATAAAAGTTCATCAGCTCAACAGTAACATAATTTATTAGTGAGCTATTCAAAATTTCACCTACTCCATCTATAGATGAGTAGTACTTTAAACTGACTAATTGTCATTTGTCACAACACTGGGATCAATAAGTTAGGAATATCAGTCAATCTTCACTCACATTTTCATTCAATGTATTCCGTAGATAAATTTAGTTAGTATGACATAGAATAGGAGGTAATTCAACGTCAGAAACTCACGTGATTTATATTGGATTATCGTAAAAATTAACCTTGTTGAGAAGAAAAAACATTTGTCACATGTATCTTGTTATGGGGAATGAATATGTTATACACGGTTTTACAAAAACCACAAACTGTGCCTGTTTCTCTCCCACAACTTGTTCATATTTCTCCTCATGTTTTGCCAATTTTTGCTAGTAATCACATCTCTACACACGGTCAATGGACAGCATGAGCCTGCATATTTGGAAACAAATATGATTGCAAGTGAGTGTGATTATTATAATTAATAATAGACATTCAAGTATAATGTTCTCAGTATCAGCAGTTGCTTCAATTCTCTCTAACTTACCGCATTTCTTGAGCGATCATTCCCTGCTCGTGATATAATTCATCTTTGCTATTCTCATGAAAAGGAAGAACAGTGAAATCACTGTAGGTTGACTGTGACTGCACACACGGCAATTTATTTCACTAATAAAAGGAAGGATTCACCACGAGGTAAATTATTCGTGGCATCACTCGACTAAATCACCGAGTGAAAAAAACACGTTTCGAGTGATATCAACAGTGTATGAATCAATGGCAAACCGACACAGATTCCTACTTAGAGTTACATATGGAAATCTATAGTATTCAGAAATGCACCTACTGCAAGAAGGCGAATGAAGAAGTTGCATGAAAGCACTTTCTGAAAAGTGGTGATAAGGGTAACTAGATAGAAAGCAATTAATTATTTCAGAACCAAAACAACCACTCACATGTGTGCATTTCTGGTGGATTATCCTAAGCACACTTGATATTCCAGTATCATCAGCTTTATAGTTTTGTATAAGCTAGGTAGTAATTCATCAAATGTTGGTATATCCGCCAATTATGATGTATCTTATCCTTGGAATTTTTCAAGCTCACTCAGAAAATGAAGTTAATAAGTGTCCTCGTATACGCAAAGACAGAGCGCTCCAAAGACACATTTGACATCGAAAGAATCAGTTGCGGCATCAGCTGTCTTGATGCCCTTATCTATTTCATACACCCCTGAGCAAGTGAAGTTGTTGACAGAGATAGAGGCATTACGTTTGTTCTCACAATTAAGTGCATTACGTAATACCATTCGTTCAGAATGGTATGTGTATGCTGGTCAGTATGCATTCTTCAGTGCACATAAGTTTGTTGCTCGTTGCCTGCTTGAACCAGTGTTCGATAGCCACCGGGAAACACCGACGCACATCAAGCCTGTTAAGAAAGTACAACGTAGCTTATTGAGGAGGACCATATCTCACCCGATTGACAATCAACACTGAGGACGGTACGTGTGTTTACTTGTGTTTTCCCAGATATATATAGTCGAAATCTTAATTACCAACGTGCATCTTAAATTGCAGTAAGTGATCTCAATGTTGTCCAATGAAAAGGGTCCATTTTGTAAAACAGAGTTTGTATCAGCCTGTTCAGAGAATTACACAGAGGTAAAATATCTTTGTTGTTAGCAGACTATCAGTTTATCGAGTACAGAAATGTGATATTCAGCGTCATGAATGTCATCATATTGGATTAGCAGTCACACTTTACAAATGAATTGCACCATGTTAAAACTCTAAATTCGAATTATTTTCGTTTTCGGACAGATGATAGAAATACAAATACATTCCGCGTTATTCAAGAACAGACAGCATCCATGGCTTTTGAGTGGAAACGAATGACACACGAAGATTTTAATTATGTTTTTTTGGTCCAAGATGTATACTTTTGGTCTGATGTAACGGCAAAAGTTTACGAGGGCAATACGGGTTTATTGGAGGCTATCGGCGAACCGTGCGAAGTTTCAAAATATCGCGCTGAGGGCCACAACGGAAACATCTTTTTTTCTCATTTCCAGACCTACGACATAACATACAAAAGAGGTGAGCTGTTTCTTAGCTGTTATCAAACGGTCATATTCCCAATAACTTTTCAATCTTCATCACAGTTGAAGGAGGTTCGAATTCTCTAATGAAATTTTTAAAGATCACATGTTTGATGGAATATTGGTTGTGTTCTTTGTGATGAATGTCAGTCTCTAGATACGTTGTGACAAAGCCACAGTACTGCTCCGTTTGATAGACTTATCAACAAATAACTATGTTCACCAGCTGTAACAACGTCACAGTGCATTCACTTAGTGCTCTCATTGTTCGTTCTATTCATTCCTAGTTCCGAGAATCGAGAATGTTCAAATTGGGTTGCTGTCAAATCCGTACCGACATTTGATGTGGAAAAGAGAAAGATCAGCCTGTGAACCAACTGATTCGACCATTATATTCAGAGGATATTCAACACAACAACTGCAAATGTTTACTATCTCGAGTGACAAGGTTGAGCATTATGTGAAGAACTTTCAAACAGAGGAAGGGATTGAAGAAGTGTTCATCCTATTCAACAAACATGGGAACCGGTTCTCTCTACCGACGATGGGTAACATTTTATTACGTTTTCTTTTGCATTGCAAGATTTTTCTAGCAAACAAGGTTGCGTAAGTGGAAAGCTGTGTGCATATGTAATGAAATTGCAAATGTTTATCAGTCGGCAAATGTGAAAGTCATATTGATCAAGATGGTTGTCTACATTCTCATCTGATTCACGAATATGTGATTAAGACATGCGGTCTGAAGAATGTTGCCCCTTAATAAGCTAACAGTTTCTGCGATTACAGGGATATCGAAGTCATTCACTGACAGTTATCTACATGATCGTGCATGGTCACAGTTCAACGGTCGCTCCAATTAGATGAAAAAATGTTGACATAGAGATAAAATATAACTGGAATAGATGAGCTGGTCTAGTGAACATCAACGTTGCATAAGATTTTGAGTTTTTGGATGTGATGAGATGATTTGACCATGACTGTTTGGTCAAATCCCTAAGTAAGCATTTACTTCGAATTGAGTTCATGGTTCTGGCGTCGCACAATAACTTAACTGAGTTTTGAATATTTCTCCATATGAATGTGTCGTATCTCACCACGTTGTGTTTTGCGACGTCACTGCTAGATTCATTTAATGATCATCGACACCGATGACATCATTATCATGATGATGATTGACGTGAATCATTGAAGGCATTCGTGAATAAATAGCCACTGGTCCACAAAAATGTTGTACTGACTCTGGTTATCCCAACACAAGATATATCCAGAGTCAGTCAAGATCGTACAATGATAATTTTTACCTTGTGAGATCATAGGAACTAAACTAACGAAATAGTAGATTGAACTCGATCTCACTATTATTGTTTTTCATTGTGCTCTGCTGGGCACACGTTTGTGAATTCTACATCTCATTCTCAACTAATAAGCGAAATATTTATTTTCAAACTTTTCTCTTTCCTACCGGTATCGAAATGAAAAATGCCGTGAATGTGAGTTTACGGATTAAATTTTCAAAAACAAGAAATTATTTTGTTGAGTTGACTCTTTCCTGGAAGTTTGATGAGTAGGAGATAACTAGTTCCTTCTGACCTACATACAGAGTGACACTGCATTCGTAATGTGCTATTTGGACCAATGAATCGTTTTTGTAGTTTGAAATAATAACGAAATCAGATGTTGTGTGTTGTTGTACGGAGATTAGGTGTAATTTCCTTCCGATTGAACTGTTTGAACATCGGTACACATTTGAAGAGATTTGAAAATGACCAATCTCTGTCTTCTGAGCAACATGCTTTTCTTCAACCGAATTTTCAACATCATAGACACCCAGTCACGATATTATTTTTGTTGTTTTGTAGTGAATAAAAGCCAAATGTAAGTTCATGAAACGTTTCTGTATTTATATATATATGAGATCAACGTTGAAATTGCTTCTTGACTAATCTCAAAATATTGAGTACATAATAGTCCGCATCTGCTGTCAGACTAAAATTCACGTCATATTCATCTGACAAATTAAGTCACTTCACCAAATCACCATGACATTCATCTTTATTTAATGTTTCTCAGACAAAATACCAGTATCGATTGTGAACAAATATCGATCACACACCAGAACAACAAGTGGAATAAATACGTACGAAAAATAAATTAAATTCAGAGTATCAAAGAACGGAGTTCGAAGAGGATGTCTTGAACATCCATCAATTATTGTCCTTACGTGTATAATTCTGTGATTTCAGACATTCTTGTTTATCAAGGTACTTGATGCATAAATGTGAACACCGAGTTCACAAACTATAACTGGGAGTGAGAAAGCCTCCTCATTCGCTTCGGTTTGCATAGGCAGTCGACTACAGCTCTTCCTTACCGAATCTCACATGGAGTGGGTATATACACATACAAATTGGCACAAATAAACAATCATGAATTCATCCATTATCTTGATTCAATTGAAATTATTCCTTCATTGTCTTATGATGTAAACAATTGAATCGCTCAGATAAGAATAAAGTATTTCACCTCGAGGTGAACAGACTAACTCGCAAAAACCTGATATCATGCCATGTCGTCAGACGACGGACAATATTATAAATATCACATCACTGAAGAATATAACAAAATAGATATTTTTGCCTTGTCTAATACACTAACTAACATTTTTCTAATGCGTCTTCGCTCCTCGTCTAGATAAGCTTTGTCTTTCGATGGATTCGATTGCATTACGTCAGCTCAATTGTAACATAATTTATTAGTGAGCTATTCAAAATTTCACCTACTCCATCTATAGATGAGTAGTACTTTAAACTGACTAATTGTCATTTGTCACAACACTGGGATCAATAAGTTAGGAATATCAGTCAATCTTCACTCACATTTTCATTCAATGTATTCCGTAGATAAATTTAGTTAGTATGACATAGAATAGGAGGTAATTCAACGTCAGAAACTCACGTGATTTATATTGGATTATCGTAAAAATTAACCTTGTTGAGAAGAAAAAACATTTGTCACATGTATCTTGTTATGGGGAATGAATATGTTATACACGGTTTTACAAAAACCACAAACTGTGCCTGTTTCTCTCCCACAACTTGTTCATATTTCTCCTCATGTTTTGCCAATTTTTGCTAGTAATCACATCTCTACACACGGTCAATGGACAGCATGAGCCTGCATATTTGGAAACAAATATGATTGCAAGTGAGTGTGATTATTATAATTAATAATAGACATTCAAGTATAATGTTCTCAGTATCAGCAGTTGCTTCAATTCTCTCTAACTTACCGCATTTCTTGAGCGATCATTCCCTGCTCGTGATATAATTCATCTTTGCTATTCTCATGAAAAGGAAGAACAGTGAAATCACTGTAGGTTGACTGTGACTGCACACACGGCAATTTATTTCACTAATAAAAGGAAGGATTCACCACGAGGTAAATTATTCGTGGCATCACTCGACTAAATCACCGAGTGAAAAAAACACGTTTCGAGTGATATCAACAGTGTATGAATCAATGGCAAACCGACACAGATTCCTACTTAGAGTTACATATGGAAATCTATAGTATTCAGAAATGCACCTACTGCAAGAAGGCGAATGAAGAAGTTGCATGAAAGCACTTTCTGAAAAGTGGTGATAAGGGTAACTAGATAGAAAGCAATTAATTATTTAGAACCAAAACAACCACTCACATGTGTGCATTTCTGGTGGATTATCCTAAGCACACTTGATATTCCAGTATCATCAGCTTTATAGTTTTGTATAAGCTAGGTAGTAATTCATCAAATGTTGGTATATCCGCCAATTATGATGTATCTTATCCTTGGAATTTTTCAAGCTCACTCAGAAAATGAAGTTAATAAGTGTCCTCGTATACGCAAAGACAGAGCGCTCCAAAGACACATTTGACATCGAAAGAATCAGTTGCGGCATCAGCTGTCTTGATGCCCTTATCTATTTCATACACCCCTGAGCAAGTGAAGTTGTTGACAGAGATAGAGGCATTACGTTTGTTCTCACAATTAAGTGCATTACGTAATACCATTCGTTCAGAATGGTATGTGTATGCTGGTCAGTATGCATTCTTCAGTGCACATAAGTTTGTTGCTCGTTGCCTGCTTGAACCAGTGTTCGATAGCCACCGGGAAACACCGACGCACATCAAGCCTGTTAAGAAAGTACAACGTAGCTTATTGAGGAGGACCATATCTCACCCGATTGACAATCAACACTGAGGACGGTACGTGTGTTTACTTGTGTTTTCCCAGATATATATAGTCGAAATCTTAATTACCAACGTGCATCTTAAATTGCAGTAAGTGATCTCAATGTTGTCCAATGAAAAGGGTCCATTTTGTAAAACAGAGTTTGTATCAGCCTGTTCAGAGAATTACACAGAGGTAAAATATCTTTGTTGTTAGCAGACTATCAGTTTATCGAGTACAGAAATGTGATATTCAGCGTCATGAATGTCATCATATTGGATTAGCAGTCACACTTTACAAATGAATTGCACCATGTTAAAACTCTAAATTCGAATTATTTTCGTTTTCGGACAGATGATAGAAATACAAATACATTCCGCGTTATTCAAGAACAGACAGCATCCATGGCTTTTGAGTGGAAACGAATGACACACGAAGATTTTAATTATGTTTTTTTGGTCCAAGATGTATACTTTTGGTCTGATGTAACGGCGAAAGTTTACGAGGGCAATACGGGTTTATTGGAGGCTATCGGCGAACCGTGCGAAGTTTCAAAATATCGCGCTGAGGGCCACAACGGAAACATCTTTTTTTCTCATTTCCAGACCTACGACATAACATACAAAAGAGGTGAGCTGTTTCTTAGCTGTTATCAAACGGTCATATTCCCAATAACTTTTCAATCTTCATCACAGTTGAAGGAGGTTCGAATTCTCTAATGAAATTTTTAAAGATCACATGTTTGATGGAATATTGGTTGTGTTCTTTGTGATGAATGTCAGTCTCTAGATACGTTGTGACAAAGCCACAGTACTGCTCCGTTTGATAGACTTATCAACAAATAACTATGTTCACCAGCTGTAACAACGTCACAGTGCATTCACTTAGTGCTCTCATTGTTCGTTCTATTCATTCCTAGTTCCGAGAATCGAGAATGTTCAAATTGGGTTGCTGTCAAATCCGTACCGACATTTGATGTGGAAAAGAGAAAGATCAGCCTGTGAACCAACTGATTCGACCATTATATTCAGAGGATATTCAACACAACAACTGCAAATGTTTACTATCTCGAGTGACAAGGTTGAGCATTATGTGAAGAACTTTCAAACAGAGGAAGGGATTGAAGAAGTGTTCATCCTATTCAACAAACATGGGAACCGGTTCTCTCTACCGACGATGGGTAACATTTTATTACGTTTTCTTTTGCATTGCAAGATTTTTCTAGCAAACAAGGTTGCGTAAGTGGAAAGCTGTGTGCATATGTAATGAAATTGCAAATGTTTATCAGTCGGCAAATGTGAAAGTCATATTGATCAAGATGGTTGTCTACATTCTCATCTGATTCACGAATATGTGATTAAGACATGCGGTCTGAAGAATGTTGCCCCTTAATAAGCTAACAGTTTCTGCGATTACAGGGATATCGAAGTCATTCACTGACAGTTATCTACATGATCGTGCATGGTCACAGTTCAACGGTCGCTCCAATTAGATGAAAAAATGTTGACATAGAGATAAAATATAACTGGAATAGATGAGCTGGTCTAGTGAACATCAACGTTGCATAAGATTTTGAGTTTTTGGATGTGATGAGATGATTTGACCATGACTGTTTGGTCAAATCCCTAAGTAAGCATTTACTTCGAATTGAGTTCATGGTTCTGGCGTCGCACAATAACTTAACTGAGTTTTGAATATTTCTCCATATGAATGTGTCGTATCTCACCACGTTGTGTTTTGCGACGTCACTGCTAGATTCATTTATTGATCATCGACACCGATGACATCATTATCATGATGATGATTGACGTGAATCATTGAAGGCATTCGTGAATAAATAGCCACTGGTCCACAAAAATGTTGTACTGACTCTGGTTATCCCAACACAAGATATATCCAGAGTCAGTCAAGATCGTACAATGATAATTTTTACCTTGTGAGATCATAGGAACTAAACTAACGAAATAGTAGATTGAACTCGATCTCACTATTATTGTTTTTCATTGTGCTCTGCTGGGCACACGTTTGTGAATTCTACATCTCATTCTCAACTAATAAGCGAAATATTTATTTTCAAACTTTTCTCTTTCCTACCGGTATCGAAATGAAAAATGCCGTGAATGTGAGTTTACGGATTAAATTTTCAAAAACAAGAAATTATTTTGTTGAGTTGACTCTTTCCTGGAAGTTTGATGAGTAGGAGATAACTAGTTCCTTCTGACCTACATACAGAGTGACACTGCATTCGTAATGTGCTATTTGGACCAATGAATCGTTTTTGTAGTTTGAAATAATAACGAAATCAGATGTTGTGTGTTGTTGTACGGAGATTAGGTGTAATTTCCTTCCGATTGAACTGTTTGAACATCGGTACACATTTGAAGAGATTTGAAAATGACCAATCTCTGTCTTCTGAGCAACATGCTTTTCTTCAACCGAATTTTCAACATCATAGACACCCAGTCACGATATTATTTTTGTTGTTTTGTAGTGAATAAAAGCCAAATGTAAGTTCATGAAACGTTTCTGTATTTATATATATATGAGATCAACGTTGAAATTGCTTCTTGACTAATCTCAAAATATTGAGTACATAATAGTCCGCATCTGCTGTCAGACTAAAATTCACGTCATATTCATCTGACAAATTAAGTCACTTCACCAAATCACCATGACATTCATCTTTATTTAATGTTTCTCAGACAAAATACCAGTATCGATTGTGAACAAATATCGATCACACACCAGAACAACAAGTGGAATAAATACGTACGAAAAATAAATTAAATTCAGAGTATCAAAGAACGGAGTTCGAAGAGGATGTCTTGAACATCCATCAATTATTGTCCTTACGTGTATAATTCTGTGATTTCAGACATTCTTGTTTATCAAGGTACTTGATGCATAAATGTGAACACCGAGTTCACAAACTATAACTGGGAGTGAGAAAGCCTCCTCATTCGCTTCGGTTTGCATAGGCAGTCGACTACAGCTCTTCCTTACCGAATCTCACATGGAGTGGGTATATACACATACACATTCATACTTAAGAATTCTGGTGTATTCTTCTAATGTTGTTGTGTAACTCGATTGTCCTCTTCACCATTTATAGTAAAAATTACTATTTGTAAATTTATATTCTTCATCGAATTCACAAATATTTGTTAGATTTAATAATGCATAATATGTCAATTTTAATTTGATGATTTTTTTGATCCTTATTGATATATTCTTCATACATTTAATATATTCGTTGTCATTATTCTTCATAGTCATAAGTTTATTTTCATATGAGCCATTGTTGTCGGTGTATTTAGATTTGGTTGGAACTTAAATACGTCGATTTGCTTTTCTTATCGCTGTTTGATCTTCTCTTCTTGCCTCTAAAATATTAAAAGTAGCTTTGCTGAATTTAGCTTATACTTCAAATGGTCAATAATTGAATGAGTGCAGTCAAAGAAAAATATTTAGAAGTTCAAAAAGGTTGAAAGCGCAGTATCGCTTCTATTGATGAGGTCAAAATATTATAGTAAGTATAGCATAGTCCAGGTTAAAAAATCATTCAAAAATTTCTCCAGAAATAACTAACTTGTCATATAGAACGGATTAGGAAGACTAACTACAATTAAGGCATCACATAAGGGAACCACATACAATGAAATTCAAATGCATTCGATGATACAAAGCAACGAAAAACTTGCAACGAATTCATATACAGCATAAGAAAGAACATCTTGGCGTAGAAGGCATATAATCACCATTCACTCACCTCCATCCTCACAACGATTTCTTCAATTTATTTCTGTTATACAGCATCACAAGTACCGTCTCAGACTTCTCAGGAAATTCCAGTCGATTCGGGTGAGTAGTGTTCATTTGTGACACGATGATTTTCATAAGTGATAAACATGTTGATCCGTTGTGACATGCGTCAATTTCGAAGTTCATTTTCGTCCAATCACAATGACAACTGAAAGCTATCTCAAACTACGTAAACACTTTCAGTACAACGCACTCGCTTGTTTCCATAGAATAACATTAATGCCAACAACGTCCACACAGATATTACACGCACACAACTCCATTCACATTTCACCAACATTCATTCAATGTTCTTTCGAAACGTTACCACCAACACCACTGCAGTTAGTTCTCTTCAATAATGTCGTCACATGTGGGAATCTGGTTTGCACATCTCAAGTGTAACCAACACTGACATTCCTCATCATATTACTCATATGTTTGCATTGTATACAGATAATCCACTTGTCTCACAGATATTCATGTTCATGCCTTCTCGGTTCAATCGATTGTGCTTAGTCGAGCTAATCAACTGCCAATAGCTCAGATGTTCTTCGGAACAAATACATGTGAGCAGATGATGAAACACAACGAAATATAATGAATTCATTATATTCTTCATCCATGTTGTTTCCAGTTCCATTGAGACTTATAGGTGGAAGCGATTGCATGAGAAATAGTTGTGTTGAATAGATGATGAGTTTCATGCCGGTATTTTTCATACTGATGAAGCAGTCCAGTTTGTTGAAATTTCATCAGTCTCCGTCGTTCACAATGTATCATTTGAGCTGAACAAACTGGTGCTGCAAACAACTTCACATCTCACTCACAATCCATTCAACAACGTCATTATCAATATCGTCAAAGTAGTCGTCGTCGTCGTCGTCGCGATCTTCGACGATTCCGAAAGATCTACCCTGAAATTCAACATTAACATCAACATCCTCATCAACATTCACATCATCAACATAGTCATAAGCATCATCATAATCATCATCATCATCATCATCATCATCATCATCATCAATGACAACATCATCAACATCAATGCCACCATCAAGTTCCACCTCATCACCATCATATTCAATCCTACATCATAAAGTCGCATCCACATAAATTAACCTGACTTCCGATTCCGCATTCATCCTGAGTATAGGAAAGAACACATTCGCGAAACAAGCATATTCTCACCATTCACTCACCTCTATACTCACAACGATTTCTTCAATTTATTTCTGTTATACAGCATCACAAGTACCGTCTCAGACTTCTCAGGAAATTCCAGTCGATTCGGGTGAGTAGTGTTCATTTGTGATACGATGATTTTCATAAGTGATAAACATGTTGATCCGTTGTGACATGCGTCAATTTCGAAGTTCATTTTCGTCCAATCACAATGACAACTGAAAGCTATCTCAAACTACGTAAACACTTTCAGTACAACGCACTCGCTTGTTTCCATAGAATAACATTAATGCCAACAACGTCTACACAGATATTACACTCACACAACTCCATTCACATTTCACCAACATTCATTCAATGTTCTTTCGAACCGTTACCACCAACACCACTGCAGTTAGTTCTCTTCAATAATGTCGTCACATGTGAGAATCTGGTTTGCACATCTCAAGTGTAACCAACACTGACATTCCTCATCATATTACTCATATGTTTGCATTGTATACAGATAATCCACTTGTCTCACAGATATTCATGTTCATGCCTTCTCGGTTCAATCGATTGTGCTTAGTCGAGCTAATCAACTGCCAATAGCTCAGATGTTCTTCGGAACAAATACATGTGAGCAGATGATGAAACACAACGAAATATAATGAATTCATTATATTCTTCATCCATGTTGTTTCCAGTTCCATTGAGACTTATAGGTGGAAGCGATTGCATGAGAAATAGTTGTGTTGAATAGATGATGAGTTTCATGCTGCTATTTTTCATACTGATGAAGCAGTCCAGTTTGTTGAAATTTCATTAGTCTCCGTCGTTCACAATGTATCATTTGAGCTGAACAAACTGGTGCTGCAAACAACTTCACATCTCACTCACAATCCATTCAACAACGTCATCATCAACATCGTCAAAGTAGTCGTCGTCGTCGTCCATGCAGCCGCATCCACCCTCCAACTCAACATTCTCATCAACATCCTCATCAACATTCACATCATCAACATAGTCATAAGCATCATCATCATCATCAATGACAACATCATCAACATCAATGCCACCATCAAGTTCCACCTCATCACCATCATATTCAATCCTACATCATAAAGTCGCATCCACATAAATTAACCTGACTTCCGATTTCGTATTCATCATGAGTATAGGAAAGAACACATTCGCGAAACAAGCATATTCTCACCATTCACTCACCTCCATCCTCACAACGATTTCTTCAATTTATTTCTGTTATACAGCATCACAAGTACCGTCTCAGACTTCTCAGGAAATTCCAGTCGATTCGGGTGAGTAGTGTTCATTTGTGACACGATGATTTTCATAAGTGATAAACATGTTGATCCGTTGTGACATGCGTCAATTTCGAAGTTCATTTTCGTCCAATCACAATGACAACTGAAAGCTATCTCAAACTACGTAAACACTTTCAGTACAACGCACTCGCTTGTTTCCATAGAATAACATTAATGCCAACAACGTCTACACAGATATTACTCTCACACAACTCCATTCACATTTCACCAACATTCATTCAATGTTCTTTCGAAACGTTACCACCAACACCACTGCAGTTAGTTCTCTTCAATAATGTCGTCACATGTGGGAATCTGGTTTGCACATCTCAAGTGTAACCAACACTGACATTCCTCATCATATTACTCATATGTTTGCATTGTATACAGATAATCCACTTGTCTCACAGATATTCATGTTCATGCCTTCTCGGTTCAATCGATTGTGCTTAGTCGAGCTAATCAACTGCCAATAGCTCAGATGTTCTTCGGAACAAATACATGTGAGCAGATGATGAAACACAACGAAATATAATGAATTCATTATATTCTTCATCCATGTTGTTTCCAGTTCCATTGAGACTTATAGGGGGAAGCGATTGCATGAGCAATAGTTGTGTTGAATAGATGATGAGTTTCATGCCGGTATTTTTCATACTGATGAAGCAGTCCAGTTTGTTGAAATTTCATCAGTCTCCGTCGTTCACAATGTATCATTTGAGCTGAACAAACTGGTGCTGCAAACAACTTCACATCTCACTCACAATCCATTCAACAACGTCATCATCAACATCGTCAAAGTAGTCGTCGTCGTCGTCCATGCAGCCGCATCCACCCTCCAACTCAACATTCTCATCAACATCCTCATCAACATTCACATCATCAACAACGTCATACGCATCATCATCATCATCATCAACTTCAATACCAACATCAAGTTCCACCTCATCACCATCATATTCATTCCTACATCATAAAGTCGCATCCACATAAATTAACCTGACTACCGATTTCGTATTCATCATGAGTATAGGAAAGAACACATTCGCGAAACAAGCATATTCTCACCATTCACTCACCTCCATCCTCACAACGATTTCTTCAATTTATTTCTGTTATACAGCATCACAAGTACCGTCTCAGACTTCTCAGGAAATTCCAGTCGATTCGGGTGAGTAGTGTTCATTTGTGATACGATGATTTTCATAAGTGATAAACATGTTGATCCATTGTGACATGCGTCAATTTCGAAGTTCATTTTCGTCCAATCACAATGACAACTGAAAGCTATCTCAAACTACGTAAACACTTTCAGTACAACGCACTCGCTTGTTTCCATAGAATAACATTAATGCCAACAACGTCCACACAGATAATACACGCACACAACTCCATTCACATTTCACCAACATTCATTCAATGTTCTTTCGAAACATTACCACCAACACCACTGCAGTTAGTTCTCTTCAATAATGTCGTCACATGTGGGAATCTGGTTTGCACATCTCAAGTGTAACCAACACTGACATTCCTCATCATATTACTCATATGTTTGCATTGTATACAGATAATCCACTTGTCTCACAGATATTCATGTTCATGCCTTCTCGGTTCAATCGATTGTGCTTAGTCGAGCTAATCAACTGCCAATAGCTCAGATGTTCTTCGGAACAAATACATGTGAGCAGATGATGAAACACAACGAAATATAATGAATTCATTATATTCTTCATCCATGTTGTTTCCAGTTCCATTGAGACTTATAGGGGGAAGCGATTGCATGAGAAATAGTTGTGTTGAATAGATGAAGAGTTTCATGCTGGTATTATTCATACTGATGAAGCAGTCCAGTTTGTTGAAATTTCATCAGTCTCCGTCGTTCACAATGTATCATTTGAGCTGAACAAACTGGTGCTGCAAACAACTTCACATCTCACTCACAATCCATTCAACAACGTCATCATCAACATCGTCAAAGTAGTCGACGACTTCGTCGTCGTCGTCGTCCATGCAGCCGCATCCACCCTCCAACTCAACATTCTCATCAACATCCTCATCAACATTCACATCATCAACATAGTCATAAGCATCATCATCATCATCATCATCATCAATGACAACATCATCAACATCAATGCCACCATCAAGTTCCACCTCATCACCATCATATTCAATCCTACATCATAAAGTCGCATCCACATAAATTAACCTGACTTCCGATTTCGTATTCATCATGAGTATAGGAAAGAACACATTCGCGAAACAAGCATATTCTCACCATTCACTCACCTCTATCCTCACAACGATTTCTTCAATTTATTTCTGTTATACAGCATCACAAGTACCGTCTCAGACTTCTCAGGAAATTCCAGTCGATTCGGGTGAGTAGTGATCATTTGTTACACGATGATTTTCATAAGTGATAAACATGTTGATCCGTTGTGACATGCGTCAATTTCGAAGTTCATTTTCGTCCAATCACAATGACAACTGAAAGCTATCTCAAACTACGTAAACACTTTCAGTACAACGCACTCGCTTGTTTCCATAGAATAACATTAATGCCAACAACGTCTACACAGATATTACACGCACACAACTCCATTCACATTTCAACAACATTCATTCAATGTTCTTTCGAAACGTTACCACCAACACCACTGCAGTTAGTTCTCTTCAATAATGTCGTCACATGTGGGAATCTGGTTTGCACATCTCAAGTGTAACCAACACTGACATTCCTCATCATATTACTCATATGTTTGCATTGTATACAGATAATCCACTTGTCTCACAGATATTCATGTTCATGCCTTCTCGGTTCAATCGATTGTGCTTAGTCGAGCTAATCAACTGCCAATAGCTCAGATGTTCTTCGGAACAAATACATGTGAGCAGATGATGAAACACAACGAAATATAATGAATTCATTATATTCTTCATCCATGTTGTTTCCAGTTCCATTGAGACTTATAGGTGGAAGCGATTGCATGAGAAATAGTTGTGTTGAATAGATGATGAGTTTCATGCTGGTATTTTTCATACTGATGAAGCAGTCCAGTTTGTTGAAATTTCATCAGTCTCCGTCGTTCACAATGTATCATTTGAGCTGAACAAACTGGTGCTGCAAACAACTTCACATCTCACTCACAATCCATTCAACAACGTCATCATCAATATTGTCAAAGTAGTCGTCGTCGTCGTCATCGCCATCTTCGACGATTCCGTAAGATCTACCCTCCAACTCAACATTATCATCAA
The DNA here is from genome assembly GCA_944470415.2 of Schistosoma rodhaini. NCBI lineage: Eukaryota > Metazoa > Platyhelminthes > Trematoda > Strigeidida > Schistosomatidae > Schistosoma > Schistosoma rodhaini. The sequence goes on along the minus strand of OX104042.1, from coordinate 5,650,808 downwards.
CATACTCATCAACATTCACATCATCAACATCGTCATACGCATCATCATCATCATCATCATCATCATCATCAACATCAATACCAACATCAAGTTCCACCTCATCACCATCATATTCAATCCTACATCATAAAGTCGCATCCACATAAATTAACCTGACTTCCGATTTCGTATTCATCATGAGTATAGGAAAGAACACATTCGCGAAACAAGCATATTCTCACCATTCACTCACCTCTATCCTCACAACGATTTCTTCAATTTATTTCTGTTATACAGCATCACATGAACCGTCTCAGACTTCTCAGGAAATTCCAGTCGATTCGGGTGAGTAGTGTTCATTTGTGATACGATGATTTTCATAAGTGATAAACATGTTGATCCAATGTGACATGCGTCAATTTCGAAGTTCATTTTCGTCCAATCACAATGACAACTGAAAGCTATCTCAAACTACGTAAACACTTTCAGTACAACGCACTCGCTTGTTTCCATAGAATAACATTAATGCCAACAACGTCCACACAGATAATACACTCACACAACTCCATTCACATTTCACCAACATTCATTCAATGTTCTTTCGAAACGTTACCACCAACACCACTGCAGTTAGTTCTCTGCAATAATGTCGTCACATGTGGGAATCTGGCTTGCACATCTCAAGTGTAACCAACACTGACATTCCTCATCATATTACTCATATGTTTGCATTGTATACAGATAATCCACTTGTCTCACAGATATTCATGTTCATGCCTTCTCGGTTCAATCGATTGTGCTTAGTCGAGCTAATCAACTGCCAATAGCTCAGATGTTCTTCGGAACAAATACATGTGAGCAGATGATGAAACACAACGAAATATAATGAATTCATTATATTCTTCATCCATGTTGTTTCCAGTTCCATTGAGACTTATAGGTGGAAGCGATTGCATGAGAAATAGTTGTGTTGAATAGATGATGAGTTTCATGCTGGTATTTTTCATACTGATGAAGCAGTCCAGTTTGTTGAAATTTCATCAGTCTCCGTCGTTCACAATGTATCATTTGAGCTGAACAAACTGGTGCTGCAAACAACTTCACATCTCACTCACAATCCATTCAACAACGTCATCATCAATATTGTCAAAGTAGTCGTCGTCGTCGTCATCGCCATCTTCGACGATTCCGTAAGATCTACCCTCCAATTCAACATTATCATCAACATACTCATCAACATTCACATCATCAACATCGTCATACGCATCATCATCATCATCATCATCATCATCATCATCAACATCAATGCCACCATGAAGTTCCACCTCATCACCATCATATTCAATCCTACATCATAAAATCGCATCCACATAAATTAACCTGACTTCCGATTTCGTATTCATCATGAGTATAGCAAAGAACACATTCGCGAAACAATCATATTCTCACCATTCACTCACCTCTATCCTCACAACGATTTCTTCAATTTATTTCTGTTATACAGCATCACAAATACAGTCTCAGACTTCTCAGGAAATTCCAGTCGATACGGGTGAGTAGTGTTCATTTGTGACACGATGATCTTCATAAGCGCTAAACATGTTGATCCGTTGTGACATGCGTCAATTTCGAAGTTCGTTTTTGTCCAATCACAATGACAACTGAAAGCTATCTCAAACTACGTAAACATTTTCAGTACAACGCACTCGCTTGTTTCCATAGAATAACATTAATGCCAACAACGTCTACACAGATATTACACTCACACAACTCCATTCCCATTTCAACAACATTCATTCAATGTTCTTTCGAAACATTACCACCAACACCACTGCAGTTAGTTCTCTTCAATAATGTCGTCACATGTGAGAATCTGGTTTGCGCATCTCAAGTGTAACCAACACTGACATTCCTCATCATATTACTCATATGTTTGCATTGTATACAGATAATCCACTTGTCTCACAGATATTCATGTTCATGCCTTCTCGGTTCAATCGATTGTGCTTAGTCGAGCTAATCAACTGCCAATAGCTCAGATGTTCTTCGGAACAAATACATGTGAGCAGATGATGAAACACAACGAAATATAATGAATTCAATATATTCTTCATCCATGTTGTTTCCAGTTCCATTGAGACTTATAGGTGGAAGCGATTGCATGAGAAATAGTTGTGTTGAATAGATGAAGAGTTTCATGCTGGTATTATTCATACTGATGAAGCAGTCCAGTTTGTTGAAATTTCATCAGTCTCCGTCGTTCACAATGTATCATTTGAGCTGAACAAACTGGTGCTGCAAACAACTTCACATCTCACTCACAATCCATTCAACAACGTCATCATCAACATCGTCAAAGTAGTCGACGACTTCGTCGTCGTCGTCGTCCATGCAGCCGCATCCACCCTCCAACTCAACATTCTCATCAACATCCTCATCAACATTCACATCATCAACATAGTCATAAGCATCATCATCATCATCATCATCATCATCAATGACAACATCATCAACATCAATGCCACCATCAAGTTCCACCTCATCACCATCATATTCAATCCTACATCATAAAGTCGCATCCACATAAATTAACCTGACTTCCGATTTCGTATTCATCATGAGTATAGGAAAGAACACATTCGCGAAACAAGCATATTCTCACCATTCACTCACCTCCATCCTCACAACGATTTCTTCAATTTATTTCTGTTATACAGCATCACAAGTACAGTCTCAGACTTCTCAGGAAATTCCAGTCGATACGGGTGAGTAGTGTTCATTTGTGACACGATGATCTTCATAAGCGCTAAACATGTTGATCCGTTGTGACATGCGTCAATTTCGAAGTTCGTTTTTGTCCAATCACAATGACAACTGAAAGCTATCTCAAACTACGTAAACATTTTCAGTACAACGCACTCGCTTGTTTCCATAGAATAACATTAATGCCAACAACGTCTACACAGATATTACACTCACACAACTCCATTCCCATTTCAACAACATTCATTCAATGTTCTTTCGAAACATTACCACCAACACCACTGCAGTTAGTTCTCTTCAATAATGTCGTCACATGTGAGAATCTGGTTTGCACATCTCAAGTGTAACCAACACTGACATTCCTCATCATATTACTCATATGTTTGCATTGTATACAGATAATCCACTTGTCTCACAGATATTCATGTTCATGCCTTCTCGGTTCAATCGATTGTGCTTAGTCGAGCTAATCAACTGCCAATAGCTCAGATGTTCTTCGGAACAAATACATGTGAGCAGATGATGAAACACAACGAAATATAATGAATTCATTATATTCTTCATCCATGTTGTTTCCAGTTCCATTGAGACTTATAGGTGGAAGCGATTGCATGAGAAATAGATGTGTTGAATAGATGAAGAGTTTCATGCTGGTATTATTCATACTGATGAAGCAGTCCAGTTTGTTGAAATTTCATCAGTCTCCGTCGTTCACAATGTATCATTTGAGCTGAACAAACTGGTGCTGCAAACAACTTCACATCTCACTCACAATCCATTCAACAACGTCATTATCAATATCGTCAAAGTAGTCGTCGTCGTCGTCCATGCAACCGCATCCACCCTCCAACTCAACATTCTCATCAACATACTCATCAACATTCACATCATCAACATCGTCATACGCATCATCATAATCATCATCATCATCAATGACAACATCATCAACATCAATGCCACCATGAAGTTCCACCTCATCACCATCATATTCAATCCTACATCATAAAATCGCATCCACATAAATTAACCTGACTTCCGATTTCGTATTCATCATGAGTATAGCAAAGAACACATTCGCGAAACAATCATATTCTCACCATTCACTCTCCTCTATCCTCACAACGATTTCTTCAATTTATTTCTGTTAAACAGCATCACAAGTACAGTCTCAGACTTCTCAGGAAATTCCAGTCGATACGGGTGAGTAGTGTTCATTTGTGACACGATGATCTTCATAAGCGCTAAACATGTTGATCCGTTGTGACATGCGTCAATTTCGAAGTTCGTTTTTGTCCAATCACAATGACAACTGAAAGCTATCTCAAACTACGTAAACATTTTCAGTACAACGCACTCGCTTGTTTCCATAGAATAACATTAATGCCAACAACGTCTACACAGATATTACACTCACACAACTCCATTCCCATTTCAACAACATTCATTCAATGTTCTTTCGAAACATTACCACCAACACCACTGCAGTTAGTTCTCTTCAATAATGTCGTCACATGTGAGAATCTGGTTTGCACATCTCAAGTGTAACCAACACTGACATTCCTCATCATATTACTCATATGTTTGCATTGTATACAGATAATCCACTTGTCTCACAGATATTCATGTTCATGCCTTCTCGGTTCAATCGATTGTGCTTAGTCGAGCTAATCAACTGCCAATAGCTCAGATGTTCTTCGGAACAAATACATGTGAGCAGATGATGAAACACAACGAAATATAATGAATTCAATATATTCTTCATCCATGTTGTTTCCAGTTCCATTGAGACTTATAGGTGGAAGCGATTGCATGAGAAATAGTTGTGTTGAATAGATGATGAGTTTCATGCTGGTATTATTCATACTGATGAAGCAGTCCAGTTTGTTGAAATTTCATCAGTCTCCGTCGTTCACAATGTATCATTTGAGCTGAACAAACTGGTGCTGCAAACAACTTCACATCTCACTCACAATCCATTCAACAACGTCATCATCAACATCGTCAAAGTAGTCGTCGTCGTCGTCCATGCAGCCGCATCCACCCTCCAACTCAACATTCTCATCAACATCCTCATCAACATTCACATCATCAACATCGTCATACGCATCATCATCATCATCATCATCATCATCAACTACAACATCACCAACATGAATACCAACATCAAGTTCCACCTCATCACCATCATATTCAATCCTACATCATATAGTCGCATCCACATAAATTAACCTGACTTCCGATTTCGTATTCATCATGAGTATAGGAAAGAACACATTCGCGTAACAGGCATATATGTGCCATTCACTCACCTCCATCCTCACAACGATTTCTTCAATTTATTTCTGTTATACAGCATCACAAGTACCGTCTCAGACTTCTCAGGAAATTCCAGTCGATTCGGGTGAGTAGTGTTCATTTGTGACACGATGATCTTCATAAGCGCTAAACATGTTGATCCGTTGTGACATGCGTCAATTTCGAAGTTCGTTTTTGTCCAATCACAATGACAACTGAAAGCTATCTCAAACTACGTAAACATTTTCAGTACAACGCACTCGCTTGTTTCCATAGAATAACATTAATGCCAACAACGTCTACACAGATATTACACTCACACAACTCCATTCACATTTCAACAACATTCATTCAATGTTCTTTCGAAACGTTACCACCAACACCACTGCAGTTAGTTCTCTTCAATAATGTCGTCACATGTGGGAATCTGGTTTGCACATCTCAAGTGTAACCAACACTGACATTCCTCATCATATTACTCATATGTTTGCATTGTATACAGATAATCCACTTGTCTCACAGATATTCATGTTCATGCCTTCTCGGTTCAATCGATTGTGCTTAGTCGAGCTAATCAACTGCCAATAGCTCAGATGTTCTTCGGAACAAATACATGTGAGCAGATGATGAAACACAACGAAATATAATGAATTCATTATATTCTTCATCCATGTTGTTTCCAGTTCCATTGAGACTTATAGGGGGAAGCGATTGCATGAGAAATAGTTGTGTTGAATAGATGAAGAGTTTCATGCTGGTATTATTCATACTGATGAAGCAGTCCAGTTTGTTGAAATTTCATCAGTCTCCGTCGTTCACAATGTATCATTTGAGCTGAACAAACTGGTGCTGCAAACAACTTCACATCTCACTCACAATCCATTCAACAACGTCATCATCAATATCGTCAAAGTAGTCGTCGTCGTCGTCCATGCAGCCGCATCCACCCTCCAACTCAACATTCTCATCAACATCCTCATCAACATTCACATCATCAACATCGTCATACGCATCATCATCATCATCATCATCATCATCATCATCATCAACTACAACATCATCAACATCAATACCAACATCAAGTTTCACCTCATCACCATCATATTCAATCCTACATCATAAAATCGCATCCACATAAATTAACCTGACTTCCGATTTCGTATTCATCATGAGTATAGGAAAGAACACATTCGCGAAACAATCATATTCTCACCATTCACTCACCTCTATCCTCACAACGATTTCATCAATTTATTTCTGTTATACAGCATCACAAGTACCGTCTCAGACTTCTCAGGAAATTCCAGTCGATTCGGGTGAGTAGTGTTCTTTTGTGATAAGATGATTTTCATAAGTGATAAACATGTTGATCCGTTGTGACATGCGTCAATTTCGAAGTTCGTTTTTGTCCAATCACAATGACAACTGAAAGCTATCTCAAACTACGTAAACACTTTCAGTACAACGCACTCACTTATTTCCATAGAATAACATTAATGCCAACAACGTCTACACAGATATTACTCTCACACAACTCCATTCACATTTCACCAACATTCATTCAATGTTCTTTCGAAGCATTACCACCAACACCACTGCAGTTAGTTCTGTTCAATAATTTCGTCACATGTGGCAATCTGTTTTGCATGTCTTATGTTTAACCATGATTGTTTTTCCTTATCATTTTCCCCCTCTTTTAGATTTGATTTTTTAAATTTTACTCTCTACTTCTTTTCTTATAGAATTATGTTTCTTACTTAGTTTCTCATATTGTTTAATTTCTTTTTTTTATCATTATTCACTTCTCTCTTTTTTTATACGTTTATTCCCCTTTTTTTCTCTATTTCAGTCCGTTTGTTTTTCTCATCTTCATTTGTGTAATATCTTATTTTTCTTATGTTTTCTAATTTTTCCATTCGTTTAAATGATTTTCAGATACATTCACTTCTGATTTTCTCAGTTTTTTTACTCTATCACTTTATAGGCTTTTGTTTCACTTTTTCAAAATATTGTCGTGTACAATGTATATAATTTTTCATGATGATATTTTCATTATGTATTATTACCTGTGAGTTTTCTAGTCTCTGGAATAATTTACCCCAATCTATCCGTATGTTAATCTCTCTCCCATTGTTTGTTCGCTCAATTATTGCTTTTTGCTCCTCTGAAAATGCATTCAATGCTCTAGCGCCTGCAAGTGTATCTTACTCCACAAGTGAGATTATAGGAACTTTAAATGTTTAACCTCTTACTTACTATCATTGTTTTGTTGTTCCGTGCTCTTTGCTTTAATCTTACTTTCTCTAGTTGTAGATAATTAAAAATAACTCGCTCTGGCACTGGAAATAACCTTACAGAATAATGTTGGTCAATCATCATGCTATCCACTTAATAAAAAAATGACAAGTTCCCTGTTGTTGCATTGGCTTGCCGTGACATATGTCATATTTAAACTATTTATCAATTACTAAACTAGCAAACATAAAATTCTCTTATATTTCATGTTTGTTCTCTACATTAAATGTTGACTTTTAGAACAATCTGACCATACCTGTAAACTGGTGTGAATTCTGTAAATATTATTTTCAGAATACATATTATTATTATTATTATTACCTATTGATTGTTTCATTTAAATTTGTTTTCAAATTGTGTTCATTTTCTAACGTGGAACAATGTGAACTTACATTAGAATTAATGTTTTCCTCCTTTATTTCTTCCTTCTTTACCGTTCTCATTACAAGTTTAGTGTTTTGTTTTCAATTTTTATATTCCTCTTTGATTACTTGTTTTCTTTTAGAATTTTTTCAATCCTCAAATTTGTCTTTCAATTATTGATCTTTAATTTTTCGAAGTCGTCAAACTCTTCATTTATTTGTTCTTTGTGTGCTTCAAAATGATCATTACTTTAAGCAAAGATGGATAGTGGCTAGCAGTGGAATCCAGGACGCGCGTTTAGTCCTATTTGGGACTCGTCAGGTGGATGTACCTGCATCTCAGAGTGGGGTGAAGTGAATTTAAACTTCACACCATCGCACTAGCAAGTGGCTATCAGGACTCAGTGGCCGAGTAGATAACGCGATGGCGTTTGAAGCGAGGGTACTGGGTTTGAGTCCCATAACAAACATCAACTCTGAGATGCAGGTACATCCAGATGACGAGTCCCAAACAGGACGAAACGCGCGTCCTGGATTCATCTGCTAGCCACTATCCATCATTGATTACCATGCTTGTGAATTTAGGCTATATCGAGGCAATACGCGCAGTATGCACATATGCCAATTAGAGACTGACCAGTTGCAATTCTTACACAAAGATGGGAAGATTCAAACAAACAATACTAATTGAATTTGATTTTTACTTTAATTTCTTTTTATGATATGTGTGATTTTGTATTACACGTAAATAGCTCGGTTCATATTTCACAAGTGAACATTGAGTTTACCACATTTTTGATAAGAACAGCCGGACGGAATTTTCTGTTGACTATTTTAGTGAGATCAGAAATTCCGTTTTTGTTTATTTGTCTGTATTCAACGTCAACACTCTATATGTTTGAATCAATGAAAAGCAGTTTTTGTCATGAAGCGTAAAATATTGAACTTTAGGTTCACAGTAATTGAAAATTATTCTTTTCGTAGGAATTTTCCGCCAAGAATCTGTCACACTACGTATTTTTCTCTCGTCTCTTATTTGCAGTGTAAAATACGCTGAATTCATCATTATTCAAAAGTTCTGGCAATACATGTGAGTTTATAATTCACTGTTTTTGATTTATCCAAGTAATTATCAATTTTTAGGTATAAATTGCCATACAAATTGTGTAGGTACATTTGTACACATCCTATGTTGCTTTAGTCTGTCACAAAATTGAGAGATTTCCCATATACTGAAGTCTGCGTATTTAGTGCATATTATGCACACAATAAGATACATAAAATCTTACTTTGTCTATATGTGAACTATTTGAGTCTGAATAGTTGATACGATGTAGGGATAACTTCAGTTTATAAGACTTTTATGGGTATATCTAAACAAGACAAATCGGGTACTCTTGTGGTAACGCATACAAACATTAGGTCAATTAATTATTATTGATAAAAAGACTGAACAAAGAAAGCTACTTCCGATGAAACTTTCAAAATACTTATGCCAATTGCTTACTGCCTCAGAATTTGATATATTTTATTTTATTTGCATATGCTCTTCTACAATTTACACCTGTCCTAATAAAAACTATTCTCAATTTACACCCGTGGATTTTCAATGCATTTGTATTTAGATTATCTTTACCACTTTTAGACAGAATCATCATCAGGTTCGGTTTGTTAAAAGACTTAAGTTGGTTAGCGTTTAATAATTTGTATCTGATTGGATGCATCGACCTTATAGTGCAAGTCAAAATGTTGTTTTATTTGCATGTTTGTTGATTTAGTTCACTTTTTTTCTTCCGTTTAAGCCAAAGGTTGATAGTTTTTTTTTCTTTTTCACATCAGTAAACGGATGTTAATTCACAGTTATTTGTTTTCTTTTCTTCTAGATATCGTTATGTCAATACTGGTTGTAGTAATTTCCGTAGTCAGCTTTGCTTTGTGATTTCTTATAAAACTGTTGAAATAACAATAGCGTCGTATATTTTTCCGTTTGAATTTTGTGTACTTTTATCAAACTATTAAGTTCTTATTCATAAATATAAAGTAATCAATTATTCTATGTATATGAGACCTTGGTTTATGCATTAACTGAATTCAATGATGTCAATAATGTAAGTCAAGAGACTTGTAAGCTGACAAACAAAAGAGAGGGATAGTCGAGTAAAAAACTGTTTTTAATGACTTTATTATCAGGCTCACAGTTTTAGATGCATTTGATTTTGTTATTCAACAAATTTCAGATTAAGGCACACAGGTGAGCTAAACGGTGTCGAATGTTGGAACTGTAGAATTTCGCACCTGTTGCTGCATGCTTATTCAAAAGAAGTTTAAGCAGTAAAAACGAATTAGTATTTTATAAATGTCAGGATGATCTGGTGTAAAGTATCAAGTTATATGCAATATGGCAGTAATAAAATAAATCACGTGTATGGTCGAAGAATTCAGTCTCCTTGATGAAGGAGATAGTAATAAAGAGAATATTATCGTGTAAAAATATTATGTTAAGAAACGGATTCTCCCAAATGAGTTATGGAAGAATTTTATTTTAGTCAAGAAAAATAAATGTACAGATTGAGAAATTTGTAAACACAAATGGAGTTGTTGTAGAGTGAGTGGTAATGATGTTATTCATTTGATTTAAATAAGGACCCAGTCATGAACCATACCTCTTTTAGATGAATAAGTCAGGTTTTCTGAAGAAGAGTCATATGGATTTGACTTTATAGGAAAGTAGCAATATAGTTTGCACGGGTAGATTGATTGGAACTTCGTACAAAATAGAGAAAGGTTAGACATTTTCATTATGATGTTAACTCTCTTCTAATTGAGAAGGCATGGCAATTTAAGTAGACTCAGCGCAAAGAAAAAGTGCCACTTTATCAGCAATTTATCCCGGATTTGTCATGTGAGAACTAACGCAGTTGAGAAGATTAGATGCCGAATAGTGAAATGAGATGTCTTTCTGAAAGTTTTTTAAAACCAACATCTTGGAAAGTCGCCAAATATGACCTCAGTATATTCTTTTTTTTAAAAAAACCAACGAAAAACACATTTTTATAACTATGACAAGAAAAACAGAAAGCAACGGAATATATATATGAATATTCTTTCCCGAAAAAAATTTACTAATCTAAAACATGAACGTCAATCTCCACTTGTTTCTTTGTGCAGTTTGATTTTACGAATTTAATTCCCTTCTCACATCCATGTGTTGATATAAGACAGACGATTTCAAAAGCAGTATTACTTACTCATATACTTTGGATGTTAGTACTTCCAATGCAGTTTAATTTCTTAGGTATTGCGTGATTTTTTAGATTTCAAGCTCAACCCTATACTAACTTGTAAATTTAAATTTGCGAATTCCTGTTATCTCAGGAAGTGGTAATATTATGTCCGCTTGCAAACCATCTTGCACTTACATATGATTACAAATCAAATGTTATGTTGCATATCAGCTTAAGAACACAAATTTTTTTTCCATAGAAGTGTCATGTGATATGCAGTATACCAGAAAAGCATTCGAAAGCATATTCATGCAATACGAATTTCTTGTGTACTCAGTACAGTGATAATATTTCCCTTGAGTTGTTTATCAATAAACGCATTTTGATTTACGCTTCTCTTGCAACACACGTAACAATTTATAATCATCACTATCGTGGCTTCACTGAATAGGAGAAAGACATAAGTAGGCATTACACGGTTGAATATGTTTGCGACTTTAAAATTGTCAATTAATTCAAGTGTAAGGCTACTAGCAGAAGACTTTCCACTTATTTACAAGTGTGAAAAAAGTTTGACTTACCACAACCAGATATTACCGTTTTGTCACCTTTAAGTCATTTTGAATTATATTTCCGATTATCTAACGAATAGTCTGCCTTCTGGTCGATAAAATCGTCATTCATTTTCCCTTTGTCAACAAATCACAACGAAATTTCATTGTAAGGTTCAACCCGGACCATGAAACTGTACAATTCTTGTCCAACTCGTTATTAGTGCCGGTCTAGTAATAGACGTAACCCTAAAACTGTAAATTTATGATGATGTGACCACCTAATCCAAAGAATCATACGTGGAAGTTACGTCGTTGTCTAAACTGCCTCGTCCTATCGTGATGTTAGCTAATATGTGATGGAGAACACATTTTGTCTGAGGATAGAACAATATATTTAATATGAATAAAAGAAGCAAGTCAAACATGAATGATCACTCCTGCAAAGCTGAACCATGCCATCCGATAAATTGAATCAATGTCTCTGCGTTCTCCATAATTATCCTTCTCTTCATGTTAAATATGTCCTTTCAGTTACTTTATGTTTTGTTTCAAAAGACATGTGGTTGAGGTTCAATGCCAATACTAAGAAACTTTAGAAGTTGTAGTTTTTTGAATTATAACTTTTTGTCAAAACGGAACGTTTTTTCAAATAACCGTTTATTTAGGTAAAAATCACCTAAGCATCGTATATACTGACGTCAATTACAAACTAAATGAAGAATCATACTAGCCACGTCAATGTCACAGGGTGTTTCGATGATGAGTATAACAGATGAAGAGTTCGGAATAAAATTACGACAAGTCGTTTAACAGATCAACGGAATACAAGATTTCTCTTAAATAGTATTTCGGTCAAAACATCATATAAATATTTCACTAAAGACTGTACGATCGGCTCGAATAATAAGGAAAGCATAATGTGCTGCTTTAAACAGTTACCCCATCCAATAATCTGGCGAATTCTTCTAGAAAACAAATGATGCATGTTGTTGACTAAATCTTTGGCATTACCCTTGCGATTTGTTTTAACCATATACAAAAAATAGTTGCCTTTGTAACGGAAACTTCCCTCTTCTGGAGGCGTGTGAGATAAAATTGCCCAGTCTCAATTGGTAACGTCGACACGTAAACTTGAATTTAATGCACATCTTACTTCTATATCAAACACATTAACGAATTACATACTGAGATCGGGTGGTCACTAGCATGTAAAGTCTGAACAAAGACGACATGAATGAGTCATAGCCGTACCATACAACAGGTTGATTGCCGCATGTTGATTAGTCTGCCGATCCTTGTCATCATCAACACATCAATTGATTGAAAGCCATGGAAAGGTGCACACGAGAGTGGTTCCACTTTGTACATTTGTAACAGTTCACACTAATGCGTTTCGTTGCCTGCTGACAGCACTTACTCTGACCAGTCAAATAGAAATAACAATGCATGCTTCTCACAATATCTTAAGTGATGTTAAGTAATAACCGCTAGATGTATTGTGGATGTCAGCAACCAGGTCACACAATTTCAAGTAAACTCTAAACAACAATACTGATCACCCATATTAGTGATCTAGCCTAGGGAACAACACGTAAAATAATGTAATCTAATAAGATTATTATCTTTAATGATTCATTCCACACCTACGTTTTTTTATTTTCGTCATTATATCATGCTTCCGCTGATTGCCGAGAACCTTCTTTGTTTAAAATAAATAATACATTTGTAATATATCGATGAGTAGAAAAGTTGGATTTTCTGATGTTTTGTGGCTTAGTGTAAGCCACTTCTTCCGAAAATGAATATCTGTGCTGTAAAGTATACAAGTTAGGCTAACTATCTTAACTGATGGTTAACAAAAGAATCAACTGCCATCACGATCGGCTATTATGGTTCGTTAACAAGCATAAGTCACATGAAAATGCCCGGAAGTAACGCGTTGTTGAAAATAGCAGCATCTCGTTGGTATAAAAACAAGAGGGCACAAATACCAATCAGTCTGTAAAACTCGAATAACCATCAATTCCATACCCATATTCCTGTTCTCTGCTTCAGTGATACCACTATTTTTAGTGTCAACCAGCCGGAACATTTTTCTTGCTCACTATTGTCCTGTTCTATGAATGAAGAGTTGGACTTGATACTTTCAAATAAATTGGGCAGCGGTCAGAGAGTTAATAATGAAAATGTTTTCTTCATATCTCAAAGAGTATACAAATTACATTTTTCATGTTTCGTGCTCAAATGTAGGCTACTGTTTCGGAGTAGGTAACCGAATGATTATCAGAAGTTTATAAGAATAGCAATTATATGTATATATATATATATATATATATATATATATATATATATATATATATCATTGTCCTCTTCGTTTTCGACCACCCAGTGCACGACATGAAGTATTGTTTCCTTGTGGTGGTTATCTTTAAGATTATCTTCAAATGTACATCACTTTTCGGGTGAGTAACTCAAACATCCGCCAAATATCATGTCAATTTACTCAACGTTGATGAACAAAATACTTAGAAGAATGATCACACCGACAGACTTATCACTGTTTTTTTCACTCAGACAGTGAAATGAAAGTATTGACTGATGAGAATCTCTAAACCTGTCTTCGGGGATGTATTTGGCGGGTGCAATATTATCTGACTACATCAGAGTCGGCACCGAATTCAATAGTCCACAAACTACAGATACAAGTGCATTTATGAGTGGATATATTTTATATCGATTGATACGACAAACCATACAAATGCTATCGATTTGTGACTCAATGAGAAATGTCCGGAGAAATCACAACCACATCATTAGTAAAGTGTATCCTGCAAAGCACGACATACGATGTACAGTTCTTCGTTTTCTAAAATATGCATCCATTGTCCGGATCTATTTTGACGACATCTTAGAAGTAAATGTAATAGGTATGATACTGTGTTTTGTGGAACGAATGAGAAAGTTGAGACAAACAGCCTCACAGTTCTTGACATTTGCGGTATCATGCTACTTTTACCACAAACAATCATCAGTTAATAAATTCAGAATATGTTGCCCTCCCCAAGAAACACGCTAAAAGGTAAACTTTAATTCCGCAAATAAATCTACAATAAGTCCGATTAAAGTATGGAATACTAAAAATCCATATTTCGCATTATATAACAAACCTAATCCACGAATAAATTCCGAGTAATTCTAGTGTGAATTCACTAAATGTCAGTGAGAATTCGTTTTTTAATAATGACGTTTCATTCATTATGAAAATTTCAAAAGATCATTCTACCAAACATCTCACATTTACAAATTTCAAAACGGTACTCCAAACATTTTTTTAATGCAGTACACAAAAATACAGAGATAGGATATAATACTGAACAAATACAACATGAGAGTCATCTCTCATCATTAACACTCATATGAATAAGTTTAAAATCATGAAAGGATAATCAGAGACGAACAATTTGTTGAAGAGTACTTAAATAGTAACAAAATACGATAATCATTGAAAAACCAAAACAAGCTTTAATCGTTAACTTTAAATGATTCAAAGACTAGGCGATATTCAAATGGTAATAAATTTTTATTAAAACTAAAATATTTACATTGAGTATTCGTAGATATCATAATCACTCAACACCGTTTGACTACTGAAACTCATTGACCTATCATATAATGTTCTGATAATAATTGCAAATGGTATTGTATTCCAGAATATTTGTGTAATTACCGAGCGTACATCAAGATGTAAATAAAACATCAGGAATAGAGTGACACTTGCACTTTTGATTTGCTGAATCAGACTAAGCTTATGATCTTACTATTGAACAAGATTTGTTTGAAAAGTAATTTCTAGCATAAAACCGTCAAACTACTCGAAGGGGTAAGCAAGTAGTCATCTCCATGTCAACCTGTCTTTTTACATGTTCCATTCTTCTGAATGCTGTTGCTCAACTGATGTCTCAATATTTTATATATATATATATATATATATATATATATATATAAATGCTAAAGTTGGAGTGTACAACACAGGATATGAAGATGTAATTGGACGACATGGACTAGGAGAGAGAAATGAAAATGGGGAGAGACTTGCAAACCTATGTGCTTTCAACAAATTGGTTATAGGCGGCACAATATTCCCACACAAACGCATACACAAAGCTACATGGATCTCACCGGACCACACCACAGAGAAACAGGTTGATCACATCTGTATCAACAAAAAATTCCGAAGATCAATGGAAGATGTGAGAACCCGGAGAGTAGCTGACATAGCTTCAGATCACCACCTGGTTGTGGCCAAGATGAGACTGAAGCTAAAGAAAGACTGGACAACTGGACAAACAGCACTACAAAGGTTTATTACAGCCTTCCTTCGAGATACTAAAAAACTCCATGAATTCAAGATAACTCCCAACAACAGGTTCCAAGCTCTACAGGATCTACTGAAAGAACAAGAAACTACTTTGGAGGACAACTGGAAAGGGATAAAAGAAGCCCTAACTTCAACGTCCCAGGAGGTTCTTGGTCCTAAGAAGCATCATCACAAGCAATGGATCTCTATGGGAAACCTGGACAATCTTCAAGAAAGGAAGAACAAGAAACTAGCAATTAACAACAGCCGAACACGAGCAGAGAAAGTCAAAGCACAAGCAGACTACGCAGAAGCAAACAGAGAAGTGAAGAAAAGCATTAAAGCCGACAAGCAGAAATACATGGGAGAACTAGCAACGGCGGCGGAAAAAGCTGCAAGAGAAGGGAATATGAAACAACCATATGATACAACGAAGAAATTGGCAGGGGATATAGCAAACCAGAGAGACCAGTCAAGGACAAAGTAGGAAAGACAATCACTGAGATTCAAGAACAGAGGAAAAGATTAGCAGAATACTTTGAGGAACTGCTGAATAGACCAGCCCCATTGAATCCACCGAACATCGAAGCAGCACACACTGACCTTCCAATAGATGTCACTCCACCAACGATCGAAGAAGTCAAGATGGCCATCAGACAAATCGAAAGTGGGAAGGCGGAAGGACCTGACAATATACCAGCAGAAGCACTGAAGTCAGACATTGAAATAACTGCAAACATGCTTCACCTTCTATTCAAAAAGATTTGGGAAGAGGAACAAGTGCCAACGGACTGGAAAGAAGGATATCTCATCAAGATACCAAAGAAAGGAGATCTAAGCAAATGTGAGAACTACAGAGGTATCAGTTTGTTATCAGTAACAGGAAAAATTTTCAACAGAGTGCTGCTGAATCGGAACGCCGAACTTAGGGATCATCAGGCTGGATTCCGTAAGGATCGGTCGTGCACAGACCAGATTGCGACACTACGGATCATCGTTGAACAATCAGTTGAGTGAAACTCATCACTATACATCAACTTCATTGACTATGAGAAGGCGTTTGACAACGTGGACAGGAGAACACTATGGAAACTTCTTCGACGCTATGGAGTTCCTGAAAAGATTGTCAACATTACCGAAATTTCATACGATGGACTACAGTGCAAAGTGGTGCATGGAGGACAGCTGACAGATGCATTTCCAGTAAGGACCGGAGTCAGACAAGGCTGTCTATTCTCCCCATTCGTCTTCCTTCTAGTGATTGACTTGATTATGAAGAATTCGACATCTGACGGGAAATACGGAATACAATGGACTTCTCAGAATCAATTAGATGATTTGGACTTCGCAGATGACCTAGCCCTACTCTCTCATACACACGACCAAATGAAGATGAAGACAGCAAATGTAGCAGCAGCTTCTGCATACATAGGCATCGACATTCACAAAGGAAAAAGCAAGATTCTCAAATGCAACACGGAGAACACCAACCCAATCACACTTGATGGCGAAACTCTGGAAGAGGTGGAAACATTCAAGTACCTGGGGAGCATCGTTGATAAACAAGGAGGATCGGATGCAGATGTAAAGGCGAGGATTGGCGGAGCAAGGGCAGCATTTCTACAATTGCAGAACATATGGAACTCAAAACAACTCTCAACCAATTTCAAGGTCAGAATCTTTAATACGAACGTCAAGACAGTCTTACTGTATGGAGCTGAAACGTGGAGAACTACTACGGCCATCATCAGGAAGGTACAAGTATTTATAAACAGTTGTCTACGCAAAATACTCAACATCCATTGGCCGGATATTATCAGCAACAGCGTTTTATGGGAGAGGACAAACCAGCTTCCAGCTGAAGAGGAAATAAGGAAAAGACGTTGGAAGTGGATCGGACATACATTAAGGAAATCACCAATGTGCATCACGACTCAATCCCTAACTTGGAATCCGGAAGGGAAGCGGAAAAGAGGAAGGCCAAAGAACACACTACGCCGGGAAATAGAAGCCGATATGAAAAGGCTGAATAGCAACTGGAAAGAACTGGAAAGGTAGGCTCAGGACAGAGTTGGATGGAGAATGCTGGTGAGCGGCCTATGCTCCTCGACGAGGGGTAACAGGCGTAAAACGTCAAAAAATATATATATATTACTCAATTAAGAACTGTCGTCTTAATTTGAACAAAAAGTTTCACAGTATTTGAGCGCCAAGTTAATGTTAGACATTGTGAAAGAAAATGTAAACAGGTTTAGATACCATAAATTCGATGTTGATCATATTTCTGATGTCCTTTTATGGTCTGTTAACTGTAGAGTAATAAGATCACCAATTGGAACACTGATTTAGTTACCGGACCAATTATGCAGGAATCAGTACGAGCAGTCCAGATTCATCTGTGAGTTCTTATTGATCCAACGAGATAGTAGCCTCTAGCCTTACTCAGCAAGTTTAGTCCAGAACAGCAACATCAGCCTCCGTTATACTAATCATATATTTCAACCATACTGGGCACATATACAAACAAATCAGACCACATCATACCATAAAATGAAAAAATAACAACTGTACAGGTTCAAAACAAAAAGTGACCGTTATTTTGAGAGACTGTAGTTGGTGAACTGGGTAAAGCTTATGAATGGGTAATCGTATAATTGATACGTCTTGTAGATTGAAAGCTATATTCGGATCCTAAGCTAGTTTCGTAACCCCCAAGCTAGAACTGCGCAGCGACTTGAAGACGAGAGAAAAGACACAAAATATGTGGGAAGCACTTTACTCCAAGGTTCATTTATGTACAGAAAATATATAGGATTTTTGTAGTAATTTAAGAGTCCTTGGGTGTTACTGAAAACTCTAGAATACTGCTAAACATAGTAGCAGTGTACTAATCAGCCAGTCAGAATCTCTACATGTGACTTTTCATTTTCGTTATGTTACCAACAAAACATCTAATCAAACAATGATTGGATGAAATGCTCCTCAATGTTTCATGTGCTTGTCATGTCGATTGCGAGAAATTTTGCATGATCATCCCAACAATAATAATAGTCAATAGCTGAACTAAAAGCTCATTATAAAAGAAATATGAATAAGCATATAACGTAGTTCCCTAATAGTTATATGATAAAAACTTATTTCATAAAATACTGCAAACGGATCCTAACGGTAACGTTTAACTTATCCTTTGCCTGGATAGAACAATTCCCCTAGAAACGTTCGACCCAGATTATCGAGTGAACATTCAATCGTCATTATTTTACAGATATATTCTTTTTCATTAATGTATTACTCATGTTTCCATTGTATACAGATATTCCGTTTGCTCGACAGATATTCATCCATTTTTAAACTTATCAATATTATTTTGCTATGCTATTAAACTCCCAATAGTTTGACCCATCCTTGCATGGGAACACTTGAAATTAATACATGTTGTTGATATTTTTCATATTCGAGTGAAGAATAATCTGTGGGTAACTTCATACACCTATCAATGAACTCATATTATACATATATTCTTATTGTATAAATATCAAAAACCTGCATTATGTATATTTATTTTCCTCTTATTTTTGGCTTTGATTTGACCTACAGACAATAACCACACGATTCGCTTCAGTGCTTCAGCTGATATATTGTCGGGTACTGCCGCTTTCCCACTTTTGATTTGTCTGATGGCCATCTTGACTTCTTCGATCGTTGATGGAGTGACATCTATAGGAAAATCAGTATGTGCGGCTTCGATGTCAGGTGGATTAAATGGAGCTGGCCTATTCAGCAGTTCTTTGAAGTATTCTGCCCAACTTTTCCTCTGTTCTTGAATCTCTGTGGTTGTCTTTCCTTCTTTGTCCTTGACTTGTCTCCCTGGTTTACTGTATTTAACTGCCAATTTTTTCGTTGTATCATATGGTTGTTTCATATTCCTTTCTCTTGCACCTTTTTCCGCCGTCTTTGCTAGTACTCCCATGTATTTCTACTTGTCAGCTTTAATGCTTTTCTTTGCTCGCTCGTTTGCTTCTGCGTAGTCTGCTTGCGCCTTGACTTTCTCTGCTCGTGTTCGACTGCTGTTACTTGCTAGTTTCTTGTTCTTCCTTTCCTGAATCTTGTTAAGGGTTTCCATAGAAATCCATTCCTTATGATGGTGTTTCTTAGGACCAAGAACCTCCTGACACGTTAAAGTTGATGCTTCTTTAATCGCTCCCAGTTGTCTTCCAAAGTAGGTTCTTGTTCTTCCAGTAGATCCAGTAGAGCTTGGAACCTGTTGTTGAGAGTTATCTTGAATTCGAAGGAAGACTGTATTGAACCTTTGTAGTGCTGTTTGTCCAGTTGTCCAGTCTTTCTTTAGCTTCAGTCTCATCTTGGCCAAAACCAGGTGGTGATCTGAAGCTATGTCAGCTACTCTCTGGGTTCTCACATCTTTCATTGACCTTCGGAATTTTTGTTGATGCATATGTGATCAATCTGGTTCTCTGTGGTGTGGTCGGGCAAGATCCATGTAGCTTTGTGTATGCGCTTGTGTGGGAATATTGTGCCGCCTATTACCAATTTGTTGAATGCACATAGGTTTGCAAGTCTCTCCCCATTTTCATTTCACTCTCCTAGTCCATGTCATCTCATGATATCTTCATATCTTGTGTTGTCCACTCCAACTTTAGCATTCAGATCTCCCATCAGGATGGTGAGGTCCTTTCGTGAGTACTTCATTATAATTGATTGCAGCCTTTCATAGAACTGATCTTTATAATCGTTGTTGCTATCATTAGTGGGTGCATAACATTGGATAACATTCCTTGTGATTCCTTCCTTCTTTGTTCTGAATGTTGCTTTTATTATCCTGAAACCATTAGATTCCTATCCTACAAGCGCATTTCCAGCTTCTCTGGACAGTATTAGAGCAACTCTCTGAGTGTGTATATCACTCTTCCTTCGTGACCGGAATACAGTGGAATCTCTCCTGTACTTAGCCTTTGTTGTCCAGTCTGTGCCTAATGAGTTACGCTGATTACGAGTACTGTCAAGTTGTATCTCCTCATTTCCATTGCTATTTGACTGGTCTTCCTTGTCTCTCACATTGTCCGGACGTTCCATTTACCCATAAATAGTGTTGCTCTGGTTGTTAGAATGTGCATCGGCCTCGTGACTTTTGAAAAATGTCGGCTTTCATCATGAGGCGTCATAATTAATCCTTCAACTCCCAGGGCAGAGTTTAAAAGGTTTAAATTATTTTTTCTGGTCAGTGTTTTTTAGCGAGTTAGTTTTACTAAGGGATGAGGTAGCCAACCCCATGGCCAACTCTATTAAATTACCCGGGCTTAAGACAGGCAGTAACTCTAGAAGAGCTACAGGTGGAGTTTCAATTTGTATCACGTAACCCTAGTGTGTCAGTATGCGAAATATTATCCAGCGAATAATGAATATATATTTTTTGTTTTAACCTTGCAATAAGGAAATTGTATTTTTCAAGTTTCGTAGCCTAATATAAGATAACCCATCAGAGAAAATGAAACACAGTCATGTATCCGAATTCTCTCACGCCCTTTCTGATTTTTAAAAAAAATAAAGTTCTCTTGTCGTCGCTCAGTATTTTCAACAATGTTCCTTTCTAAGAGTGATCAATCAAATCAATAGTTAATTCAGGTAGTTACGTTAAAAATCATGAACTTATCAGGGTTAAAACGCCACTGAAATTGGTACTAAACAGAACTGGCTGCTAAGCATTCACGCGATACTGAACGTCCTGGAGTCCAGTCTCGCGTGCAAGATCGTAAATGCGCAAACCAAAGAAATCTTTTTATAGGACGAAACGGCTATCGAATGGTTTTAGGTTCTCACTGGAAATCGAACAGTGATTGTTTTATGATTTTGGGGAAATTCAACAATTTCATCAGCTTCACACTGACAATAAGGATTCAATCAACATCTTTTGTGTTTCTCATTCACTTGGAGCATCAGAATCTCTTAAATCAACATCTGCCTGTAATCTGGATACCTCAAGTGGGTGAAGCATCCATGACTTGTCGGTTGTTGTTTTATATACTGTTTGATTCTGTGTTTTCTGTTTCGCTGAAAAAATATAAATATAGATTTAATCAACCTAGATTTATGTTATTTGGACGAATTTATGTTTTATTACTGATGAGACTCGCTCACAATATCGCTAGCGGGCCCTCCCTGTTTCGCGATTTCCACATCAACCAGTGAAGATCTTTTCATTTTTTATTAATAACGACAGTAAAAAGGAATTTTGCAACTATAACCTCAATGACGTCAACAGTAATATTCGCATTAGGAGTTTTCATATAAATCTTTTGGCTCCCCATGAAGAGTAGAATAGCATTGGTGTTTTTATTTGACAAATAATAACAAGGAGCTGAAATATCGATTCTACAACTCAAATCAGAAATGTAACGATCAATAATGTCCTCACTGTTCAACTATCTCTTTGAATTATTCTGCGTTGCTTGTTACTTTTGTGGAAAATTCCCTCCCTGCGGTTAATACGTATCAGAGACAATGTCTTATGTCCAGTTTTATTGAATAATTCAGCGTTTGCAAACAAAATCATCGAACGACATTTGTATTCCTAATCCACCTATAGGATCAAAGTTTCTCAATCTATCATCATCAGTCAATGTTACTAATAATTAACAGTCTCTGTAACTCTTTTCGTATAAACAGACAACAATGAAGAAATTAATTAAAAAGTGATGAAACTATTCACTGATTCTACTTGAGAATAAAAACAAAAGTCGATCGATTTCAACGTTATCTCATGATTTACATGAACTGATAACTATCAAAAAGGAACAAAATCGAAGATGAGTATAATTATTTACAATGGTTTGTGTACAGGAAGACATTTTGTTAAAGGTAAGTGAGAAACACTAAATTGATTTATTTTTTAATTGTAAAGTATATACATATACAAATGCAGATAAATATCATAAGGTAGGTCATTCCAATTAATCTGAACAAAGAAAGAAAGATATAAAGGGAGAAATGTCATAAGTAAGTTCAGCAAATTATCATTCGCAATGGTAATGGTTCAATCCAAACTTATTAGTGGAGTGATATCTAACGTGTTACTATGAAAATTTTGTGAAGCAAAAATATAGAAATTAAAACCATGGTCTTTACCGCCCCCCAACAAATCTGTCGAAAACTTAAACGCTCTCTAGGTAACCTAAAGGTTATGGATTTGATGCTCATCAGTATATTACATTTGCACTGCCATTGAGATGTCAACTCAGTACAACATTTCTTTCGTCAACACTACGAGATGCATTTGTTTTCATGACAAAACAATAAGTAATTTATCAGAGTGGTAATTAACGAAGAGTTGGAAAATTGCTTAAATCAAAATATCCAAAGTTACATTTCCTGATGAAGAAAACAACAGTATCTTGAAATGATGTCTTTGAAACATATAAGGAATTCAATTCCTTATTAATCGTAATTGATGAAATAATTAGATTGAAACACAGTAGTTATTTTATATGCCTGTTCATTGATCCACGTATTAAATTATATGTATCTTCATGCCTGCTACAATGACTTAACAACCAACACAGAAAATTTATCATACTAAATCATATTCATATCTCGATTGTTTTGATGATAAGATGTGTTCACAAGAATACATCTTTACCTACATCGATTCACAACAACAAATTATCTGCAGATGAATGAGTTATTAATATAGGATAATTTGTCCTATCCTCAAAATTTGGATAGTGATGAGAAAAATGCGACGCTTAACTGATTAGGAAGGTCCAGTGAATATGATTCATACTCATTATTATTACTCGTTATTTGTGAAAATTATATCTCAGATAATCTCGTCGATCAGAATTTAAATAATTCTAACGTTTCATCCGGTGAAATTATCTTCATACATAATGTCTTCTTTATACTGGACGTACAATTTCTATCACATAGTCGGCTCAAACATTGATGAATATTTTGATGTGGGTTTGTTCTCTGAGCTGGATGGTTTGGTCGTGAAGCATTCATAGTCCTTCTGAACGACATCATCAGCAAAAACTTCTGGTAGAAGTGAAGTGTTTGAATTTCTTCACATGTGATGAAATCAACCCACTTTATCAACCAATTAAGAAAATTATGCAGAAACATAGGAGCAAAAATCAAGCCAATAGAAGATATAACCAAAACAGAAAAATAAACAATCGCAGATTTAAAGTCAATAAAAACTAATCAACATCGAGGTGCACAAAACAAGCTGTGACTCACATGTGGAGAAATTCAAACACTTCACTTCTACCAGAAGTTTGTGCTGATGATGTCGTTCAGAAGGACGATGAAAGCTCCACGACCGAACCATCCAACTCAAAGAACAAACCCACATCAAAATCACCGACCTGAGCTACAAATCTTCTCCATCATTGATGAATATTCGTATAAATAAGTTACTCAACGTCTTAAGTAATCCATAGAAAACGTATGAATTAAACAATTACACTAAATTCACATTTCTATCTTTATAAACTTACACTATTTTCAAGGTGAATTGAGAACCTGAAAGGAAGAAAAGAAGGAATAAGATGATATATTCAAAATATAATATCCAGAACATTTCTCATGACTTACTATACCTGATAAATAAAAGCAGTTAGTTTAACAACAATGTGTGATCAGTTTCAGTATAATTGAGGTTCAAGGATTCCTGTCAACTACCATCTAACATCACAACATTATGAACGTGGTATCAGGTACTCTGAATGTGTGATTTAATTAAGAATTGATTGAGTGAATAAGATCAGTACAAAAATGACATGTGGTTGTATATATTATAATATCGGCTACAAATAACTAATCCATTTGAGTTTGCATCGACTTGTCGATCAAACGATAAGATACAAAGAGAAAAGATTGAATTTGGATGTCGGTAGAATCCAGAGAGCAAACGTTATCCTATTTACTACCTAATGAATAGATCAATCTGCATCCCAGTTTCATTCACGTAATGGGCATCACACAAGTGAGTGAAAGTATCGTTTTCATAGATGAGTAAATATTGCGTCGGTGATTGAATTGAAGACTACTGGTTCCAATCTCCGGGTTCACGACGATGCTGTAACGAAGGAACAGTCAATCAACATGTCCCAAATAGAATGAAACGTACATCCGCGATGCCTCTGCCGATCACATGTAATCTCCTCTTTTTGAAACACGGTATCATCACTTTACTTGAAGAATAACAGCAAATTAAGGATCCATAGAGTTTTTCTAATTTCATCAGTTATTTTATTTTTTTTCCACAAAATTACGTTTGACGTTACCACATATAAATAGGTACATCATTTGTTAAACCTTAAAATCTTTTCAAACCAATTTATTTTTTACATCTGGTTATTCAGTTGTCGTCTCCTTAGAATTCTTTCCAGTGGTTCATTTAAACCTGATAAATTCAAAGTTGGTCTTTTAGGTCGACTTCTTGTTCCCAGTCATTTACATTCACTTCAAACGGCGGAAACAGTTTTCCTAACTAATTAGGTCCCAATCGGTGAATTTTTCACAGAAAAATTACCTCTAAAATCCGTTGTAGAGTATGAACAATGTACAGTATGGCAGATATTTTACCAGCATTTGTGACACTTACCACAATGTTCAAATATTAAGTTGTTTTATTCTATAATGACGTAGCTATGACGTCCTCTATGATGCTATTATCTATACTAGTTATCTAATAAAATGTAGTGCAACTGATAGTAAAGAAGACTATTCTTTGTTCAGTTATGTCGAACTTGAAGTATTTTAACCCAAGTGTATGCAGTATCACTCTATGCCTTGTACCATAGTAGTTTTATGGAGTCAATCCATACGGTTTGAATATATCTAAAGTAAAACTGTTCAGGGTCCACTCACAATAACAACAGCAGAATAATCCAAATCATTACAAATTAAACTGTGATTCATATGTATTTTTAACTAAACAAGTAAATAGCTAACCTGCTGTATTCAAAAAACTGGTATTTAATCTTCCTTCTGAGTAGATAAGTAAACAAAGGGAGATGAGTAATAACTTGAATTCTTTACTGAATGAACACTTGATTTATAACAAGATAGTCCAAATATTTCACTTAAAGTGTTCAGTTAATTAGAAAATAATTCACAATCAACGAAGGGAGCATATATTGTGTCACTTATTTATTACTTTTTATGTTCTTGATTGTCATCACACGTCGTCGAACTCGACGGTCACAAGTTAAGCATTCTTAATTAACGACAGTCTGTTGTTTTCACAATAATCACTGGTGAAATATGGAAATAAATTTCCATGTACTGAATTGCTAGTTCACAATATGTATAAGAAAAATTGTGAATCTCAGTTGAATCGCATGGATTGATTGTTCTGACAGACTGAAACTGACTGCAGAACTACAAAAAAATAATGAAGCGTTTAACAATCAGTTGTTGTCAACCCCTTTATCATGATTATATTATCTAGTTTATAGAAATGACTATATATTTCTTCAGAATAACAGTAGTTATTAACTTCTGGTAAATAATCACCTTGCAGTGACCTGCTTTTTCGACAAGAACGCGATTGGTATAATAGAAACAATTATTATTATAACCAATTCTACCAGCGATTGTTTTACTGTATTTGTTTAAATGTATCAAAGTCACTGCTCGTTCTGCTATCCGCCTTGTTTGGTTCGAACTTTCCTGCGCTCTACCCTTATTGCCTGTACTCGTTGGCACGTTTCGTTATTCTTTCGCTTCCACGAGATCGCCAATTAATATACTCTATCTGAACCAGTTACAGTCTTCCGGTTTGCGAGTTATCAAAGGGACCAAGTCGTTTTTGGGCGCGTAATCATAGTGATCATAGTCCATCAAGACTCGACGCCATCTAGATCTGGTGAACCATAACCTCTCTGATCATTATCAAATTATTATGATATTTTTATACTCTGTTCAAATTAGTTCTATCTGACAGCTCAGTTGATTACAGTAAGGAAGATCATCATTATGACTGTAATATTGAGAAGATTATGATTAGTAAATTTACCTTTGTCACGTTTCCTCATAATTTTTTCATTTAATGTCCGATCTGTAAAACCAAATTAATGATAGAGATAAAAAGACTTTCTAAACTACCTACAATGGATTAATCACAGAGTATTGATCTATATTATAACCTATAATGACTAAAACTTTTATCTAATACTACTGATTACTTTTTGATTCAGCTTAGTCGAACTCATCATTCGGCATTACTGACGATGGAATGAAATTGGTTTGAATAAAGAGTCAGCGTTTCATCCCATTTTTGTACTTAACGGTCAAATGCACTACAATTCAGGTCCTGACTGAGACTTGTACATCATACATACTGATTCAAACGAGAATAAATTATCTAGGAAGCTGAATCACTTTAAAGATACGAATTTTTCAGTGAAGCTTCATTGTCTTGATTGTGAACAATCAGCATTGATATTTATTCATTATAGATCAGAGAATTTAGTATTTTCATAGTTTAAATCATGAGTCAATTAAAGTTAGACCACCATGGAAAACCTGGAAGCACTGCTTGACGGCCGTTTCGTCCTATTATGGGACTCCTCAGCAGTGCGCATCCACGATCCCACACTCGCCGGATTCGAACCCAGGACCTACCAGTCTCGCGCCAGAGCACTTAACCGATAAACCACTGATACGGCATACAACGGTGTTAATGTCTAACTTCTATTAATCCGCGAAGCTCAGCAACCGTTCACCAATCGTCTTCAGTTAGTTGATATCTCTACAACAGACTTGGTTGAACTCCACTGGTCACTGCAAACAGTTGTATGCATTTCATTGAAAAATCTAAACTACTGTACTCTTTCAACTGAAGCCTTTTAGTTAACTAGTCTCCTGGAATATGAAAAATTTTCCATGTGATCAGTTCACAACGATCACGTATTATTCCATCACATTAATTTTGAAAAGAAAAAGAAAAGAGTGTTTAGAGTTAACTAGAATTCATGCATCCATCAGATGAGTTAAGTACAGCTGTAAAAGACTGTTTCTCCCTACTATGAGCCTCGTCAGTAGTGTGCATCCACTATCTCTTAAGCAGGGATTGAAAAATGAGCTTCAATCTCGTACTCAAATGCTTATCACTAGACTACTAAATCGGCAATAAACAGCAACAATGTCCAACATTACTCGATTCATGATCCGAATCAACCCTTTATACAGTGGATAACATGGATAACCTCAAACAATCAAACAAAGTTTACTATTCTTAATACCTGTTACGTCAGCTTTGTTTTCGTATTTCTGTATAAATAACAAGAAAAGCATATACACACTTTGCATAATATGACATTAACAAAATCAATCTATTGTAGATACCAAACCATTTTGCATTATTATTAAACAATAAAAACCAGTTGTTAGAAATGTCACAAATCATTGTACCCTGTTCAGATTATAAAAATAAGTGTCAATCCTGAAAATATTTTAAATAGTTCCATTTATTTCACTTGGTGTTGTTTAATTATATCCTATCATTGTTATTAATGACTGCAATTGATCGATCTCATGTTTACGTATGTGCATCCTGTGAAGACTGCCTGAATATTTCTTTAAAAAGTAAAGGTGAACAGTAACTGGTATTAATATCCAAGATGCACGTTTCATCCTATTTTTGGACTCGTCCGCCGGATCTACTTGGGACTCAAACTCATTTATTTGTGACATTTTAATAAACAAACAATGATATTTCATAAAAGTAATTATTAATAACTCACAACTATCCAATGTGCATCAATGTTTTAACATGTAATGGAAAAAAAAATGAACGGAAAATTAGATATAATAATAAATTGTTTGTTCGCATTTGAACACGTTCACTTTAGTATGATCTCTTTTATTATACGGTATATTTTTCAAGTTTCATTAAATACAATTTTATTGGAAGAATCTTGTCTTCTATGTTACAAATATAGTGAATAAGGTGACATAATGTTGAATACTTTATTATCAATTGTGACAAATATTCATTTTACCAGAAGGAGTTTTTGTGGATATTTCAGTATTTTCATAGTTGAAAGCGTGAGTCCATTGAAGCTAGACCACTATGAAAAACATGGGAGCACTGGACGACTGTTTCGTCCTATTATGGGACTCCTCAGCAGTGTGCATTCACGATCTCGCCTCGCAAGATTTGAACACAGGACCTACCAGTCTCGTGTGGATTGATTAGAGTTAGACATTAACACCATCGGATGCCGGCTCAGTGGTCTATCGGTTAACTGCTTTGGAACGAGAATAGTAGGTACTGGTTTCGAATCTCGTGAAGCGAGGTCATGGATGGGCATTGCTGAGGAGTCTCACAATAGGACGAAACGGACGTCCGATTCTTCCAGGTTTTCCCTGGTGGTCTAGCTTCAATTGACTCACGCCCTGAACTATGAAAACATTCATTTGTTCAATCGTGTTGATCAATTTATCAAGTCAAAAACTGTGTTCAACGTGATGTCAACAAATAATTGTACTGTTTTCAGATATACTGTTTATATATGTTTAACAGAATATCTTATATCACTGTCAATATAACTAACTCATACTACATCCATACATATATGCCCCACATGGAAAAGCATAGGTGACCCACCAGCATTCTTCATCCAACCCTGTCCTGATTATTTCTATCCAGTTGCGATTCATCCTTTTCATATCCGGTTCCATTTTCCAACTTAGTGTGTTCTTCAACATCTTCCTTTTTCGTTGCCTTTCACGATTGTATGTTAGTGCTTGCCTCGTTATACAGTTTCGTGATTTCTGTGATGTATGTCCTATCCACTTCAAGAGTCATTTTCTAATTTCTTCTTCAATTGGAAGCTGATTTGTTCTCTCCCACAGTAGGTTGTAGCTGATGGTACCCTACCAATGGACATTGAGTATCTTGCGTAGAAAACTGTTGAAAAATACTTATACATTTTTGATAATGGTTTTAGTAGTTCTCCAAGTTTCAGATACGTACAGTACGACTGTTTATACATTTGTATTGATGATTCTGACTTTCATATTTGTTGACAGCTGTTTTGTGTCCGATATGTTCTTCAGTTGTAGAAACGCGGTCCTTGTTTCGCCATGCCTCTCCTTCACGCCTGCATAGGATCGTCCACGTTCATCGATGAGATGGAATAACCAGGTTATCCTCGAAGTCAAAATCTTCTAATTGATTCTCCGCTGTCCATTGTATCCCGCGTGTCCCAGATATCAGGGTCATCATAATTCAGTCGACCGTCAAGAGTACGAGGAAGGAAGAGGGCAGGCAGCCTTATTTGACTTTGGTCCGCACTTCGAATGCGTCTGTCAGCCGTCCTTCATGCACGACTTCTCACTGTAGTTCGTCGTATGAATTCCGTATGTTGACGATTTTCCCAGCTACATCATAGTTTTGAAGAAATTAACATGATGTTTTACAATCCACACCGGTAAATGCTTCCACATTATCAAGCAAGTTGATGTTTAGTAAAAAGTTCCATTCAACTTATTGTTCAAAGATGATCCTTATTGTCGTGATTTTGTCTGTGCATGACCGATCCCTACGGAACCAATCCTGTTGATCTCGGAGCTGGGCATCCACCGAGTCTTTCATCGGAAAACTTTTCCTGGTACTGACAGTAGTGTGATGCCTCTGTAGTTCTTACATTCTCTCAAATCACCATCCTTTGGTGTCCTGACGAGGTATCCGTAGCAAGAAGGGTAAAAGACCATTATCTAATGAAATTAGAGTTGAGTTCCGTTTTTCTCGTCCAGTGGTTAGTAAGTGGCACCTCTTACATGAACAAGTGGTATCAGCCTCATCATTGAAAGCTTTCAAGGGGAAGCTAGATCTTTACTGCAAAATAAACTGTAAGGATCCCCACGGTTCCACAAACCGATTATCCTTATTACTGAAAACTTTACAGGCTACTAACTAATAATTACATAATGATGTTATAATTTATATTATGAATTTACTTTAGTCTATCGGTTAAGTCCTCTGGCGCAAAACTGGTAGGTCCTGAGTTCGAATCCCCCAAGTGCAGGATCGTGGATGCACACTGCTGAAGAGTCCCATAATAGGACGAAAAGGCTGTCAAGCAGTGCTTCCAAGTTTTCCCTAGGTGGTCTAACTTCAATTGAATCACGCTTTTAACTTTAGTTAGACAATTAATAAAAATTAGATATTAAGAAATCATAATTATAATACTTACCTAATTCAAATAAGCCAAACCTATTTTCATGATAACTTGTAATAATAATCTCTTCTTGTTTTTGTAACGCTTCATCAATATGAAAGTTTGTTTCATCAACATTGACAATATGCATTCGATGAAATCCTGTTGAATCTTTTTTGAAAATTATTATTAAATCATCTGGATTGCAATAATTTTCGTTTATTTGCCATGTTATATATGTGTGCTCTTTATTGATTGTCCTTATTTTTGTATTTTGCACTCTGAAAGCTGACACAATGAACAGATGTTTACATCATATTCTTATAAATATAAATAATGAATAGCATAAAATTATTTTTGTTAAATAAGTCCTTAAAATTGCGAAACATTGAACAACTGTTTTATCCTGTTTTATCTAATATAGTGCACGCAGTGTCAAACCACCTAGACTAGTGGCCATATTGCAACTTGATCGATAGCATTTGATCAACACTAAAAAGAACTTGTTATGCATGACACTGATCACTATCCAGTGATCAATCAATTGTGATTACATATCAGTTCTACAGGAGATTGGTCACGGCCCGAATAGCTCAGTGGTAACTTCTCTGACTGTGAAACTGAGTGACTAGGGATCGAATCCATCAGGAAGCATCAATTCCCTCAAGATTACAGGTAAACCTTGCTGAAGAGTGCCAAGTAGCACAAAACCTGGGTCAAGGGTTTCCTGTTGATCACCTTCAACCACCATCTTATCTTAATATGAAAATACTTAGTGAGAATGCCCATCGACGATTCTACAACTGAAGAGTATCCCAATATAAATAAGTACGATTAGCCATAATATATTATTAACCTAGTATATGTATTGTTCATTTCAAAATAATATTTCCAGATATCTGAAATCGACAAAAATCATAATAACGATAATTGCTATATGCGCATAGGGTCGATAGCGTGCAAATATAAGTTTTATGATTCCCGTGGGCCTCATCAATAGTGGTTATTTCCTTATGAGCTTTAGTTCGTATCACTTATTACTATGTTTTGCATTCACAGTATGGTCCTACATGTGTTGCTGCACGGTCAGAAATCTCATTTGTAGTAGTAAATACGCTTCCATCCATGGTAGTATAACGAAAAAGAATAAATCTGCTTTCTACTTTCATCTTTCATACTGAGAAGAAACTCGAAGAATAAGAAAGGGTGGGATTTTGATTGTTGTAAATTAGTCGTTCACATTTGGTAACTACGTCTCCGGTCCTACTGGAAATATAATCAGACTCATCAACAATCAAACTAAAGAGCATAAAAATGATCAGTTAACATGAGCCCTACATTACAAACTCGAATATCTGTCTCTCCTTTGACCTTTGTATTAATAAATCAGTGAAATATATAAGTACATTAAAATTACTATAATCTATAAATGGTTTTTATCAGTCAGATTCAGGACGCACACATCATTCTATTTAAGACTTGTCAACTGTGTGTACCTGCGTCTCAGAGTTGCTATTCAGTCCATGACTTGAACCCGGTATCATTTGCTTCAAACGCTAACACGTTATCCACTTAGCTACTGAGTCCTGAGATGCACAATCAATGAATAAGGGGGATCTGATGCAGACGTATAGGCGAGGAATGGCGAAACAAGGACTACGTTTCTACAACTGAACAACATATGGGACATAATTATTATTTATTATTATTTATTTAAACACATAAATATTAATACGAGGAAGCACCAGATAAATATGCGCCGCACAAATCTTATTTGATTTTTGTGAGGGTTGAGATAGTGCCAAGGTTCCCAAACTGAAGCAGACGGTTTTCTTAGGGGACCACACACGGAGCCTTTGACCTAAAGGTCTGATCCATAAGGCAGTGGAGCAACATAAGGAGATGCAGTCACATAGTAGCCGGTGACCAACGATTGATTCATACACCATTTGTTCCTTCAGGATACTGGAGTCCATGTGCACCATTGATTTGTAATCAGGGTTTTCCAACTCCCCAAGATGAATCATCAATGTTCACCAACCTGCTTAAAGCACCAGACATTCACTTTTCGTCCTCTCAATTTCGTAAACAACACCCGTGATGCAAGAAGGCAGTAAGTATGACTTCCTTGATATAGTCTATATACACTAGTCTATGTGAGAGCATTTCGATAGGGAGAGCGTACTCTCCTCACTCTCGTCTGTACCAGGTCATATTAGGTTTATGAGACATAAAACAACTGTCAATAAAATATCAAAGTCAAAATCTTCAATACAAATACTTGAACAATCAATATTATACTTACTTCGTTTATAATTTATCTTCCTTTTTGAAAGAGTATTATCAAATAAATATGCTTTTAAAATATGATTTGTAATTGTATATTCTTCATTGATACATGCTAAACCAATTGTTGGAAATTTTGCATACGTTTCTTCAGTTGTTAATTGTCGTGTTACACGATTTTCATTTAGATTAAGTTTCAAAGAGTCACTTTTTTGTTTATCAAATGGTGTCCATTGAAAATATAAATAATTTTCACTTTCTTGTACTAACAAAAATGTTGGTGATGATTTTGAACTTTCTATGGTTGAGATACAAAAAAAATAATAAACAAACAATAATAATAATAAATATAGTAATTGACTGTAAGGAATGTTTCCTTGAGTTCTAGTGAGAAGCAATGATCAGTGAATTTCAACCAAGTCTGTTGTAGAGATATCAACTCACTGAAAACAATTGGTGAATGATTGCTCAAACATTGTGGATTGGTTAAAGTTAGACATTAACACCGTTGGATGCTGACAGACTCAGTGGTCTATCGTTTAAGTATTTTGGCGTGAGACTGGTGGGTCCTGAGTTCGTATCTCACAAGGCAGCAAAGTGAATGCGTACTGCTGTAGAGTCCCATAATACGACGAAACGGCCGTCAAGCAGTGCTTCCAGATTTTTCATTGTGCTCTAACTTCAATTGACTCATGATTTCAACTAGCAAAATATTAAATTCTCCACAAAACCCTTTCTGATAAATAATTATAAATTTTTCAGAACCAGAAAGTAATATCCGAATAAGGATTTGTGAAGATTTTAGTATTTCAAATAATTGAATGCGAAATTTGATCTAATTTATACCATCATTGAAAAGTTGGACGTACTAGACAGTCATTTCGTCCTAGTATGGAACTCTACAGAAGTGCACATCTTTACAAATCTCCATTCTGATGAACATCATATACGTACTAGTGACTAGTTTCAAGATGGCCTTTTTTTGAAGTTCTAGTGATCAGTCCTGACCAATGAAATCTAATGCAGGTTGTGTGTGAGATAGTTATCCACCTCAGACAATGACTGAAAGATTGCGCTAGATCATTGATCGATTGAAATTAGACATTAACCCCCTTTCGATGCTGATTCATTTATCTGATTGTTAAGTGTTCGTGTAAGAGACCGAAGTTCCTACGTTCAATTCTCGGTGTGCAGGATCATAGGTGTACACTGATGAGAAGTTTCATAATACGACGAAATGTATATTAAGTATATATATATCATTTTAAATATACAATCAATAAGTTAACTTGAATTTATTGAATTGTACTTAATCAATATTAGCTAATCAATGATTCAATTTTTTTAAATTGGTAGAATAAGTTGTTTTGCTGAAAAAGGATACTAAGATTTAATAGTTGAATTCATTAGCCGATTAAAACTAGACAATCATGGAAAACCTGAAATTATTGAACGGTCGTTTCGTCTTTGTATGGGACAACTCAGCAGCGAACAAATACGATCCTGCACAAGGAATTCGATTTCAGAACCTACGGTCTCATGCGTGAACGCTTAACCTCTAGACCATTCAGTAGGTATCCAACAGAGGTAATGTATAACTTCAACTATCCCACGAAATTGTGCTACTGTTCATCATTATCTCCAGTGAGTTACTATCTTACAACAGACGCGGTTGAACTTCACTAGTCACAGCTTCTCATTAGAATTCCAGGAAATACTTCTTGAAACCAGTTACCAGTGAGCATATGATGGCAATCGTTAGAATGTGAGTTCTATGAAGATCGCATTAATTAAATGGTTGAATTTATGAGTCGATTAAAGTTGGGTACTAAATTACTGAGTTATGTGTTTTGCTTCATCCTAATGATATAAGACTCTATTTGTTTTTCATTTCTGAATAAGTGATCGACATATTTTCAAATCAAACAATCGATAATATATAAACAAAATATGATGATAAATATAAATATTTTTTGCGATATCATAGTGATTATAAAAGTTGTAGTTCTGATGTTTCATAAATTAATCTACGACACTTCTTCAGAGTTTTTACTTATCATTATAATGTTCTACTGTCTTTTGTTTACATTTCTAGGATCTTAAAGGCTACCTCGAGGCAGTCTACATAAAACGCACATATGCCAATTGCAGTCCAAAATAATAATGGGAAGATACATGTAAACAACAACAAGTGAACATGACTTCACCCCCATTGCACAAGCAGGTGGCTATCACGACTCAGTAGCTAAGTGGACGACTCGATGACGTTTAAAACGAACGGTATTGGGTTCGAGTCTCAGAATGAACATCAACTCTTAGTTCCAAATAGGACGAAATGCGTGTTCTACAATTCACTACAACCACTATCCATCTTTGTTTATAAATACATTTTTGTTTTTATTTTCAATAATTGACTTACCTGAATCAAGATTATCTGCCAAGTTTACTTTGACAATACATTCAACAATGATCTGTGGTATAACTAAAAATATTAAAAGAATTAAACTGAAATTAGGTACAATTGAAAATAGAACTAAAAATCAATTGTAATTTTGACAATAACAACATTTGTTCTTGGTTCAAATCTCGCTAGGCTGGATCGTGGATGCTAACTACTGAGGAATCTCACAATAGGACGAAACGGACGTCCAGTGCTTTCAGGTTTTTCATGGTGGTCTAGTTTCAATTGACTCATTCTTTCAACTATTAAAATTACTATAGTATCCAAAGAAAACTATTACAATTTCAATTAGATATCTTTCAATCCTATGCAGAAAATTAAACTCAGCCATGTACATTTAAAACATTCTATACTAGAATGTTATTTAAACTAATACAATTTAACTAGTTGATCTTAAAAGAATTAAACAAACTATAAACCATTGATTATTCAATATTTGATAAATTCGATTTCATAATGGTTAACTTTTGTTTTCCTAGTTAAAGAGAATGGTAAATGGTTATAATGAAACTGAAGATAGAATTGTTCCCATTAGATTGATTGTTCTATTGGTTGTTAGAATGTACCCGTTGATGTTTAAGAATTTAATGAATCGATTTCTTATTGAATAATGTGAACCCTGTAAGGATTAACTTGTCGTTGTTTTAAAACATAAGCATTATAAGCAGAGATAGAAGATGGCTAGTAATGGAATCTAAGATATACGTTTCATCCTATTTAGGAATCGTTAGTCGGATGTATCATCATTATTTTCAGAGTATAGTTTAGTGAACTTCACAAGTTAGGCTCATTCAAAAATATCCATGTATTAATTTATTCCAAATAACATAACATGTTTTGATGTGTTAAAATCATATGAGAATAGTGGAAACATCTGAATCTAAGTATCTCATTAGTGGTATTGTAGTGTAGGCTACTTATATCCAAATCTAATCAGAGATATCGTGCTTGCTGGCTTTATGCTGCGAAATGAATATACATTATTCAGATGTCCATTGACTGGGCTGCTAACTTCTAACTGGCGATCACTCAATATTTATCGTCAAGAAGAACGAAGAAGTAAGAAACGGAAACTTGCTGAAGTACTTTGTGCTGAGAATTCTATATTGTACCAAAAAATCTAATATTGAATAAAGCTAATAATAATAATAACATAAGTAGTATATGATGATAGTCAGACATAGAATGAATTTTGGCAGTAGATCGATAAGAAAAGAACTGAAATAAAGCGTAATCGGTATGAAAATGTATGAACAATGAAATCAGAGAAGATGGGCTGTTGGTTATTAGATGTAAGTGAGATAGTTTGTAATTTGTGCTCAACTACATTCGATTGTCCCTATCCATGTTCTTGTTCACTACAGTATGATTGATTTCATTATCTAATTATGATGTATTATATATGTGTTACATTTCTTGAGCTTACTGTAAAGTACTGAATACTTAAGTTAATTAATAATAACTACTGTGATTGCTGGATTAGTTTATCTCATGTCCTTTAAAAACCGGAACATTCAAAATTCTTAATACGGTCAGAAGGAATATTTAATTTTTTCAAATTATGTTAGAATAATTTAGTCTATTAGGACATGTACCTTCGTCTTTGGACTAAAGTGTTACAATCGAGCTGGTTACAAAGAATGAATACTTTCATTCAATTCGCTCCCTATCACTTGACCACTGAGCCAGAATCTGACTGGAGTATTGTCTAGCTAAAACCAACCTACGATCTTGTGCTACCGTCTACCATTATCTTCAGTAAGTAAATGCTTCACAGCAGACACGAACGAACACCACCGGTCACGTATACTCACTAGAACTGTAGGAAACACATCTTGAAGTCAGTCACTAGTTCGCATATGATGATTATTTTTATAATGAAGGGTTTGTGAAAATTCTTGTAATTTATTGATTGAATCCATGAATCGATTCCAGGTTTTCAATGGTGATCTACCTTAAATCGATTGATGAATTCAGACATGAAATTACTACCCTTTCCACAAATCCTCATCCTGACAATTTGAATTCACCAAAAAGAATCAGTAATGTTTCAACTTACAGTATAAAACAATGAATAGTCGGAACTGCATAGTTGTATACTGATCGACCAAAAACAAAATCTAACTTATGTACAAACTATGTCTAATGTTTATATAGTGTTATTAGTTTAACCCAGAAATGGTACGATCATCCGATATTTCTTTTGTAATCTTTCAATTTGTTACTATCTAATTAGTGACTTTTCAGCTAACAATAGAAATACCTTAATAAACATTCTTTTCATATAATGAATCTAAGAAAAAAAATTTTCTTTCTGGGTATTTACAATAAGACTGGAATGAATGAAGTTATTCAGTGAAGAGGTGTGTTATGCAAAACTTCATATACAGATATAATCATACTTTGCACTAAACAGTTTTCTTGTTTAATGATACTTACTTACTTGTTTAAGCGTGTTAGCCATCATGGAGGTGTATAAACAGTTAGCCAGCATTCTCTAGTAAACTATGTCCTAGGCAATTCTTTCTAGTTGTCTCCAGTTAATATTCATCCTTCTCATGTCTACTTTCAATAAAACTCTTTATATACATACTTACTTACTGATTGACGCCTGTTACCCCTCGTCAAGGAGTATAAGCATCTCACCAGCATTCTCCATCCAACTCTGTCCTGAGCAATCCTTTCCAGTTGTTTTCAGTTAACATACATCCTTTCATATCTACTTCTATTTCCCGGCGTAATGTGTTCTTTGGCCTTCCTTTTTTCCGCTTCCCTCCAGGATTCCAAGTTAGGGATTGCCTCGTAATGCAGTTCGGTGATTTCCTCAATGTATGTCCGATCCACTTCCAACGTCTTTTTCTAAATTCCTCTTCAGCTGGAAACTCATTTGTCCTCTCCCATAAAACGCTATGGCTGATAGTATTCGGCCAGTGAATATTGAGTATTTTGCGTAGACAATTGTTTATAAATACTTGTACCTTCTTGACGATGGATGAAGTAGATCTCCACGTTTCAGCTCCTTACAGTCTTCACGTTCGTATTGAAGATTGTGACTTCGAAGTTAGTTAAGAGTTGTTTTGAGTTCCATATGTTCCTCATTTGTGGGAATGTTGTCCTTGCTTCACCAATCCTCGCTTTTAAATCTGCATCCGATCCTCCTTGTTTATCAATGATGCTTCCCTGCTACATGAAAGACTCCATCTCTTCCAGAGTTTCTCCATCAAGTGTGATTGGGTTGGTGTTTTCCGTGTTGTATTTGAGAAGCTTGCTTTTTCCTTTGTGTATGTTGAGGCCTATTGATGCAGAGGCTGCTGCTATATTTGCTGTCTTCGTCTTTTATATACATAACACAAGTTAAAAATAAAACAAAATTGGGCTTAACTATAATTTATCGATAAATCAATAAAATATGAGATGATAAGTGTAAGGATGACCCCGTTGTGAACTAGAGGAAGCTCTAAGAAGCTCAGAAAGAACGGAAGACATTTCATCTAACTATCTTTTAGAAGAATATTCCAGAATCTTCACGTATAGCTACCCTATTGGACAAATGCTAAATACTGCTTTATGTGGATTCAATAAGTATAATAATGATTTTGCTTTTACTAAAAACTTTAAATACCTAAGAGTTTTGTACCATATTCGTCGCTGTTTGGAATAACATTTCTTCTCACTCGCCTTTTTTCTTCTCATTTGTAACTTGAAGGGTTCTAGTGTTGAAGTGCTCAAGTAGTACGCGGTATATCAAGAATCTTAGCTCTAGATATAGCAACAGGTCTTGGATTTTGGCGCGAAACTCATTTATTTATTTGACTAAATAGTATTTTAGCTGATGTCAGTTCGTGACTCAAAACGTAAATCTAGTTTCTAACCCTAACCATCAACTGTACATCATAATTCTGATTCCTCACATTGCTTTATAACCTTAATTCAGTCCAAGTTAGTAGGTGGAAATACTCAAGGTCAAACTGATGTCACTCAAAGGTCGACCATAAGTTGTCCAAACATTAAACACGTTTACTGTAACCCGTATATAAAAATGTATTTAATAGTCATATAGAGCATGTTATTTACATTTGACTGACTAATGTTATGTTTGTCAAG
This sequence comes from Schistosoma rodhaini, assembly GCA_944470415.2. Taxonomy (NCBI): domain Eukaryota; kingdom Metazoa; phylum Platyhelminthes; class Trematoda; order Strigeidida; family Schistosomatidae; genus Schistosoma; species Schistosoma rodhaini. The sequence goes on along the minus strand of OX104042.1, from coordinate 5,610,940 downwards.
TCTTCATTGATGCCGATCAAATTCTATCTATCAAATTATGATGAGACTATTTAACTAGTCAACTCTGTAGGGTGGTTCAATAGTCACAAAATGAAATATCAGACATTCACCCAACTTTGCAGTCAAAGACATTACTAACGAGCTATTCTGACCGTAATCGATCTTCTCTATGAGTGGGATGTTACAACCGATTAATTACTGAATGGTGATCAGTGTCATATTTGTCGCTAATTAGAATTCCTCGAACAAGTTACAAGGTTCCAATCTAATAATAAAGCAGCTTCTCTTCACCTTGAATGGCGTGTAATGGTATGAAAATCAATAGTAAAAAGGATATATAAATGTTTATATAAATGTATAAACAAATTAAAAACGGTGATGCAGTTAAAATTCATTTAGTATTGTTTGCTTGAATCTTCCCATCGATGTGTTAGTATTGCAAATGGTCAGTCTCCAATCGGCATATGTGCATACTGTGAGTATTGCTTCGATATATCATTAATTCACAAGCATGATAAGCAAAGATGGACTCATTGGCCGAGTTGATAACGCGATGGCGTTTGAAGCGAAAGGTACTGGGTTTGAGTCCCAGAGTGAACGTCAACAGTTATGAGATACAGGACATCCATCTGACGAGTCCCAAATAGGACAAAACGCACGTCCTGGATTCCACTGCTAGTCACTATCCATCTTTGCTTATAATCAATATTGACATTTTCAAATAAACAAAGAAATATTCAATAACAATGAGCAAATTAAAAGACACTATGAAAGATATAAATTATAATTATTATTATTTACTGAAGTTGCATTTCTTCACAGATCCTCTTAGAGTGTTCAAAGGGAATACTTATAGTTAACTATGTATAAGAATATCAAATATTCTATTAAGGTGAACATGTTATTTTACAGAACGTAACTGAATAAATAATAATAATGATAATGGATTTTGTGGAGATTCGCGGGATTTGAATACAGGATCTTCGGTCTCACGTGCGGGATCGTGCGTTATACATTGATGAGAAGTCCCATACTAAAACGAAACAGCCGTCCAATGCTTCAAGGTTTTCCATGGTGGTCTGACACTATTCGACACATGAATTCAACTACTAAATAATTATATATATATATATATATATATATATATATATATATATTAGCATGTGAGGTAGTAATCTGCGTGGTATACTTATACACAGAATGGTCATACACGTACGTGTCCTTGAGCATACAGAAAGAAAACAATAGTAATCACGTTCAGTAGAGGAAACTCTCTTTCGACAACATATGAAAATAATTGATGCCACACCAAAAAAATTGATAAAAATGAACTTAATATGTAAACATATATGTATGATAACATTATATAAGATGATTAATAAATCAGAAACCAAATATATATATATATATATATATATATAGCGGAATAAGTGTTTGGCCATAAAAAGGGTTAGACTACCATCAAAAACCTGGAATCACTGGACGGCCGTCTCGTCCTACTATGGAACTCCTCTGCAGTGCGCATTCACGATCCCGCACTCGCGAGATTCGAACCCAGGACCTACCAGTCTTGGGCCAGAGCCTTTAACCGATAGACCACTGAGCCGGCATTCGATTGACTCACGCTTTCAAATATGAAAATACTAAATCTCCACAAAACTCCTTCTGATAATAAATATAGAAGAGGACTGTAAGTCTTCATGGTAACAAGAAAATACTTGAAAATGTTTACAAGAAAAACTAACCAGTAAACTGCATATAACGATATGGTTTATTTATTGCCCTATTGGACCGAGTCGTCTAAGTAGGGTTAAGAGTAACGTTACTAGTGGATGAAACTTACTTCTCCATTTTGATATTGTCATTCTTCTTATTGATTGTTGACAACATCTGACTTCGTTCTCGTTTATAGAAACAATCTTTTTTGCCATTCTTGTCCAAGATGAAATGCTTCTCTTTATGCTCTATTAAGAGACCTAGACCCTTGCAAAGGATTTTTAAATGACTGTTTAATTAATTCATTTATCAAATGATTCCTAATTTAGTCTCGTTGAGTATGTACGGATAAATGACTTTGCTATAGTTCCTAAATGGCTTATTCAAATGGTCTATTATTTTATATTTTGTTATCATTTGTAACTAGCTAGTCTGGTAAGGCAAAAGTTGAACCGTGGGAAAAGTTTGTTTGTTGTACATCTAATCTCTTTCTTATTCGTTGATCGGGATCCTAGAAGCATAAAAGAGACGTTGTTACTGAAATTCGTTATTTCAACATACGAAACTAGAGAGTATTTGCGGTGCTTGAATGAGCCAATGACTCTTTTGTATTGATAACTGTTTTGATTTTGAATTCCTAATACAGTGCATTCGTTCGTGTTCATATAATACTTCTTGATATAATTGAGTTATTGCTGGGATTACTAGTTTATACCATAAACTAGTACATAAACCTTCTGAAAGCTCTTTACTCAAACTTCACAAGTTGAGTTACAGCTTATGGCGAACTGTCATCTGATTTAACAACCTCAAGTGGTGTCCGACAAGAGTGTCCATTATCCCCATTTTTGTTTAACTTCATTATAGACCTACTGCTGGAAATAACACTCTCGTCGACTGAATTTTCAAGAATTGGTCTCCTATCAGGAGGTTCATTTACCGACTGAGAATACGCAGATAACACAGTCTTGTTTGGTTAAGATGATGATGAAATGCAGTCATTCGGTAGTACTGAGTTACAATGCCGGGATATTTGCAATGCGTTTCTCCCCCTCTAAATGTGAACTGTTACTACAGGACTGGCCTGCGTCAACATCTGAACTAAGGATGAGGAGTGAAGTGATCGAACTCGTCGACTACTTCACTTATCTTGGAAGTCTGATCAGCCCTAATGGGTTGGTGCCTGACGAAATCTCAGCACGGATTCAAAAGCTCGTTAAGCTTCTGCCAACTTACGTCACCTATGGGAAAGGCGAGATATTCGTCTATTGATTAATGGATGAGTTTTTTGCGCTGCAGTTCGTTCTGTTTTGATTTACGGCTGATAAATGTGGCTAGTAAGGGTGGAGGATATTCATAAGTTGCTAACATTTGATGGCAGATGTCTCAAATATTCCCAGCATCTGCTGGGATCACTGGGTAAGCAATAGTGAGGTTAGACGCCGGTCATTAGGGAATGATGATGATAAATCAGTTGATGAGATCGTAAACCTTCATCAACTGAGATCGTTGGGCCACATGTTACGTATACCTGAACACCAACTACCATGACGCGCAATGCTTATTAGTGTTGGAGATGGTTGAAGGGAAGTTAGGGGCGGCCAAACCGAAACGTGCCATCAGTCATTTAAGTCACTAACATCTAGTTTGAGCCACGTGGGTAGCTGCAGACTATTCGGTTGGGGTCCGCGCGACTATCGTAACCAGTGGCTGCAGACTCTATGTGACATGACTCAGAACCCATCACAACGACGCAGATGTATACACTCTGTCTTCACTTCACACAGTGAGATTGAAATTGCTCTATACCCTTCTTTCTACGAACTAATTCTTTCCCCTTGTACTACATCCTTACGCACAATCTTTCTTTCACATATTACTACCGTTGAAATAACTAGTTCGTGATCCGGAACAGATTCATTTAACTTTTCAATTTTGAAATATAGACTCGTGATGAATAATCTGAATTTTCTTGAGATTACGTATCATTCTATGTTAGACAGCCATTGAAAACCTGGAAGCAATGAACGACTGTTTCATCGTAGTGTGGCAATTCACGCCTCCCCATAAGGTGCTTTTTGTACTAGGGTACTAAGCAGAGTAGCTTTACGAGTATCAGACTTCCCACACATCCCTACCAGGACTTGAACCTAGGACATGTAGTCTCTCTCTAGAACTCAAAACCATTATGCCACCCAGTCACAAACCGGTGGTGTATAAGTCTCACTTCAACCAATCCATAGCATTGTGAGACCATCTTCCATCGTCTTTGATAAGTACCATTTTCACATCCCATAAGACTAAGCTTCTCTGATAATAGTTATTCCCCTCGAAAACCGATTCGCAACCTCAATAATATTCAATAATTAACACAATCCTACACTCATTATACAAATACTTTCAGCTATTCATAAAAATCGATGATTGATCTCTAACAGATCTAATATGGTGAACAATGAATAAATTATAAATGAATAATATATTTGTAATATCCTAATGAGTATTGGGATATTACATAAAGATTTATCATAATTTCTTTGAAAACAGTTGAAAGTAAGAATTTTAATTATAAATGCAGAAAACAACAAAATAAGCCTTAGGCACTGGATGGCCGTTTCGTCCTAGTATGAGGCCGCTCAGAAGTGCACATCCACGATCCCGCACACAGGACTCGAATTCAGTATCTTTGAACTCACAAGCGAACTCTTAATCCCTAGACCACTGATACGGTATGTTATTGTCGAATTTCAACCAATCCATGAAATTGCGTGACCGTCTATTGTCCAAGGTAGATACCTGCCTCTACCTGACACGGATTAATTCAACTGATCACGGCTTCTCACTAGAACTCCGAAAATACAGTCGTCCAGTGCTTCCAGGTTTTCAATGATGATCTAGCATTAGTCGATTCCTTATCTCAACCAAAAAACTTAACAATCACCATAACCCTATACTAATAACAAAATAATCATTGATTAATTTGAGTTAGATCAGAGGGGATTTTGTGGAGAATTTTGTATTTTCATAGTTGAAATCATGAGTCAATTGAAGCTAGACCATCATCGAAAACATGGAAGCACTGGACGGTCGTTTCGTCCTATTATGGGACTCCTCAGCAGTGCGCATCCACGATCCAGCACCCGCGAGATTCGAACCAAGGAAATCTGAGTTAGTAACACACCACATTTTTTCTAGTATGAAGATCACCTTATAATGTAAAATAGATTAAATTTCATACAATGTGGTTTTTAATTATGTAAATCTTTGAATATGATTGTTTCTACGTTTCTAGTGATATATTCAATAAAGAAATGTTTTAAATAATTTGGTAACATTCAGATTTAGGTTAGCTGAATGATAATGATACTTATTTTCTAGTAAGGTCAAATTGTCTACACTGAAGCGAAATATCGGACCATTTTATGACCAAGTTTAGTAATTTGTATGTATAGTTTGTTTTTATTTTAGTACAGTATAATTTACAACTATTCTTTCTCAAGATGGTAACTTCATTAAAAAACTTCTCATGGTCCTTTATCTGACTTCAAATAGATTTTATTCTGACTGTCATTGAAATATACAATCCAGCTACCCTCGTATCTAATTATCGGCTCAATTTGTGAGAACTTCAGTGGTTCCTCGTTCTTTCAAATATAAGTAATAAGCGATTCCGAAATTAAAATTTGCGACCACCAGATATAATAACAAGAGACTCAGTCATTATAGTCCATAACTAGTCTATAAAACTCAACCGGTAATTAAAAATGCGGACTCAGCCTTCTAATGAAGAATCGCAACCAGCAATCATGCAAATAGAGATTTCTGTCCATCTGGTAAATTACACATAGAATTTCATGTGTATATATCCAACAGTTAGCCGAATAATGTTTGGTTAAATAAAACCACAAACGAAATAAATTATGACTTCGAACAATCATTGAGGTGATAATGCTATTTTGTAGAGAATGTATGTAGAACTAAAACAACATGTAGAATAACTTAGAATGGTGGAAATGAAGCGATTATTCGATGAAGATACTCTGCATCTAAAAGTGTAGACAACGTGCATGTTTTTGAATCTCAGTACTTTTTTCTAGTTGAGTTGCATAGCAGTCTCTTCATCACAAATAAAAGCTCTGCCGATTTAAAACGTCAACAACTATTGTTCATGGTTCATCAATGAGCTGAAATGTTCATAGTTCGACGGCGGAGAAAACTAACAGATACCTTTACTTAATTTCTCATGTAAATAAAAGAGTTTTGGCTATATACCTAACGAATTAAATTGTACAAAGCTTTATCAATATGCCATACATGATGGTTAGGCAATCTACGCTTAGAAATCAATCTGCGTTATGTTATCGAAGTAAACTGAAGACACTTTAGTCTAAGACAGTGGAATAATAACTCTACGACACACATATATCAAGATGAGATGTCAATTTATCTACAGGACTAATATGAAGAATTTACTTTGATGACTATCGTATAATGCTTGAACTGTGAAAATAAAACAAGCTGGGGAAAAATTCAAAAGAATATCAACAGATTTCAGAAATAATGATCGAAGTTAATAAATCTACCACATGTTTGGAAATCTGAAACCAACTTTCAAACCTGAGCTATGGAAAAAATCAGTTTCGTTATGCAATTTCCTTTCACAGTTATAGTTTTCCTAATATATGATGCACAGCACCACTAAGAAGCTCGAATGAACACCTGTGAAAGAATCTCTGAGTAATGTATACAAAATGGATCGCTCGACTAGAACACGTAAATCGAATCTCCAAATAAGTAACCCAGACCACACTCCGACTTAGGTTCCTACTCTTAGTCATACTAGTTAGCAAAACAAAAATGGAAAAAAGCTTCCTAAACCGCCCGTGTTGTAGACTACTACAGAAAACAAACAAGACGAAAATGATAACTGTATCCCATGGTCGTCGATCTTCAAAGCCAGTGAACAGACATTTGATTGTAAGTTCTGTGGTGTCTGCTTTCACAGTCTCTATGATAATACAGTACCTAGGCAGAACTACGGATCTAAATTAAGTCACCCCTGTCAGTGATTCTACTAAGTTTCCCGACAGTGCAGAAAATATGCACCAACTAATCTAATACAAGTGAAGCATAAGATCTCATTGCAAGCAACTGTATTAATTCCCACCTTTATATTCCGAATCCTCAAACACGTAACTACGAGAGACACAACCGAAGCCTGTTCAACATTGTAATCGCCGACTTTCGCTAGTGCATCAGTATCTGTTAGCAGCACAGAGCAATGGTTGAACGTTTGTAAGGGTTATGTCATCAGCATAGCTTCGTTAAGCTGTGCTGCCTGTATAAGGACCAAAACATAGAAAAGGGCAAACCTTCTGCCTTAATAGTAGCATCGAATTCAGTAAACGGTACATATGAAGTCACACCGATATCTTAAAGACCACTGGTCAAGCGGCCCACTACAATCCAAGTTGCATATGAAAAACCGTAGGTCGTAAAAGATACCACTATAAGATCTACATACACCCAGGAACCAACAATCGTGATGGTTCACTGAATGTATGAGCTCGGAAGTGGTAGTCGGACGCGTTGTGCAACAGTGGCATTGGCTTCAAATCATTACAATAACCGGTGTGCAGGTGATTTATCCCCTGGTGAATTATGAATGGTAACTCTAAGGACTATTAATCGACCAATGTATTATGCCTTTTTCCTATTGTACAATTGTTACGTAACTAAACTATTCATATTCGTATCTCTCTTACCATTAGCTTTATTTTGACCTTGACTTATTATCATGCGATTCTTGGGTTATAATCAGTTTATTGATTACTTTGGTTTGCATAAAAACCCAATGTGTCTGTAAATAATGATTCATATTCACGAGGCTGTTATTTGTGTTCTGGACTCAACTGGCTGGGCTAGGCAGATCGCAAGACCGGTTAGCACTCAAGGCTGCTCGTACGATTTCAAGTATCATTTGCGTCCGATCAAGTAAATTCACTCCTCCCTAAATTGGCGTTCATATATTAAGACGTTATAACAGCAGGCTACTTCATCCATTACACCTCGAACGATCAAATGTCTTTATAATAACATCAGAGGACGCAAAGGCACACTATGAGGAATCAGACACATATACGTTCATTCGGATCTGAAGATCATATGGAATATGGATATCGCCCGACACCATGGATGCAGAAGTGAGCTCGCATAGCATAACACGTTTCTGATAAGACAAATTACAAAAAACAGGGGTTGGAGTAGCAATATGGAAAATGGTCACTTCGAGAACGTAACTTCATGTAGTGCTGAATTGAGTGAGGAGAAAGAATCACCCTATTGTTGCCTGAACGTGCATAGCACAGTATAAATGATAAGAGGATTATACCAACCTGTCACCGGTTGCAACACCCGAAAAGATGAGATGCTTAAACCAGCGTACGAGGGGACTGATCTTATACTATCAACTTAAGACTTCAGCCTTCCACCCCTAAATCTCGACAGGCAGGACACAACCGTCACCGAGTCGTTCCACAGGCGACTTGCCACTGCCACCAGAGGTTCAGAAATGAATTAACATGTTGGTTGCATCACGAGTTCAAACAGAGTCGGAAAACCCTCAAACGTATGTTGTCTAATGATAATCGATAAAACTGTAATTGAGAATATCCTTGTTCATGCACCGGTAGGATGAACTAACAAAGGTTCAGTCATGTGTATAAACGAAATACTTTGGAGAGACGAGAACTATCCCTACTAGACTTAATCTGAGCAGGCTACACAACGATGAGCGAGCGTCTTTATTAAGCTCCGTGGCCACGAGGGTGGTGGAGGCTAACGGTAAGTGACCGGTGGAGAATCGTGAGAATGCTACTCAATACAGTTTACCCCAAGCCAAACACACCCGATAACCGAATACCCTGGAATAAGATAGGCACAGGACGCTTGATGCTGACCAAACAGAGAACCTGGCGTAAATGAAGTATCTGGACCAAAGTTACAATTTTTCATTGAGAAAGAGATGTAAGACCAAGTTCCTCTGTGACTTGAGATGTTTCAAGACAACGCTAATAGACAAAATACAGGTTAACCCTGTATATAACAACACATTGCTGACCAGAAGAAAGCCTACAAACTAGGTTTCTGCACTCTGAAATAGGCCAAATGGTGAAGTTCTTACCTGAATAATGCAGAGATTTTTAATGTTTATTTCCTAGACCAACCATAACCATAGAACAACTCTCATCTCTAGTGCCAGGTGAGGGTCTGGGAGACGTCCAACCAACTCTGGAGATTTGGGTCGCCGCACTCATGAACGTCACTGGAAAATGACAGCATGCGATCTATAATTCTTAATCAGTGCGTGGAAGCCATCATCGTACTGTTATGTCACCTTTTTAAGCCCCCACTAGATCCGTATCAACTCCAGGGAGAAAAGAAACAAGCTGCTCGCTTCATTTTTCACAGAAGATAGGGGAAATACCCAGTTGTAGACAAAGGTTTAAGACTTAACTCTTCAACGTATCATATCACATACATTACCCTATTCGACACCAACAACTTACGTCTCCCATTAAAATGAACTCCCGAATGTCTCCTCATAGCTAGATTACAGGCTAGTCACCAAAATGGGCTTGAATGTGAGCTCAAACTACACAGGATATTCAACCAACACTTAACATTATGCAAGGACAGCTTGGTGTGATGATAGGGACGAGCAAAATAAGTGCTTGAAAGTACTCAAATACAAATATTACGAGGACGAGTTCGAACAGCTGGAATTATTTCGGCTGAGCTACAGGAGAACTAGAAGTAATCTTATAATGATATGCAATATAGTTAGAAACTCCGAACCACCTGAACACGAGTATCCTAACTGATTGTCACTATCACTCTCGTCGATGCAACCATTGAGAAATTGCACATCGAGGGGCGAACACCTAGGTTCACTCCCATTTTTTCTGATTAAGCTTACCCCAATTTGTAATCCCTTCCCAGATAAAGTGACCAAAGCCTTCTAAATGGACAGCTTTTGGAAGAAACTTTACAAACACATGCTCACTTACGGATTACCACCTCCCTCTGGACCAGCTGTGTCTTATGTGTACCACGTAAATTATCACTGTTATCAATACCGTATATCAATAGTTACTTCTTATCTCTGCATTTCCAGCTGATCAACCCATTTATTTATAGATTCTTGGAATAAACAAAAAGTTTATATTGTTTGTGGAGTCGCAAACACCAAATTACATTTGTTTTTCCAACTCTCCCCCCTAAAAACTGAAACTATTTCGACCTTCAGAAATACCTTACGGCCGCGGATGTTCGAAATTCGTTACATATGTTTCTGAACACTAACCGTCCGTGTGACATTCTGGTAAGCGATTTTTTCATAAGTTTGCAAGACATCGCGTGTTCTTTTGTTTCTGCATTCTAATAAGTCATAATGTTGAACATAGGCCGTACCACCATGCTAAAGCGATTCATGCTTGGTCACAAGTTAATAAACCAGGGTAGGCTCAGGATAGGAACAGATTGAATACATATTAGGATTTCTGTTTTCGTATATGAAAACCTTCAATAAATCCTAGTATATGCTATTGAACACTTATATGACAATTAAAAGCTTGCTTGGTCCCCCTTATTCTTCAATGCATTTTCCCTTTTATTTCCCTTTTATTATTTGTTTGTGCTTAATTCAATTTCAAAGCAAAATTGTAAGGCGTAGTAATCTGTCCATGCTTCTGGTAGTTTGTTGTACAAATTTACTCGCACTCATAAACAGCATTAAATTTGATTTCGAAATTACAATCGAATCCTATGAGGTGTAGATTATTTAAGAAAGTTAGATAATGCAATAAAATAAAATAAAGTTAGTTTATTGCATCGTCTTAGCTGTTATTTTTTCCTTATGCCATCATTAAAAACTAACGAAGCGTCTTACACTGATCCGTTTCCCTTAATAATCACGTTATTAATACCATTAATATCTTGATCTACAGTGCCAGTTAACAAGTCATTGTGTTTAAATGAGTTTCTCAACACATTTTCCATTTTTACTCACAAGAATCGAAGTGGATTCGATAAACAATATGAAGAGTATAAACAAGGAATTTATCTCACTCAGTGTGTGATGAATGTATTTCAAGAGAAGTAAGTGCTCTATGCTTTTACTTTAGTGTATGTTTTGCAGCTTATCTTCAACGGAAATATACCTGTTCAAATGATCTGCGTAATCTACTTTTGAACTAGTTTTACTTTTAAAATATTCTGGCGTCAGTCAATCACAATAACTGTAAGCGTGGTACGAATGTGCATGTTTTTACAACTTACCATTAATCAAATCAACACTGCTTGTCAAGGTAGGGGTGATTGAGAATACGTAACAAATCTCCTAGCTACCTTAAGTAGTGATTTGCGACCTCAGCAATCAATCTCTCCAGTACCCTGCCTTCTGTCTCGCCATTTTTTACGTGATCGTTTTATTAAACATTGGGAATATCCCAAGACACATTCATCTCGACATGGACTACTCGTAAACGCCGGTTTATTCGACCGAGTCCTTTCTGAAGAATAATTTCCCACAACAGCGTCGCCACTGATTCAATATCTCTCCATCGTATATCCGCACATGTTCACGTACTAACTTGCATAATAAACATGCTATTTCCATACAGTTGTCTATACTATCTAGTAGCTTGCCGAACAATTCCCATATCAGTGAACGAAATCATTACTTTCTCCTTATGTACGCCGCCTTTGGGTATTCTGACGTCTATATAAGTGGTCTCGATTCGTATCCACATTTTGTGTTACGTCAAAGTATATAAAAATTACTTTCAAGCTCTCCATATCTCCATAGGCCATCTAGATAAATATTGTTGTATCGCTTATACTGACTAGCTTCTGGATGAATTTTTCGATTTTAATCCAAAATTACCGTTTATCGAGTCGAGTAGACCTGAGATAAAACGACAACTCGAATGACAGTAAATAAATATTGCAATACATTTAAGTAGAATGAAGTGGAAAACGTAGAATGTAACTCAGCAAATTAGTCATATCATTCTATTCTGTGTTCAATATTATTCAATTACCTAAGTAGACTTTAAACACCCATCCAAAAACTCATTGGTTTCTAATGGTTAGTTGTTAATTAATATTCTTTTCAAAAAGTACTTACTTAAAGCCTGGTCATAGACTACTGCATTGTTTTGTTTGCTTCGTCGCCATTAAATACGAAAAGTCATTATCGAAATATAAATTATTCATTATGATTGTTATTAAATTAATGTATGTGAATATCACCTTTGTTTTTTGCAAACATTTTTCAAAGTATGCCACATTCATTAATCAGTCATTCAGTCATAAGGGACGAGAACCAAACACGTTTGTACATCGATTCAGTTTGCCATACTCCATTAGGACAACTGTATAAAATTTTCAGGTGAGATTCTAAGGTAGATGTAGTAACCGTGTTAGTAATAATATAAAAGATTAGGCATAGATCTGGTTCCAGAGGAAACTATGAATTCGTGTATTAAAAAATAATTTACATGGTAATTTAGAAGCTTAGAGTCTAAGAGAAAATAAAAAGTGAAAACATCTGCACCACTGCGACTGATTGCGATCCATGTCACTCAGTATCTGACCATTGGTTAAGATAATCACACAAATCCCAACCAGGTAGTCTACACCTACCTACACGGCTCTGTCCAACAGTCATTGTCTTCATGGACTGATGCTACGTTTTAGTTTGGGCACTTTTATGTCTCGCAGTGTTCAAGTCTTATACTAACACACAAACTTCCTATGTATAAACTTCATTAATTGATTCGCCATACTTACGTAGTCCTTTACGTCTAACACCTTCATTCCACACTCAGTGGTCCCAAAATATTGCGGCGATTGTTTGAAAACACTATCGAAAGTAAAAATAGTTCTGGTTTATAACCTAAATAAACGTTCTAGTCGTTTGTCTATGACGAAAAACACTGCGTAATTTAACTATTCAGAGGTATTTTCGGATGATACAGCTATTCGTTACCGTCGGGCTATCCTCATGCACAATCTTCCTTATCATTTTTTGGAGAATAGATGTGAACTTCAGTCGAATTATTCACGAGCTCTATCAAGATTAAGTGGTCGTTTACGTGATGCTCTGGCAAAAACAACGGGTGGGTAAGTTTTCCGAAAATACAATTAACAACTATTTTGCTTTCTCCAGTCATTTAAAACTATGAGCATTTAAAAGATAGTGATCAGTTATATGTGCTGAATTATGTCTTATAATCACTTTTGTATAATATTTGTTGTTGTACAAGGATACCTTAGTTTCTCGCCTGAATTCAAGCTTTTGACTTTCGAATTATCTGCTCTTTCTACGGTCAGTTCATCAGATAACAGAAGTGGCTGATGGCCAGACTTCAGTTTTACCACATCCAATAATTTATGTTTAAATATGTACATGAAATAAAAAGTTGTTCACCTATTAAGAAGGATAATTTATTTATTATTTGATTTAACTGGAGACGCTACTAATTTATGTTACCAGTACACGAGGCAATAAAAAAATATAAATGATTTTGATTAAGTTCACACATTCTTGACAGTACAGTAATTTCTTTTAATCACTGCCATCTATCTTCAGAAATAAAACATATTCGATACAAAGTAATGTGAAGTATCTTTGCAGTTACTGCTACGCCTGCTTTCAGTGATTCTGCTGGAATGTTGTCTGGTCCCGCTGCTTTACCGCTCTCCATTTCTCTGATGACTATGCTGATCACTTCAATTGTTGGTGGGCCAACATTGATTGATAGGTCCGTAAGTACTGCTTCGATGTTGGGTGGGCTCAATGTGGCTGGTCGATGTAAGAGCTCCTTAAAGTGCTCTACCCACCTGTTTCGTTGTTCACCAATGTTGGTGATTACTTTGCGTTCCTTGCTTTTCACTGGTCTTTCTGGTTTACGGTATTTTCCAGCGCATTTTTTTGTTGTACCATGCAGCCTTTTCCGCCGTCATTGCTAGATATTCCACATATTTACGTTTGTCGGCTCTGATGCTCCTTTCTATTTGCTTGTTTACTTCTGTGTATTCAGCTCGTCCCTTGGCCTTCTCTTTTCCTGTTCGGCTGATGTTGGTTTCTGCCTTCTTGTTCCTCCTTTCTTCAATCTTATCCTTTGTACCAACATTGATCCTTTCTTTGTGGTGGTGATTTTTGTGGCCCAGAACCTCCTGATACTTTAAAGTGATTACCTTCTTGATCCCTTTCCAGTTACTCTCCGTAGTAGTTCCCTCTCCAGTGAATAGATCGTGAAACGCCTGGAACTTATTGTTGAGCGCTATCTTGAATTTGAGTTTGTCAGTATCCCAAAGAAAAGCCTATTAAACTTTTGCGATGTTGTCCACCCCGTTGTCCAGTGCTTTTAAATTTTTAATTTCGTCTTGGTGACCAGCAAGTGAATGTTCTGAGGCTATATCAGCTCCTCTCTTGGCTCTCACGTCCTTCATCGTTCTTCTGAACTTTGTATTGGTGCAGATATGGTCGGCTTGGTTCTGTGTAGTATGATCCAATGAAGTCCATATGGTTTAATGAACGCGTTTATGTGGGAATATAGTACCGCCTATGACCATTTTACTGAAGGCACATAGGTTTGCAAATCTCTCACCATTTTTGTTCCTTTCTCCAAGTCTATGTCATCCCATGATGTCTTCATATTGGGTGTTGTCCATTCCCACCTTGCCATTCAGGTCCCCCATCAGAGTGATCAAGTTCATTGTTGGTCATTTCTCAGCCTATCGTAGAATTGATATTGAATGTCCTCATTGTTATTGCTGGTAGGCGCATAGCATTGGATGACGTTCATTTTATTGCCTTCTTACTTTGTTTTGAAGGTTTTGACAATCCTGGGTCCATGAGATTCCCATCCTATAAGTGCTTTTTGTGCTTGTTTGCATAGCATCAGTGCAACGCTTTGTGTATGAGCAGCATTTTCTTCTTCATGGCCGAATTATAACAACAGGTCCCCTGAAGCTAGTCTTTCTTGTCCAGTGTGTTTCACTGATCCCAAGCACCTCTAGGTTGTATCTTTTCATTTATCCAGCAATTTGAATTGTTATTTTTTCTGGTTAGCATTTTTTTAGCGAGTTAATTTTCTACAGGATGGAGTCGCTAACCCCATTCTCAACCCTCCTTCTTTTCCTGAGCTTGTGACCGACAGTAACCCAAGAGGGGCTCCAAACGGGGTTGTCAGACACTGCGCGTAACATTTGAGTTACAATAATTAAAATTTATTAATTGGATAGTTTTCACTGAACATAAGTCATTATGAAAATAGCATTAAAGATCAAATAACTAATTACGAATTAAATACACTAAGATTTAACGAATGTGAATCACTTTAAATAATTTGTATAACAAAATGCGTGAAAATTGACCGAATGAAAATAAACTGAAATCGATATCCAAAATCAAGACTAATTTACTTCATTATATGTTGTATTTGGGGAAGACATATTTCCAACAAACTGGAATCGTTTTAAAAAACCTATTAAAAGTCAGATAGTGTTGGATAGCTGTTTTGTCGTAGTTTTAAAATTTCTAACCGTAGCTGCCAGCTTGACATAGTGGTCAGGCTTGCTTATCGTGATTATCCTGTCGAGGTATATTGGTTTTAACAGTTGTCCCTTCAGCGCTTTCCACGTTAGATAAGTCGTTTAAAGAGTGTTAAGACTTTGTTCAGTAACAGAAAGCCTAAGAGAACGAAGTCGTACTGTCCACTGTTCCGGATTGCGATGGCAGTTAGATGTTTCCCTCAGAATATCAATATTAGTAGCAATGCCACCTTCCCATTACAGAAGAAAAAGGCAAAAAAATTGACCTCGAAAATAACACATCACGTCCTGCCGCATGAATTTCCATCACTAGTTTGAAAATCACAAGGTGATGTATCACTAACTGCCCACTGATCAGTCTTCAGTAATTGTTCTTTGGGTTCCGCTGTCGACAAGACCATTACTAATCTAATTTCCTTTTTAGATCCCCAAAGAAATCCCCCCCTAAAACCGGGGGAGTAACCGGTGAGTAACAGTCACTCACACACCCCTGACAACAACAGAGGTCACCTTGTTCACAATCAAATCCTTGCTTGAATACGTAATATTTCTTTTTTTCATAATATCAGCCCTTTTCTTATGATTTTTTAAAATGCCGACCAACCGTTATCCCTACTCTCCTGAAATCTAACTCTAAACTACATGTTGGATCTTCTAATATTCTAACCTATGCCAAGCTGGACATCAGGCTACATTAGCTAGTATTCAGATGTATTGTGCCATTGGTCTGTACTACGTCTCCATGTATGTGTGACCTCGTTTCTGCTGTCTTAAATTTAATTGTGAAATAAACCGGAAGGATAGAGAAGCATACTGTTACTTGTTCACCATTTCTGGCTGTACTCTTATTGACTCCAGTTCTGATAGAAAAATGATCGAGTTTTGCAAATAGCTTAGTGGCCTCGTTTTAGAAGTAGGACACTCAGACATAGTAATCATAGCACAGAATTTTAATCTCGAAGTTGGCTAGCTAAATGAAACTGAAAGATACCCAAAAGGGTCTCTCGGCTTCTCAAGCCAACAGACAAATAATGGCCCTCATCTGCTGAAGCTATGCTCAGATGACCGTTTACTTTTAGCCCTAGTGCTAACCACAGTGAGATGCATCATTGGACATGGTGACATCCCAAAATCGGCTCGACGATCGATATAAGTAGACCGTATCACCATCAACCATCATTAACAGTCACCAGCCTAATAACAGCGGAAATATGAATCAGTAATAAGTTATCATAGAAGAATTAACACATTTTAACTGAACAAAAGCGTATAAACTTGGTTTCTCTTCAACAATTTGATATTTTTTCTTTCGATACTCATCAGATTTCACTTTGCTTCATGTTTAATTTCTCCTAAATAGTATCTGTTTCGTTTTTATTTATTTATTTAACCACTTAAACATTGGTACAAGGAGGCACCAAATATAAATGCGCTACGCTAATGGTTCAATTTATGTAAGGGATGTGATGCAGTCCTGTCGGCCAAACCGAAGCTGGTGGTTTCCCGCTACCCAAGTCTTTGGCCTAGAGGTCTAATCCACAAAGCAGTGGAGCGACGGTAAGAGATGCAGTCCTGTGGTAGCCGGTGATCAACGGTTGGTTCATACGCCATTTGTTCTTTCAGGATCTAAAATCCTTTGTTCACCATTAGTTTGGAATCAAGGTTTTCCAACTCCCCTAGGTGTGTCCTCCATATCCACCAATCCGGTTAGAGCGTCGGACATTTGCTTCTCATCCTCTCAATTTCGCAAACAACACCTGCCATGAGAAGACAGTAAGTAGGGCTTCCCTTACAGTGGCTGTACACGCGTTACCATGTGAGAGCATTTCAAGTGAGAAGGCGGACTATCTTAGTTGTCTTTTCTTTTAAACTTACAATCTTCATCTTTAAAATGTAAATCTATAAAATAAATAATCTATTGTATATTTCTCATAATTATTCTTTATTTCCTATAGCACAGTACATACAGCTTGGTTACGGATAGCTAAAGCTTTAGAAATGGAATCAAAACTACATGAAAAAATTGTTAAAAATTTATTGAATGATTTAATTAAACCATTAAACAATTTAATTGAAACATTTAAAAGGGACAAAAAGTCAGTAAGTATTGATTTTATTTGACTTTCTTCTATATTCCTATAATAATTAATAATTATCAGAAGGCGGTTTTGTAGAGATTTTAGTAATATTATATCTTTGAAATCAATTGAAGCTAGACCACCATGGAAAACCTCAGTTCGAATCTCGCGGGACGGGATCATAGGTGCGCACTGCTGAGGAGTCCTACAATGGGACGAAACGTCCGTCCAGTTCTTCCAGGTTTTCGATGGTGGTCTAGCTTCAATTGACACATAATTTCAACTATATAAAATTATTGATAAGTCGTACTTTTTTCTAGCTCTTTAACAAATCATAAACGTTAGACTTCTTAAAATTTATTCATATTCCTATCATATTTTATCATATAGATGAAGTATTTTTGTCTTGTAGTTAGTTTTGAAAGATATCACATCGAAACAATAAATGGTAAAATGTGTACTATACTGACAAACCAATAAGGTTTAAAATGACTCAATTTGGATCTTTGTGCTAAATCCAGTGCCTGATAGCCTGTTTTCTAATGAAAGCTAGGAAAATACTTCAGTATTTATCTACTAAAATGGTTAAATTTGATGAAAAAAAACTAAAGAATGAGAAAATCATTTGTGAATTTGTTCAGTTAACATGAATGTTCCTGATTTTTGAATTCAAAGAACTAATTCCATAAGTATATATCGATATGGTCCTGCAGAAAATTTGTCTACTCGAATCTCAATAAGTACTCCCGATTCCTAACTTCAATCTCAACCATGAACCTCAGATCTGACCTAACTCTCCTAATTCTGAATCCACAAACCTCACCTAAACTCTTATACTTAGTATACATTCATGTAACACATTTTATTCATCAATATCACTTGTATTCCTATTAGTCAAAAATTGCCCTTCTCAAGATCATTTAAATCCCACTAAAGGCCACCAGTAAAGCATATTTTTAATGACAAAAAGGGACTAAGGAAATTAAAGATTAATAAAAGCTCTGATTGATATATTTGTAACATTACTTACTTACTTACTTACGCCTGTTACCCCTCGTCGAGGAGCATAGGCCGCTCACCAGCATTCTCCATCCAACTCTGTCCTGAGCCTACCTTTCCAGTTCTTTCCAGTTACTATTCAGCCTTTTCATATCGGCTTCTATTTACCGGCGTAGTGAGTTCTTTGGCCTTCCTCTTTTCCGCTTCCCTTCCGGATTCCAAGTTAGGGATTGAGTCGTGATGCACATTGGTGATTTCCTTAATGTATATCCGATCCACTTCCAACGTCTTTTCCTTATTTCCTCTTCAGCTGGAAGCTGGTTTGTCTTCTCCCAAAAAACGCTGTTGCTGATAGTATCCGGCCAATGGATGTTGAGTATTTTGCGTAGACAACTGTTTATAAATACTTGTACTTTCCTGATGATGGCCGTAGTAGTTCTCCACGTTTCAGCTCCATACAGTAGGACTGTCTTGACGTTCGTACTAAAGATCCTGACCTTGAAATTGGTTGAGAGTTTTTTTGAGTTCCATATGTTCTTCAGTTGTAGAAATGCTGCCCTTGCTCCGCCAATCCTCGCCTTTACATCTGCATCCGATCCTCCTTGTTTATCAACGATGCCCCCCAGGTACTTGAATGTTTCCACCTCTTCCAGGGTTTCGCCATCAAGTGTGATTGGGTTGGTGTTCTCCGTGTCGTATTTGAGAATTTTGCTTTTTCTTTTGTGTATGTTGAGGCCTATTGATGTAGAGGCTGCTGCTACATTTGCTGTTTTCATCTGCATTTGTTCGTGTGTATGAGAGAGGAGGGCTAGGTCATCTGAGAAGTCCAAATCATCTAATTGATTCTGAGAAGTCCATTGTATTCCGTATTTCCCGTCAGATGTCGAATTCTTCATAATCCAGTCAATCACTAGAAGGAAGACGAATGGGGAGAGTAGACAGCCTTGTCTGACTCCGGTCCTTACTGGAAATGCATCTGTCAGCTGTCCTCCATGCACCACTTTGCACTGTAGTCCATCGTATGAAATTTCGGTAATGTTGACAATCTTTTCAGGAACTCCATAGCGTCGAAGAAGTTTCCATAGTGTTCTCCTGTCCACGTTGTCAAACGCCTTCTCATAGTCAATGAAGTTGATGTATAGTGATGAGTTTCACTCAACTGATTGTTGAACGATGATCCGTAGTGTCGCAATCTGGTCTGTGCACGACCGATCCTTACGGAATCCAGCCTGATGATCCCTAAGTTCGGCGTTCCGATTCAGCAGCACTCTGTTGAAAACTTTTCCTGTTACTGATAACAAACTAATTCCTCTGTAGTTCTCACATTGGTTCAGATCTCCTTTCTTTGGTATCTTGATGAGATATCCTTCTTTCCAGTCCGTTGGCACTTGTTCCTCTTCCCAAATCTTTTTGAATAGAAGGTGAAGCATGTTTGCAGTTATTTCAATGTCTGACTTCAGTGCTTCTGCTGGTATATTGTCAGGTCCTGCCGCCTTCCCACTTTCGATTTGTCTGATGGCCATCTTGACTTCTTCGATCGTTGGTGGAGTGACATCTATTGGAAGGTCAGTGTGTGCTGCTTCGATGTTCGGTGGATTCAATGGGGCTGGTCTATTCAGCAGTTCCTCAAAGTATTCTCCTAATCTTTTCCTCTGTTCTTGAATCTCAGTGATTGTCTTTCCTACTTTGTCCTTGACTGGTCTCTCTGGTTTGCTATATCCCCTGCCAATTTCTTCGTTGTATCATATGGTTGTTTCATATTCCCTTCTCTTGCAGCTTTTTCCGCCGCCGTTGCTAGTTCTCCCATGTATTTCTGCTTGTCGGCTTTAATGCTTTTCTTCACTTCTCTGTTTGCTTCTGCGTAGTCTGCTTGTGCTTTGACTTTCTCTGCTCGTGTTCGGCTGTTGTTAATTGCTAGTTTCTTGTTCTTCCTTTCTTGAAGTTTGTCCAGGGTTCCCATAGAGATCCATTCCTTGTGATGGTGCTTCTTAGGACCAAGAACCTGCTGACACGTTGAAGTTAGTGCTTCTTTTATCCCTTTCCAGTTGTCCTCCAAAGTAGTTTCTTGTTCTTTCAGTAGATCCTGTAGAGCCTGGAACCTGTTGTTGAGAGTTATCTTGAATTTATGGAGCTTGTCAGAATCTCGAAGGAAGGCTGTATTAAACCTTTGTAGTGCTGTTTGTCCAGTTGTCCAGTCTTTCTTAAGCTTCAGTCTCATCTTGGCCACAACCAGGTGGTGTTCTGAAGTTATGTCAGCTCCTCTTCGGGTTCTTACATCTTCCATTGATCTTTGGAATTTTTTGTTGATACAGATGTGATCTATCTGGTTCTCTGTGGTATGGTCCGGTGAGATCCATGTAGCTTTGTGTATGCGCTTGTGTGGGAATATTGTGCCGCCTATAACCAATTTGTTGAAAGCACATAGGTTTGCAAGTCTCTCCCCATTTTCATTTCTCTCTCCTAATCCATGTCGTCCAATTATATCTTCATATCCTGTGTTGTCCACTCCAACTTTAGCATTCAGATCTCCCATCAGGATGGTGAGGTCCTTTCGTGATCACTTCTCTATAATTGATTGCAGCCTTTTATAGAACTGATCTTTATCAACGTCGTTGCTATCATTGGTGGGTGCATAACATTGGATAACGTTCATTGTGATCACTTGCTTCTTTGTTCTGAATGTTGCTTTGATTATCCCGGGTTCATGAGATTCCCATCCCACAAGTACATTTCGTGCTTCTTTGGACAACATTAGAGCAACTCCCTGAGTGTGTGGAGCATTTTCCCCTTCGTGACCGGAGTACAGCAGCATCTCTCCTGTACCTAGCCTTTGTTGTCCAGTTTGTGTCCAATGGGTTTCGCTGATTCCGAGCACTGCCAAGTTGTATCTCCTCATTTCCATTGCTATTTGGCTGGTCTTTCCTGTCTCCCACATTGTCCGGACGTTCCATGTACCTATAAAGAGTGTTGCTCTGGTTGTTAGAAGGTGCATCGGTCTCGTGACTTCCGAAGAATTTCGGCTTTCATCATGAGACGTCATAATTATTCCTTCAACTCCCAGGGCAGAGTTTAAATGGATTGAATTATTTTTTTCTGGTTAGCGTTTTTTAGCGAGTTAGCTTTTCTACGGGATGGGGTCGCTAACCCCATGCCCAACCCTCTTCCTTTACCCGGGCTTGTGACCGGCAGTAACTCTAAAAGAGCTACAGGCGGAGTTATATTTGTAACATACTCCCACTAATTCACATGAAGTATACCTCTGCCTGTTACTTATTTAAGTCGATATTACCGCTTATTGAAAATAACACACACTTCGAATACCTTAGGTGATGTAAGTTCCAAAGATGTACACACTTACTATCTGAATTTGTTATGTCTATTGATGAGATGTCTAGTGTCTGTTTTCTTTAAACACAACTCACTTAATAGTTCTAAGTACTGACCAGCATTCTTAAGACATTTGTACGAAAAGTACTTCTACTATTCCTGAATGTTGTATTGGTAAAAATTAGTTTAGCTGACATACATGTTGATAATTGTTACCGCTTTACTGAATAGTTAATTATAAATACAAAGTTTTCTAATAACTAATCAGTTATCGTAAAATTATTCCTCTTCTACGAGTACATATTTTAATTGTGAATTTTTCATCAGATAAAGTTGATTGTCGGGGATTATAGATCCCCAGAAACCATTTAGTAAACGTCTTATTTTTGTAATTTTATTTTAGAAATTTGAATTTCTTGTTTGCGCTCCAAAAGCGCCCATTTTTACATTCAGACTGTATTTCCCACTTAGAAGTACTTTAAATGATATTGGTTTATTACCTCTTTTAATACGCTATTTTTATGCTGTATATACACGTTTGAGTTGTGCGTCTGTTTAGTTCGTGCTTCTGGCTGCTTTCGGAACATACTTTTTCCTCATCTGAACCTGTTCTTCTCCCTTTAGTTTACCCTGTGCTGTCGTTGTTTTTCTTATCCTTCGTTCCGTTCGCCGATTTACGTGATCTCGTAATTTCTTCAACTATAGCAATGATACAGTCTATCGCAGTTCTGACAGCTTATTAACAACGTTAAGGGTTGATAATGTGCTAAAGATTTTTTTAAACAGATGAGATTCATTTAAGTAGTAAATTCATTTTATCAGTAATGCAGGCTAAATAAGTCAGGTCTACAAAAACATAAATTACTCCGTTTTAACTGAAAGGTTACTTTGAATGGATTGTTATTAACAACAATTGCTTCCCCAATTACGTGACGCGTATTATTAGACGTTATTTACACAACCGTGTATTGAATAAATTTAAAGTTGTATACCATTAGTCACCAGCTCAGGGTTCTAAAGGTTATATGTTTGTATTCCAGACTAAAGATCCTGTGTTCATTTTCTGGTGATAGGGTCGTAACTGTGGACTGATGAGGAGTTTCTTACTGGGACGAAACAACTGTTTAACATTACCTGATTTTCAATAACTAAGGTCAGTCCATGATGTAAACTATAAAACTGATCTATCTCAACATATCTCTTATACTAATCATCATTCCTACCTTACTGCTCTTTCATCTTAACTTCTTTTTAATTCATTTTTTTTCTTACTTTTTTTCCAAAGATGAAAAAATGTGTTGACAAAGAAACAAATAATTTATTCTCTCTGTACGAAATGGAATTTCATGCCAGACATAAATTATTTACATGTTTTCGTAATTATGAACGGGTTTGGTACAATTATCACATACAATCAAAGGATCAACGAAAACAATTAAATCAAACTAATCAGCTAAATAATGATAAAGAGAAAAAGCGTAGTTTAAGCATGAATCGATTTGATATATCTAGTCTGTCGACTTTAGACTCTAAAAGTAACTGTTTATTATCAGATCATTATTCATCGATTAGACGAAATTCTATTGGTATCGACATGAAATTAATTACAACAACTCCCAAATCATGTGACACAACAACATCAAACCCATTATCTTTTAAAGATACTGATAGTTCTACAAGTCCATGCTTTGCTTCACGATCTAGTACTTTGTATGCTTCTCTACCCGATAAGAAAAATCCAAACATTATTCGACATCATAGCAGCTTATCTTCAAGGAATGAAAGAAAAGTTTTAACAATTGACAAGGTTTGAAGTTCATTTTTCAATACACTTTGAAAACTTATATGCATATTTATCCATATGTTTCATTTAATATAATTTTATCAGTAGTTCGGCTTCTTTGTAGATTGCATGAGTATTGATAACTGATTTCTTCTCATGACTCTTCTGAGTAGAAGCTAGCCTAATGTTGGCAAGTATTGTTTGAATTCCATTGACCTGTGATCTTTTTTGAAAAAGGAGTTTTTGATATATCTGGCTGATTTCCTACATTGATGTAAGAATCTTCTAAATAAGTTGTACTGGTTTCTTCCTTATGGACCTGAAGTCGATCAACTCAGAAGAGATTACTTTCATGTGTGATGATTTAATATACTTCAGTTGGGAAGGTATTAGCACGTATTAGCTGACACAACTCTATAGTGAGCGAGCCGAGTAGAACAACTCTGATGTACACAAGTATTCTTCACTTTAGCTCCTAAATTTTCCATAAAGACACAAGCATTATAAACAGATATGGGTGGTGTTTGGCTGAAAGACAGACTGATCAATTGCAATCCTAAATATCGATGCGATGATTCAAACAACCAATACAAAAGTGAATTAAATTTCACTCCATTACATAAGCCAAAGGCTATCTGAACTCAGTAGCTAAGTGGATAACATTATGGTGTTTAAAGCAAACTGCACTGGATTAGAGTTATGGAGTAGACATCAACTTGAGAATGCACGTAAATCCAGCTGACGAGTCCGAAATATGACGAACCGCGCTTCTTGAATTCCCCTGCTAACTACCGTTCATCTCCATTCACAGTTTTCGTCGTAATAATAATAATAATAATAATAATAATAATAATAATCAGTTGTTTTACTGTTTATCTGTCTGTCTCAATGTTCTTATAAATATCACTATGTTGATTAAGAAGTATAGAGATTCTTTCGAATGTTATTTAACTAAAAAAGAATTTTATTAATGTTAAATTTGTTGATTTTTGTTTTTTAGTTTAAGGACGCCTATAATACAACCCTTACTCACTATTATCGAACATGTGTGTCAGCTGAAGAAGCTAGAATTGATTGGCATTCAAAAATCTTGAAAGTAAGTTTAATACTTCTAAACTCATATACCACATATTTAAGACAACTCAGGAGAGAAAATTTACCTATCGGCTACATCATTTACTCATGCTATACAATCATATTTATAGCTAATTTACATTTAAAATGATCTACTGGACGATATGGGGAAATGCGTTTAGAAAGACCTCGCTTTGAACGCCCTATGTAACCTGCTTCATAATAGCAAATGAACTTATTAATGCACATTGATAGGGTCTAATGTGAGATTGTGTCCTTGACACGAATGATTAGGCGTCTGGTAAAGTTTTCCTGAAAGATTTCGTCAGACAATTCTTCAAAATTTCCTCATCAGTATTTCCCTTGAACTCAACGTTCTTTCATGTATATAGTATATATGGGAATTTACCCTTCGTAGGCCTCGGAGGGTCATAAGTGCAGTTATATGAAGAGTTCTGTGCACAAAATTAAGTTATTGAAATTTTTTTCAATTATTAAACGCCTTTATTCATAATTATAAAGCTCATTTTCATTTCATTTTACTACACCCTGCTATTTGTACCGATTAATAATTTTCAGTATAGAGTTATGGAAACTGTTGTGGTCTGTTGATATCAATAACCAACCTAAATTAGACAACTATTAAAAACACGAAAACATTGGACAGCCGTTTCGTTCTTGTATGGGAATTCTCAATGACAACACTCATCCACGATCCCGGAACTGTGAATAAGACTCAAGATCTTCAATCTTAGTAGTTGTCTAGGTTCGGTTCGTGATATTGTTACGATTAATACTCCCATGCTCTTTCTTCCAGTATATATATATATATATATATATATATATATATATATATATATATCGCAACTTCTGAGGATTTCACAATCATCGTTGTGAAAAGAAAAATATTTCCTTCTACGTTGAATCGCCCTTCAGAGATAGTGCCATATTAGTTTCGCATAAACTATGTCGCAGTTTTACATAGTTATTGTATGCTCCACAGGATAATCTCATGGTATGACCTAACATTCTGAAATAGTGACCACTATATTTATCATCTCACGTCTTCATGTAACCAGTAAATCAGTCACTGAAAAGAGATCAAGTACAATCGGATGTACAATACTCTAAACTGAAATAATTCAAGGTAGATCATTCGGAACATAGCCTCAAATCAACAAATCATTCAACATGATAAACAACTCAGTTCGTACTGACAATCTCCAGCTATATTATGATCGTCTTCCCACAACACCAAAACTTTTAAATTCATTGATTTACATAATATCAAGGGATAGAAAGATGATCTGTAATTGATTAGTCAAATTTAAAGAACGATAATCTGAACGAATACTATACTCAGAGAAAATCATAATGGAAATAGTCAGAATATAGTCGAACGTTATGGTGACAAGTTATCGGATTGAGTGAATCTGTATATTCACTATTGTTCTCTTCCTATTACATTTCTTTAACTCAATGCGTTCAACAGTTGATTTTAATTATTGAATGGGGAGAAGGCATACTTTGTATATATGTATATATTTTAAGATCTGCCAGTGTAAAGCAATTCCGTGTATGTAAATCATTTAACGTAGCTTATCTTTCTGATCATGATTTTTCTTAAAGATTCAAGGAGTTGTGTTCCCCTTATCCAAACCATTTAAGATTTACAAATGCTTGTTTAGGGGTATATAACATGTGTCCAAATGTTATTTCTCGTCTATGTTACTTTCAGTAGCAATATTCTGCTTAAGTAATTCAGACCTCAGTGTGTATACTCTGCCTCAGAACTGTACATTGTAGCCATCTGGGTAACTCCCAGAAAGTGCGACTAACTTTTTAGAGATTCCAAAGGAGCCGAAGATTCTGTCCGATCAGAATCCTATGGAAATTTCTAGAATATGGTGTTTTTGGACAACTATATAACTTTCTACTTCCGGATTGGCTGGTTCATTATACTAAAAACTATAAACAAAAAACTATAAATTTCTGGAGTTCTTGTAGGAAACTGTAACTAGTGGGGCTAAACCGTGTTGGTTGCGAGGCAATCACCCACCAAGGACAACAAAAGATGGTCTCTCAATGTCGTCGATTGGTTGAAGCTAGACATTAACACTGTTGTGTGCCAACTCTCTGGTCTAGATGTTAAACGTTTGCGCGCGATACCGAAGACGTTGAGTTTGACTTCTGCATGCGTTGATGTCCACTGCTTAAACGAGATTTCTGTCCACCGCTTCTAGGTTTTCAATGGTGGTTTAACATTAATCAGCTCATGATTTCATTGAAACACAGCTATCTCCACGAACTCAAACTAAAAATTTCTTTTTCATTTTTGTCTTTACTCCATGGTTATATAGAAGTAATAATTTAAATCGTATAACGATTAATTTCTTTTTCAGTGTCTTAATCATCAACAAACATTAGAAAATGATCGTTTAACTAGTTTGACTAATGGTCTAACAGTTTATCGTAACACTTTAGATGATACTCTACCAACTTGGAAAGCTGTTATAAATGAAGTAGCTGTATGTATATTCAATTATTTTTCTATTTATTTTATCCAACCGAATCCTTTGATAAATTGAAACAACTAGCAAGAACAACATGATTTACAGAATAGAAAATAGAATTCATCAGTCTGTTTCATAGCTTCTCATCTGCTGTGAACAATATATGGTTACAATTAATAATATACTTATTAAAGATTGTTTAACATCATCCAGTTTGAATAACATATGAGTTAAATTGATGTGCATTTATTTGTTGGAAAGTTATGGTAACGCAGAGTAGATAGGTGGTTATTACTTACTTATGCCTGTTACCCCTCGTGGAAGAGCATAGGCCGCCCACCAGTATTCACCATCGAACTCAGTCCTAGGCAATCCTTTACAGTTACTATTCAGCATTTCAATGTCTGCTTCCAATTTCGAGCACAGTGTGTTTTTTAGTGTTCCTGTTTTCCGTTTACCCTTAGGTTAAAAACGCTAGCCAGGTGATGTTATAGTTATTTGTAATCATAATCAAGATAGGAGAGGTTGTGTAAGTGTACTGAAATTGATAGTGGTATACGTAGTTACCCAGCATAATGAGAACTAAAGTCGAATAAATATGTAAACATAAGAAATAGATCAATACCCCTCTGATGTCACTTCCAATGGCAACTATCAACTTACATGTGCTTGTGGTAGCATGTATATAGGAAAGACAAAGAGTATGGCTTTTACTACATTTTCTGAACACATTCTTAGGATCCTATGCCGAAACAAGAGTAAAGTAATCACGAGTGCAATTTCAAAGCATTACTAGACTGATTAAATTTCATTTTTCATTCTTCAAACCTTGTTCTTTATCTCTGTTTATATTTATTGGTTGTATTGTAGTGAACAGAACACTGGTTGGGGACAATCGAATGTATTTAAGCAAAGATTACAGACTATCTCAGTAAATTCTAATAACCAAACAATGAACAGTCAATTTGCAAATTAACAACCAATTGTTTCAATCTTCACGGTTTCTTCTCTTATTCCATTGCTCATGCATTTTCCAAACGATTGCGCTTCACTTCAATTCTTTACTCATCGGTCTTCTGCCAAAATACATTCTATGTCTGACCCACACCATATACTACTTATATGGATATATGTAGACCACACCACAGTATGATACCATATTGCTAACACTTTTGTATAAAATCAAATGTATATGGATTGTTGATAACAGTGTAAACCGAGAAAACGCACACTTTTGCCATATTTTGGACTCATCAGTTCAATTTGCTTGTATCCCCAGGGTTGATGTTAACACTGTGACTTATCCCTTTTTTTAAACTACACTGAGTTCAGATAGCCACTAATGCTTGCAACGCATGTTAGATTTCATTCAATTTGAAATGGTAGCTGATTTGATAACACAAAGGTCTCTTAATCAGATCTTATACGATTCGAGTGTCTGAGTGAATGAATTTCAACTGTGGGATGCAGGTACGTACAGCTGACGAATCCTAAATAAGACGAAGTGTGCGTCCTGAATTCCACTTTTAGCCACATTTCCTGTAGTCTGTATCATCTTGTATCTTAATGACTATATCGAGGCAATTCGCACAGATACCTGTAAGTCAACCAAAACTGATCACAAATATCAGTAACACGAAAATCCAAACTATTTCAAATAATCCAGTCTAGTTCTGAAGTGTTTATAGGGAAACCCGACCGTTGCTGCTACCTTGACGTGGTGATCGGGCTTGCCTATCGTGATGATCCAATCGAGCTATGCTGGCTGGAACAATCGTTCCTCAAGGTCCTACCATGCCAGACAGGTCGGTTGAAGAGCGGTGAGACTAAAAGCAGCAATCCCAAGGTCCGAAGGCGAAGTCGTACTGCTGACTGTACAGAGGTGTGAAAGCAGTAAGGTGTTTCCTTCAGACAACTAGCATAACAGCGATGCTGCCTTCCCACAAGGAGGGGTGGGGTTAGAAAAGGTCGACCCTAAAAATGCACACCTCGCCTTATCCCACGGATTTCCGTCTCCGGCGGTAAGGACTTTTGAAGAACGGAGCTAACACGTCCAAAATCCCCCACAAAAGGCCGTGCGTGACCGGCCTCAAGCAGATGTCCCTTGGGCACTGCGGTCACGCTCCCAGGTCGTTAAGACCAACACTAATCCAACTTCTTTTTCAGGTCCATCAAGAAAAGCCCTTCCACAGTGTGGGCAGCCGGGAAGTGATATTAGCCCTCATACCCGTAACAACACACGAGACCAAGTTAGCCACTTTCAAATCCTTCCTACTCCTAATAACTCTCTTATCTCCACGACTAACCCTTCCCACGTCCTTTTATCACCTCGCACCGCTAGGGCAAACGATTCGAGTACACAGAACGTTATTCCTGGTCTCCTGAAACCACGCTCTAAACTACATATAGGAACTTTTAATGTCCGAACATTGTGCCAAATAGGACAACAGGCTTCCTTAGCTAGGACTTTAGAATCTTACACCATCGATGTGTGCTGCGTCTCCGAAACGCGCATACAAGATCCGAGTAGTGTCATTCATTTGACCGCACCTAATAAAAATAAAGTTTCATCTCGATACACGCTCCGTGTATCTGGAAGCCCTGACGCTGCTTCCCGTGGCCTCGCTGAAGTAGGTATAGCATTAAGTCCTAAAGCAGAACTAGCTCTTTTAGACTGGATCCCAGTAGACAGTCGTCTATGCGCTGTCCGACTAAACGGATCAGTAAGGACTCGGAAAGATAGGGAAATTCGTCGTTGCCTCTTCGTCGTCTCTGTCTACTCTCCCACTGACTGCAGCTCAGACGATATAAAAGATGAGTTCTACAGGAAACTTTCTGACCTTCTCCGAGAAGGTAGGCGTTCTGATGTAGTAATAGTAGCAGGTGACTTTAATGCTCAAGTAGGTAAACTAAGTGAAAGGGAAAGACTCCTAGGTGGATCTTATGGTGTCATGGCAAAAAGAACAGATAATGGCGACCGTCTGTTGCAGCTCTGCTCAGATAACCGCCTATTTCTTGCAAATGCTAACTTTAAGCATAAGGAAAAACATCTTTTGACATGGCGACCCCCGAATTCGTCCCAACGTTGGACCCAACTAGATCACATCGCTATCAGCCACCGATGGAGGGGCTCGATAGAAGACTGTCGCTCATTCTGGGGCACATGCTTAGATTCAGATCATGCTCTAGTACTAGCACGTATCTGTCTGCGTCTTACTGGTCGTAGGAAAGACACTGCAGGGAAACCTCTAAGGGTTCTACTTAATGATAGGCAAGCTAAGAATATATTTCAGGAACAACTAGAAAAACAGTTAGGCAGCCATGTTAGTTGTGTCCACCCCGAGGCAGCGTGGAATGACATCCGAAAAGCTGTGGAAACAGCAGTGATATCCGCTAATAAGGTAAACCATAACGTTAGGGAGAAACAATGGATCTCGGCAGCATCTACCGCACTGATAGATGCTCGTAAACTCATCCCACCTGGCTCTGAGCATAACGAAGAGTGGAGTCAACTTAAGCGCAGGCTTATAAGAAGTCTACGTAATGATCGTGAACAGTGGTGGGTAGCGAAAGCAAGAGAGATGGAAAAGGCAGCGGCAATAGGTAACAGTAGGCAGCTATTCAGACTCGTTAAAGAAACCGGTATTAGGAACCCGAATATCAGTGAAACCATCTCAGATAAAGATGGGCATATTATTCATTCTCAATCCAGGAGGTTGGATCGATGAACAGAACACTTTAGAGATCAGTTCAACTGACCTTCAGCCACACTTCAATTACTCACGATACCCAGTCGTCCTGAATGGCAAATTGATGTAAGTCCTCCAACCCTCTACGAGGTTGAAAAAGCTATAGGAAATCTGAAGCGAGGGAGAGCAGCAGGCCCTGACAGATTGACCCCTGAGATTTTTAAGAATGGTGGTCCAGTACTAGCAGTGAGATTGACTGAGGTCTTAGGTAGAATCTGGGAAGTGGACGTAATTCCATCTGACTGGTCCCAATCACTGATTGTGCCAGTCTATATGAAAGGACAAAAGTCCTCCTGTGACAATCACAGAGGGATCAGTTTGACTAATATAGTGTCTAAAATATTAGCCTCAATAATACTAGGTCGCCTAACCAAAGCTCGTGAAGAGCAGACTAGAGAAAACCAGTCTGGTTTTCGACCTGGACGTGGTTGCATAGACCAGATATTCACCCTACGTCAAGTTCTAGAACATTGACACAAATTCGGACGTCCCACAATAGTATTTCTTGACCTTAAGGCGGCATTTGACTCCGTTGATCGTGAGGTTCTATGGCAATGTTTGTCACTGAAAGGAGTACCAAAGAAGTACATTAACCTCATAAAGGCTCTCTACTCTACACAACTGGTCGAGTTAGAGCCTATGGTGAACTGTCATCAGAACTGATTACCACAAGTGGCGTTCGTCAGGGCTGTCCACTCTCCCCATTCTTGTTTAACTTTGTCATTGACATACTTTTATAGATAGCACTTTCATCAGCTAAACCTCCAGGAGTTTAACTTTTACCAGAGTCTTCTGACCACTATAAGCAACTATGCAGGCATGTTAGGAATGCGATTCTCTCCCTCGAAGTGCAAAATGTTACTTCAGGATTGGGTTGCAGCGACACCTGAACTAATGATAGGGAGTGAAGTAGTTGAGCGTGTAGACCACTTCACTTATCTTGGGAGTCTCATCAGCCCTTGTGGTCTGGTATGTGACGAAATCTCAGCACGGATACAGAAGGCTCGTCCAGCTTTCGCCAACTTGCGTCATTTATGGCGTAGGCGAGATATCCGTCTAGCAACCAAAGGACGGGTTTACTGTGCAGCAGTTCGCTCCGTCCTACTTTATGGCAGTGAAACATGGCCAATAAGAGTAGAGGATATTCGTAAGCTACTAGTGTTCGATCATAGGTGTCTTCGAAGCATTGCTCGTATATCCAGGGACCACCGGGTAAGTAATGCAGTTGTTAGGAAACGAGTACTAGGTAAGTATGGCAAATCGATTGATGAAGTAGTGAAACTTCATCAGTTGAGATGGCTGGGACATGTGTTACGTATGCCCAACCACCGACTGCCCCGACGTGCAATGCTTTATGGTGTAGAAGTTGGTTGGATGAATGCTAGGAGCGGCCAAACTAAAACGTGGCACAAATCCATGAAGTCACTGACAAGTGAACTGATCTATGTTATTAAGTGTAGACTACCTGGTTGGGATTCGCGAGATGACAGCAACCGATGGTTAGAGACCTTGAATGACATGGCTCAAAATCGTTTGCAATGGCGAAGATGCATCCACTCTTTGTGTTCTACCAAATTCTAATCTTCTGAATTCCTCATGTCTTTATATTTTTCTCTTTCAAAATTTATTTCACTGTACTATACTCCTTCAATAATTTCTTCAAACCCTAATCTTTTGGATTTCTGATTATACTCCTACTGTAGTGAATAAAACACTACTTGGGGACAATCGAATGTATTTAAGCAAAGATTACAGACTATCTCAGTAAATTGTGATTACCAAACAATGAACAGTCAATTTGCAAAATTAACAACCAATTGTTTCAATCTTCGCTGTTTCTTCTCTTATTCCATTGCTCATGCATTTTCGAGACGATTGCGCTTCATTTCAGTTCTTTCCTCATCGGTCTTCTGCTAAAATACATTCTATGTCTGACCCACACCATATACTACTTATATTGGTATAAGTAGACCACACCACACTACTACTTCTACCACTATGGGATTTGAATCGACAACTGCATCTCTGTGCTAATGTGGTATGGCAACTCGAACTGATGTACGTGCGTACGAAGTTCTACGTTGTGACTGACTGACTGATAGGGAAACCAGTTGAAAGTTCGATTTCTGAGATACCTAATTGACTATGATCACTTAACAATCAATTTTTAGTGTTTACCATGCATTTAAATAAACCAAAACCCTCTTGTTTATCCGCTGCAAAAATATTTGACAATTCATGATGATGGAGTCTCTAAAAATAAGTGTGCCCTCTCTGTCTCTATTACTGTGGTGTAGAAGTTATGCGTTCGCGCACGAGACTGAAAGTTCTCGGTCTGATTTTTCAAAATCAAGTCGTGAATGCACGCCTCCAAAAAGTTACATACTCGAACGAAACACGCATCCAGTGTATCCCGGTTTTAAATTAGAGTTAGTGACTTAAACTATGGAAATTTCATCTTTGTTCTTTTCATTCTATATAGGTCCAAAATTTCTGAAAAAATCGCTTTCCTGCAATTATTTTTTATATCCTCTTCAATGTTTTGTTCTCATGATTATATCCTGTAGCAGTCCACTTAATCCCTCTTTTGTACAGAGGCGGGTCTCGAACTCGAGAACACTTAATAGCTGCAGTTGTACACCTGGACCACTATATCAACTTCAGTTGTGTGGTCATACTATTAGTGTATCAATTTTACGTTCTTTCTTATGTACATAATTAATATGTTGATAATAAAACGTGTAATATTGAGGCAATCAATTGGATTTCCAGTAGCTGTCATTTACGCTTGCTTTGAGGTTAAAAGGTGTCATCAAAACGAGAAGCGACCGATTCAGACATGATACCTTATAGTGATTTAGGCGTTAAGCTTTCAGCCACTTTGTCTTAGTTTGCAACCTCTATTTGCCTTCTTCGGTTTGGGTAACTAAGTAGTAGTAACATTAGCTCTCTCAGATTTAGAGTGCCGCATACTCAAGAACCTAGTAATTGAACTCAAAAAAAGCTTTTTATATTAGTTTGTAGATGAAATGTGAATCTTGTCTTTACGTTTTTCCATTTTATAGAATGCTATCAGTTTAGCTGATCCACTATTAGATTTACAAAGTTTTCGACATCGTTCTCATCATGAAGATTTGTCTCGAATGTCACCGCAACAATCAACAAATTCAAAGAATAAACCAACTGATGGTTCCATTAAATCAAAGAATGTTGGTTTTTCACTTCAACGTCTCATTGATTTACCATGTGAAAATGTATTATTACAACAAAATCCACAGCAACAGAAGCCATCTAGTCCGTCCTCAAAATCACAGGCATTGAATATTATACGTGAAAGAGAACCTCAGACATCTGTTGACAAAAGTAAATTTTCATGTTTTGGTTTAAACTTGATCACAGAATTTTAGACAGTCTTGTTAGCCAAGTAGGTGAATATAGTTAATCGACAAGAAACCCTGCTTGGCTTGAGTGTTTTGCGCTATTGTTGGTAATTGTCTCCTTAGGACGCACTCTCAATATTCAGGGTACTGGTGTAGTGAACGAGGACACAAGTGGGGACAAATTTAACATTACAGAATATCTCGGTAAAACCTAAGAACCATACAGTAATACTTCGTTCGCAAAATATTCATCAATTGTCTCAGACTTAGTTGTTTCTTCGTTTCCATACCAATCACTCTCTTTTCTCGTCCGCTTGTTTTCTATTTTCTTAACCTTCTGCCTCCAGGTATTCCACTTTCGATTGGTGATACATACTACTTATGTCTGTTAACATCAGTAGCACACATCACCCCAGTACTTTCTGACAGATTCGCATCCTCGGTCATTCGACCTTTAGAGTTTCCTGTTGACCATTTCCAATCACTACGTAACATCTCAACTTAGTGTGTGTATTCCTTACCCTATTCATCAAATATGTGTAAATGTTTTTTTGTGTGGTCATAAATATTGAGTCATGTTTGATGGAATGGAGTTGGCATGTTTGATCTCACCTGTCTTCTTCGGCAACTGTATGGAACTTAAAAACCCGAAAAATGGTCTAGTCTTAGTCTTAGAATTTTTAATGGTTGTTCAACTAAGGTCAGTTCGTAATGTAGACCAACCCCCATACTATCACTAGTTACTGATTTCAAGAGGTAATTCCCGGGCGTTCTATTGAGGATCTGCTAACAATACAGTCCAGGATGCTAGATCCCCAGAAGCCACTTGGTAAACGTCTTTATTTTGGATGATCTCGTAATTTCTTCAAACATGGCACCAACCGTGTCATGTATGACGACCAATAGCATTAGAAGATGGTTGAGGATTATCATTCATTGATTGGATCAAATATGTAAACCTTTGTATCCCGGCTCACTCGTCTAAAAGGTTAAGTGCTTGTCACGAGACCTGAAAATCCTCTGTTGGACTGACGCTTTTTTGTGGAAATCGTGGATGGATACTGCTGAAAGATCCCATACAAGAACTAAACAACTGTCTAACGCTTCCTGATTTTCAGTGGTATTGTAGTCAAAGAAGACATGGGAAACAGAAATCAGCTTTATTATAAGAAATTATATAGTGTCTTTATAAAATATGAAGACAATGAATCAAATACAGTATTCGCACATCGTTCTTGAATTGTCACTTACAAACTTCATCACTCATTCGTGTTATTATTTTGATTGTTTTCAGTTTTCCTTTCTCTTCTCTTGATTTTCCTCTTCCATCAATAAGAATTCTACTTGCCATACCTGATATATAACTTATATTCATCCGTATAAATAGTGCATACTACAGTATTAGCCATATAACTGATCAATCTCCCCTAACACCTATGATTTAAAATATATCAACTTCATTATCTTATGAAGTTTCCAGGAATCATCATTTCATTTATTTGTGTGAGGGCTGTAATACTAACCGTGTACCCAAACTGAAGCAGGTGGTTTTCTTAGGGGGCCGCACCCCGAACCTTTGGCCTAAAGATCTGATCCACAAGGCAGTAGAGCATCGTGGAGATGGTAACCGGTGACCAACAATTAAATCATACGCCATTTGTTCCCTCAGGATACTGGAACCCATGTGCACCAGTTGTTTGGAATCAGTGTTTTCCTGTTCCCCTAGATAGACTTCCCGTTTCCACCAACCCGGTTAAAGCGCCGGACATTTGCAAAAATCATCACACTTTCGTGAACAACACCCCCACCACGAGAATGCAGTGAGTAGGACTCCCCTGGCAGAGACTGTATACGCTTGGCAATGTAAGAACATTTCGAGAGGGTGAGCGGAATCTCCCCACTCTCGGCCGTACCAGGGCATTTGAGGGCCCAGGTTAAAAGCCTATGCATCTGTAAATTATGTACTAATATGTCAATATTCGTCTTTATCATTTAATGTTATGATTTTGGTACACACATTTTCATGAAGAATAACAGAAGAAACTTTCTTTGTCAATCAACTGGTTTTCCTGATTAGTAACAAGTAAAATGATTGTATGATATTTTTTTTAAAAACAAACAAACATTAATCTATTACACTGTAAACTGAATGAAAGTGAAAAATATTTTCAACTGTTGATTTATTAAACAGTCAATGTTTCATAGTGACATACAAATTATATGAGTCTTGTTATGCAAATTAAGAAAGTAGTGAGAAGGGTAAAGTATAGCAACAGTGTAGTTGAATTGTCCTCACATTATGTAGAGTTTTTTAAAATAAAAAATGCCATGAGTAAAATATTTTTGTCTTTTTAAAACGATTACCTTCTCATTGGAGTTGAATAGTGACTAGCAGTAGAGTCCACAATGCACACTTCGTCTTGTTTAGGGCTTTTCGGTTAGCTATGCCTATATTCCAGTGTTGCTCTTCATACGAGGACTCGAACCCAAAACACTAACATTATCGACTGAACTACTGAGTTCAAATAGCCACTGGCTAGCGCAAATATAATTCATTACAAGTAAAAATAATTTTCATTACCGTAGCTGCTGTCACGACATGGTGGTTGCGCTTGTCCATCGTAATGATCCAACCGAACTCAGTGGCCGAGTGGATAACGTGATGGCGTTTGAAGCGAAAGGTACTGGGTTGGAGTCCCAGAATGAACATCAACTCTGAGATGCAGGTACATCCAGCCGACGAGTCCCAAATAGGACGAAAGGCGCGTCCTGGATTCCACTGCTAGCCACTATCTATCTTTGCCAACCGAACTTTGTCCTGACAAGTCGAACTATTTTTGTTGAAACAGTTATTTCTTTAGGTCCTACTATGCTAGCCAGCTCAATTGTAGAAAGTATCAAATTTATATTCTGAGGGTAAAGTTGTACTTCTTACTGTACTGAAGTGTGGCGTCAGTAAGGTTTCTTCCTTAGCATCTGTATCGATACTATGTCCTCACAATTGAGAGAGGAGATAACATATGATCAACCCTAAAATCGTCATACCTTACCCCACGCATTTCAGTTTCCAACAGTTAGGCTTTTCACAGCATGGAACTAATACATTACTAATATTTCACAGCAAGGTCGTGTGTATTCGGCTGCGAGGGAGTGATAACCACTCTCATACTACTAATAAATAACACTAGATATCTTCTTGTTCACAACTGGAAATTAGCTTTGCAGCTTAAAAAAATATGATTTTGCATTCATTCACCCATTGTATATACATTTGTTTAATATGTTGTAATTTAATAGCCTCTTTTTCCTTTAAAGGCAAAGAAAACACTCATATAGAATTCACCAGTTCATCGTCAACATTATCGTCGTCAATATCACCATCATCATCATCATCATCAGTTAACTTACGTTTAATAATTCAACACTATTTAACTAAATCGTCAATATTAACATTGCTTGATATGCTAATGAAAGATATTGAAAAAGAACGTCGTACAAAACGAGGTTAGTTGTCATGAATTGTTGTTGTTTCAAATTCTTTAAATATACTGAATTTGAATATAGGTAGACTAAAACGCTTGTTTTCGCGTTTAATGTTGATTAGTAATAGTATCAGTAATTCGGATTCCTCGTTTGCGCACCAAAAGCACCTATTTTTTACTTGCTTTTCCTGGTTAGCGTTTTTTTAGCGATTACGTTTTCTACAGGATGGTGTCGCTAACCCCATGCCCAACACTCCTCCTTTATCTGGGCTTGAGACCTGTAGTAGCCCACGGAGGGGCTACAAGCATGATTACCCTTTTTACTTTCAAAATATATTTTCGACTTGAAAAGACCCTACATATCATTGGTTCATCTCCGCTTTTAATACACTGTTTTGTGACGTTTCCGAATAACTTTTTTATGCTATATATATACACTTGAGTTGTATACTTATTGTTGTTCGTGCTTGTAGAATATACCATTCCTTCATGCGAACCTGTTTTTATCCCTCTAGTTAGCAGATGTGGGACTCATCAAAATAGTTTAGCTTGTATTATCGTTATGTTGCTGATCTTTCGTTGACTTCGCTGATTTAGGCGGTCTCGTAATCTCTTTAAATATAGCACTTACCTTCTCAGGAATTAGGTAAGAGTTGTAATTTGTTACAACTAAGTTTTAAGTTAATTCTACCTCAATCAAATTCCAATTCGTTTAACTATTATTAAATCGATCAAATCTATTATAAGGGATAATATTTTCTGGTCAATGGCAAAGATCACGCTGGATAAATCTGAACACTTAATAACGTGAAATATAGGGAAAACAAATGTTATTTGATTTATTCATTCTATCCAGATTAATATCTATTTGATGTTTGTTGTATACAAATTATCCTTCAGAGACAAAAAAAATAATGATTAGCGCTTTTTTGTTAGCAAGGTTATTTTCTAAAGGATGATGGGGGTTATGACCCAATATGACTAGCTTTATTCCTTTATCCAGGCTTTGATCTGGCAGTCCGTTCTCCCTCTCGAAATGCTCTCACATGGCCACGAGAATATAGCCTCTTCCGTGAAATTCCTACTCACTGCCTTCTCGTGGCATTACTGTTGTTTACGAAATTGAGAGGACGTAAAGCGAATACCTGGCGCTTTAACCGGGCTGGTGGACACGGAAAGTCCATCTGAGGGAATTGGAAAACCCTGATTTCAAACCAATGGTGCACATGGGCTCCAGTATCCTGAGGGAACATATGGAGTATGAATCAATCGTTGGTCATCGGCTACCATTGGACTGCATCTTCTTACGATGCTTCACTTCCTTGTGGATCAGATCTTTAGGTTAAATGCTCTGAGTCTGGCCTCCTAAGAAAACCACCCACTTCAGTCTGGATACCTGGGCAGTATCACAGCCCTCACACAAATCAAATGAGATTTGTGCGGCGCATATGTATCTGGTGCTTCCTTGTACCAATATTTATGTGTTTAAATAAATAAATAAATAAAGTAGTAACCTTAGTAGGGCTACAGGTGGAGTGATTTTGAGACCTTAAAGAATAAATGTGGTGGGAATATACTGTTTATCTACAGTATAAACCAACAAACATATGAGATTACCTAGTTTATGAATTAAACTTCTCTAATTATCAATTAACTGAATTATATTATTAATAGTATTATATCTCAAGTGGTTTGAGCTAGCCGACCGGAAACTCGTTCTTGGTTTCGTATCAGTTGGCACTCATCATAGCAGAAAAGAGCGGATCGATGCCGACTTCGAGATTCTGTTAGCTAGGCCGGATCGAAATGTATACACAGATTCAGTTTTGAAAATATATGTTTCTTCCTTTAAAAATTAAAGCGGATTTTCAGTTGACAGCGTATTTCTGTTCCTCTTGGGTACGTAAAGAAAATCTTGATGAATAATGTATATAATAATAAGTGGATTTGTTCATTTATTTCTATCTAGCCTAGCTACTAAAAGCTTCTTATTCACGGGTTTTTTTCGTTCAAGATTCGGCTCACATATTCCAAGCGTATATATTAGTATCAGACTCGGACGACCATACAACACAACATATTCGAAACCATACCGTCCTATTTCGCAATCGAAATTGTTATCACTGAGCTATTTGGACTGTGACTTGCCTCTTATAAGACAGGTGTTTGCGATTTGTCGATCTCTGGTTATTGATCAGTGTCATGTTTTTTTTCTGGTCGTATATTACTGTGGATCAAGTTCTAACCACGAAGCTGCAATGAGGCATCTTCTTTTTAAGTGACTCGGCTTTGCGTGCACTGTTTTAGATGGCGGTTTGAGACAGTCGACAGGAAACATTGGATACAGGTCTAAGGCTATTTGATACTTTTATTCAAGGTGCGGCTGTATTCCTCTTGTGGGTTTCGAACCCTCGTCTCCCAGCTTTGTATTTCGTTGATTATAATAACATTTATTATGTACTGGGGTCGGTGCAAATATGTTTCAGGTTCTACGCTGCATATAACTTCCTGACTGGCTGACAAGACATCAAAAAAGAAATATCAACATTTACATAGCATGGTAAGCAGAGATGGATAGTGGCTAGCAGTGGAATCCAGTTTGACGCGCCTTTCGTCCTATTTGGGACTCGTCAGCTGGATGTACCTGCATCTCAGAGTTGATGTTCACTCTGGGACTCGAACCCAGTACCCTCGCTTCAAACGCCATCGCGTTATCCACTCGGTCACTGAGTCCGGATAGCCACTTGCTTGTGCGATGGGATGAAGTTTAAATTCATTCAGTATTGTTCGTTTGAATCTTCCCATCGATTTGTTAGGACTGCAACTGGTCAGTCTCTAATTGGCATATGTGCATACTGTGCGTATTGGCTCGATATAGCCTAAATTCACAAGCATGATAAGCAAAGATGGATAGTGGCTAGCAGTGGAATCCAGTTTGACGCGCCTTTCGTCCTATTTGGGACTCGTCAGCTGGATGTACCTGCATCTCAGAGTTGATGTTCACTCTGGGACTCGAACCCAGTACCCTCGCTTCAAACGCCATCACGTTATCCACTCGGTCACTGAGTCCGGATAGCCACTTGCTTGTGCGATGGGGTGAAGTTTAAATTCATTCAGTATTGTTTGTTTGAATCTTCCCATCTATTTGTCAGGACTGCAACTGGTCAGTCTCTAATTGGCATATAGCCACTAT
This sequence comes from Schistosoma rodhaini, assembly GCA_944470415.2. NCBI lineage: Eukaryota > Metazoa > Platyhelminthes > Trematoda > Strigeidida > Schistosomatidae > Schistosoma > Schistosoma rodhaini. The sequence continues at coordinate 5,570,023 of OX104042.1, read as the reverse complement.
CCATCTCTGCTTACCATGCTTGTGAATTAAGGCTATATTGAGGCAATACGCACAGTATGCACATATACCAATTAGAGACTGACCAGTTGCAGTCCTAACAAATCGATGGGAAGATTCAAACAAACAATACTGAATGAATTTACATAGCATGTTTTTTTACTAACAATATCGTGAGAAAAACATCAAATACCTTACAACATGGTACTTATATATTACTTGCTTCACTGTGTACTCATAATTTATTCTCTTCCTTCGTCTTTTTGTCTTTTTCCAGGTTTATCGAATTTAGTTCAAGTCTACGCTCACCAACCAGCTTATACCAATATAGATACACTTATGGAATCACGTCATCGTTTATACTTCTCACGTGTACGTCTCACCTATCTTTTATTATGTCGTCAAAAATTAACGCATAGTTTAAAACAAATTCATTCAAGTTCATTTGAAAATATAGAAACAGACAAAAGAATCTTCAACTCATTATCATCATCATCGTCACCGTCGTCATCGGAAAACCTAGAATTATCTTCAAGTTTAGTGCAGGCTGGATTTTCCAAATTGATTCTTACTTCACGTATATGTTCTGACTTAAATAACACTAAAACTATCAGTAATAATAATAATAATGATAAGAAATCATATTTGATTACATCACGTTGGATACGTTTACCTGATATGGATAGATTAACTAATCCTGGGTTAAATTTGATGGGTAAGTTTCTATGAACAGAATTATTTATAAATTTTGATATTTCTCTCAAATGATTGTTTTTAATAGATCAATATCCTTTCAAAAGTTACTGTCCGGTGTACTGAATATTATTTTGGCGGGGGGCCAATATTTAAATGTGACCAACTTGGACTCGTGTGCAGTTACGGATATGAAGGCTAATATCACTTCCCGGCTGCCCACACTGTGGAAGGGCTTTTCTTGATGGACCTGAAAAGGAAGTTGGATTAGTATTGGTCTTAACGGCCTGGAAGCGTGGTCGGTCACACACGACCTTTTTTTGTTAGCTCCATACTTGTTGCGACCTTACCGCCGGAGACGGAAATCCGTGGGATAAGGCGAGGTGTGCATTTTTAGGGTCGACCTTTTCTAACCCCACTCCTCCTTGTGGGAAGGCAGCATCGCTGTTATGCTGGTTGTCTGAAGGAAACACCTTACTGCTTTCACACCTCTGTACAGTCGGCAGTACGACTTCGCCTTCGGACCTTGGGATTGCTGCTTTTAGTCTCACCGCTCTTCAACCGACCTGTCTGGCATGGTAGGACCTTGAGGAACGATTGTTCCAGCCAGTATAGCTCAATTGGTTCATCAGGATAGGCAAGTCCGACCACCACGTCAAGCTACCAGCAACGGTCGACAGCTGCATCTCTGTGCTAATGTGGTATGGCAACTCGAACTGATGTACGTACGTACGAAGTTCTACGTTGTGACTGACTGGGGCTTATATTTAGGCTTGTAAAAGTGACAGTTCGTCTTTCATGATAAATAAAACACCATTTCCCTTTCATTGAACATATATTTTATTCTGAAAAATGTTTTTAGGTGCTAAACTTAGGTCTTATTTTTATCCAAACAATAACAAGTGTTTTGTGGATAGTATAGTAATTTCAATAGTAGAGATCATGAATCCATTGAAGCTAGAACATCATGGATAAAGGATGTATGCTGTTGAGGATTACCACAATAGGACGAAACGGCCGTCCAGTGCTTCCAGGTTTTCCATGGTGGTCTAGCTTCAATTGATTCATGATCCCAACTATTTTTAATAATCAATATCCTAATGAAAAATATACCTTTTCAGTTTGTGTTGTTACAATCTAATAAAAATAATTCATTAGAATTATTAATTATTCAACCTTTAGACAACTGATGGTCATGTTGGATCAGTCCATCAATCCATCATTGTTTGAATATTTTCATGGAGCTCTGTGTAATTTACTAGTTTACTGACAAGTGTAGGACCAGTCTACAATGATACATTTCAAAACAAAACAAGTAGATAACTAGAAAGTTATAAGAAATGAATTAAAAAATGATTGTTATGAATAGGAATAATTCATTTTGTATTGTTGATTTGAATATTCTGATTGATGTTTACGACTGCAATTAATCAGTCTCTCTCTCTCTAGAAATTGCTATCACATGGCCACGCGTATGCAGCCACTGCCTGTGAGGTCCTTCTCACGAAGGTGTTTTTTTCCGAAGATGATAGGACAAAAAGCAAATGCCTGGCACTTTAACCGGGTTAGTGGATACAGGGAAGTTGGAAAACCCCGATTCCAAACCGACAGTGCGTTTGGGCTCCATAATCTTTAAAAAAGAAATGGCGTATGAACCTATAGTTGGTCACAAACTTCCATGGAACTGCATTTCCTAACATTGCTACATTGCCTTGTGGATTAAACCCTTAGATCAAAGGCTCGGGGAGTGACCCCCTTAGAAAACCACCCGCTTCGGTCTGAGTGTCCGGGTGGTATCACAGTTCTTACACAAATTGAATTATGAAGTGTAGCTCCTATATATTTGGGACTTCCTTGTATCAATGTTCATATGTTCTAACCAAGAACAAAACAGTTATCTAATACTTTATAGCCTTCAGTGTTTAAATGTTATCAGTTACTAGTAAACTGTATCATCACATGACTTTTGATGTTTGCAAGATGTACTTACTGTTTGTTCTTGCTTTTATATTCTATCTAGAATGGCCTCCATTTCCTGTAGAGGATATAACATATGAAAATATAAACGATAATATATTTCAATTAGATATTGAAAAGATTCGTGAACAACTTCAATCACAATCTTCTTGGATATTAGACTGTATGAATAATGATAGTAATAATAATTATGATATCGACAATGCAAGCACATCGAGTAGTACACATTGTACTATTACATCCAATAACAATATAACTGATAAATATCACAATATGCCTCAAGAAATGATGCATAATCAGTCTCAATCTCCAATTAAACCAAATGTTACGTGTTCAGAAAATTCGATTACTTTCACATCAACCAACAGTTTACACAATGGTAACATAATGGAAAAATTTGGTCAAACATTAAAGAAACCTTTTCATGGTCATACTATTGATACTAGTAATCATGACAAATCATTAGAAAGCAATAATCGATCCACTGTAATCAAGCGATTTTCCAGTATAGAAGTTTCTAGAAAGCGATCACCTGAAATTTCCAGAATTCATTCCGAACGAACTGATATTACTACTATTAATAATAGTTTAGGTACTATTAAAAATAATACTGGCATTATTTCGAAGCATTTGATGCTTGATCATTCAAGAAATTCTCATAAATCCATTGTACCATTGGCAACTGATGAAATTGATACTGAAGATTCTATGGACAAACAATGTTCATCAATATCGTCAGTTCCTTATTCATCATCTATTTCGTCGGATAATACTGAAAATTCTAAAGAAATCTTAACCGTTAGTAATAGTGGTAACATTTTTGTGAAGTTTACTACACGTAATGTATTTTATGTGTATATTTTTATGAATTGTTTTTTAGCCCATGTTTAACTCATGTCTAGGCTCTGGCGCGAGACTGGTAGGTCCTGGGTTCGAATTTCGCGAGGCGGGATCGTGGATGCGCACTGCTGAGGAGTCCCACAATAGGAAGAAACGGCCGTCCAGTGCTTCTAGGTTTTCCCTGGTGGTCTAGCTTTGATCGACTCACGCTTTCAACTATGAAAATAAGAAATCTCCACAAAACACCTTCTGATGATGTTATACTTTACAGTGAAATATATGGAGAAGTAAATATTACTGTACAATTTGTTTTTCAACTGTTACTATTATCACTCAACAACCATCTCCTTAAACAGACGATGTTATACAACGTAGGATTTGTTTGGAAAAAATCTAGAGGTGTCCAGACTGAAACGTTGGATCGGCTCATGTGGTTATGGATTATTGGTCTAAGTTATTTAGATTGGTGTAGACTACTTGGTCAGGATCCTGGCAATAACCTCGATCAGTATTCGGAAATATTGATCGATATGGCTTAAAATTGGTAGCTTGGTATGATATGTATAAGGCCTTGGAAACAGCAGTGCAATCTTGTAGTAACTTAAACCAAAAGGTTAGAAAAATCAGTGGATTTCGGCGGCGTCTACAGAACTTATCCCGTCTGACTCAAAACACGACGAGGAGCGAGGAAACTCAAAGGTAGGCTGATAGAAAGCTTACGTAACGATCGTGAGTAGTGGTGGGTAATGAAAGGAGAAAAGATGTAGGAGAAAGAAGCGATATGTAACAGTAGACAACTTTTCAGACTTATAAAGGAAACGAATATTAGAAATCTATATGTTTGTGAAATTATCTCGGAAAAAGATGGGACTATCACTCAATCTCAATCCTGAAGATGGAACCAATGGACAAGACGCTTTCAGGAATATTTCAACTGGTATCCAGCCACCCTTCAGTTACTCACTATCTACAAGCAACCTGAATGGCAAACCGATGTAAACCCTCTTTATGTTAGTGAGGTTGAAAAAACTATAATCTTAATCGAGGGAGGGCTTAAATCTTCATCAACTGAGGTGGTTGGGTCATTTGTTACATATACCTAACCACTGTCTACCTTGACAGGCGATGTTTCATTTCAGAGACTCTAAAGTGACCTCGAGAATTTCCATCAACTTACCAGAACTAAATAGGGGTTATAAACCTGTAAGAAGAATAATGATCCTGATTTACAGTTGATGGTTAGGGTTAGGAATTAGATTTAGGGTTTTCATCACGAACTGATATCAGCTAAAAGTGCCAAAAGCGTATTTAGCCAAATGGCTGAATGAATTCCATTCTAAAATCCAATATATGTTATTCTAAATCTGATTGATTCATCCATCATTTATAGTCTCGCCATTCTACTCCTTCTTGTTGTTTATATATATTTCGTCTTTAAATTCTTTGTACAGACTAATTCGTTTTGGTCTCGTCTCAGCCATGGATTACGTGGATCATCTAAAAACAAACAACAATCTAATCTTAACAAATCTGAACATAATGGCAACGGTAATAATTTGTCATCTAGAAAAGTAAATGCCAAATCTGTAATATCAGAACCATCATGTTTACGCATGGTAAACATTCCGAATAGTTCTTCCTCTCTTGATTCAGGTAATACTGGCTCCATAGATAGTGGACCTAGTTCTTCATGTAAATCAGTTCATTTTCACACTGATTTAATTGAGACCGATGAGAAAAACAATTCAGATTTGAATCTAGAAGTTGGATCCTCTTCCAATTTGCATTGTTTAGGTTGGGCCAAAGTTCAGAGAAACTATCTGCCTCGCAATTCCACTGAAATTCATTTACAAGAAGGTAAGTTCATTATACTTGTGGATCATTCATAGTGTAAAATCAAAGGATTTTGGATAAAATTCTCTTGAGTTGTCCGTCGATTATTATTTGTCAGTAATGCATGAAACAATCAGTCTGATTACCAAAATGTACTTATTACTTAGTGGTCGACGTTTCATACTGATCTTTTAGTGGAAATTGAGCAACTTAAGACAATATCGAGGCACTCTGCACAGGATGTACATATATGCCAATAAGAAACTGATCAATTGCAGTCCTAAACAGTAATTGGAAGATTCAGCAAACCATAGAAAATGAGCTTTAAAAATATGAAAATGTCACTATTATCATAAATAGTAAAGGCTTGAATTATCATATTTTGGATGTTCGTGTCTTAATTTTTGAACAGCCTTTGTTGGCATATACACCCATCCCATGTATTTTTCCTTGATATAACCTTTTTTTCTAATCACAGATTTCTTTTATAAAATTGTTTGGTTATAGGTAAAAGTGTGATCTAGTAGATGTCTTTCATCTTATAGAAAGCAGTGTTCGTCAGCTGGAGTTGACTTTGTTCAAAGTAAAGTTGCCTTGCCCTCAAATGCCTTGGTATGGCCGACAGTGGGGAGAGTTCACTCTCCTTCTCGAAATGCTCTCAAATAGCCACGTGCATACAACCACTGCCAGGGATGTCCTACTCACTGCCTTCTCGCGGCGGGTTGTTGTTTACAAAACTGATAGTACAAAAAGCGAATGTTCGACACTTTAACCGGATTTTTGAACCCTTCGTGCCCACCTAGAGGTGTTGGAAAACTCTGATCCCAAACCAATGGTTCACATGAGCTTCAGGATCCTAAGAAAACAACCGGCGCATGAACCTATTGTTGGTGACCGCTACCATGAGAACGCACCTCCTTACTGTACTCCACTGTCTTGTGGATCAGACCTTTAAGTCAAAGGCTTGGGGTGTGGCCCCCTAAGAAAACCACTTGCTTCGTTTTGGGCGCTCGAGTAGTATCCCAGCCCTCACATAAATCGAATGATCTCTGTGGCTCATATCATATTTTAAGCTTTATTTTAATCTGTAGACTATTATGATACGATTTACTATTCTTAGGTTATAACCAGTTTATGAATTACAGTCTTTCACGTTCACATCCACATTTTGGTTTGATCTTGTACAAACCTTATCTCCTAATTTATGATGTGATATGGTCTGTTTTGTCAGGTATATAAACCAAATATGCTTAAAATAAATGATTCGTATAGTTGAAGCTCTTATTAGTGTTCTGGAATTAAGTGTACAGGATAGGCGGACATAGTGTAGTGAACAAAACACTGGTTGGGGACAATCGAATGTATTTAAGCAAAGATTACAGACTATCTCAGTAAATTCTGATTACCAAAGAATGAACAGTCAATTTGCAAATTAACAATCAATTGTTTCAATCTTCACTGTTTCTTCAATAATTCCATTGTTCATGCATTTTCGAGACGATTGCGCTTCATTTCAGTTCTTTCCTCATCGGTCTTCTGCCAAAATACATTCTATGCCTGACCCACACCATATACTACTTATATGGATATAAGTAGATCACACCACACTCGTCCCCCCTTTAAAGCATTCGTTCATGCGGTGGTTCTGCTCGCCGTGCCACTATCTTCTTCCACTGCAGTCTGTGCCAAACTCTCCGTCAGAATGTCGAGTCTGCGGCGCGCTGAACTCCATAGCTCCGTCGACCTGCCGGGGCACCAACATCCGCATCCACCCGGCACCTGGGACGTTCAACACCCGTACTCCACCGGCCTGCTGAGCCATCTACATCCGATGTCCGCCCAGCAGCCGCACGTCCCACTGCTCCTGTCCGTCGACAGCACCTGCTACAGCCAACGCCTCCCGCCAGAACACTCCACTCGACGCCAACTCTCCGCACCAGACTGCCCCAACTAGCACCTCCACTCCAGAACCGCAGCGGCGTCCGCAGAACAGCACCCTTCCTCCTCCTGGTTGGCAGCGACACCAAATGTAGTAAACAAAACACTAGTTGGGGACAATCGAATGTATTTAAGCAAAGATTACAGACTATCTCAGTAAATTGTGATTACCAAACAATGAACAGTCAATTTGCAAAATTAACAACCAATTGTTTCAATCTTCACTGTTTCTTCTCTTATTCCATTGCTCATGCATTTTCGAGACGATTGCGCTTCATTTCAGTTCTTTCCTCATCGGTCTTCTGCTAAAATATATTCTATGTCTGACCCACACCATATACTACTTATATGGATATAAGTAGATCACACCACAATAGGACTAATAAGGACGCTAGACTGCTCATACTGTTCAAACGTCATTGACTTGGCACAATACTAAGATCAGATAAGTTGTATTTCAATTAGCAAATAAATCTCGTGATAAAAGGCGGTCCTATAAGTTCACAATACATAATCTAATCGAATTCAATGTCAGTATATATGTGATTGAATGGATAGATTGAATTCTTTCCTTTCTCTTTTTGTTTTAGGTGATATTATCAGTATTTATCGTAAAATTAATACTGATTGGTGGTATGGTGAAGTGAATAATAAAAAAGGTTTATTCCCAGTAAATTATATTGAAGAATTTTGATAATTCATCATACCCAATAACTCATTCTTATATCTTTATTGTTTTGTTCACCATACCTGATAAAATTGTAATCAATTTTTATATAGTGATATCATTAAAATGAAGATTTAAAAAAAAAATTGATCTATCTGCTGATCTCTTACATCATGATCCGATGATGATGAATGAACAATATGAATATACTATGTACATATATGCTCTATTTCAACTCGTTATATTACCTAAGCTAACTTCGTGTATATATGACGGTGATATTAAGAAGAAGAAGAAGAAGAAGAAGAAGAAGAAGAAGAAGAAGGTAAATACAAGTTGTGTTGGGTAAATTTATTTGAAGCATTCAGTTATCCAATGAAACAATCAAAATAAGAAACAAGAAAGTAAAATGGAGAATGTGAATGGACCAATTCGATTTAATAAAGCGTAATTCAATATTTATAATTAGACAAATGATGAATAGGATAATTAATACACACAAATACCTTCATTAACAAAGTTCAAGTCACAACACTGCAATATGAGCTTGATATAGAGTTCCAGACATTATAAAATTACTTACTTACTTACTTACCCCTGTTACCCGTCGTAGAGGAACATAGGCCGCTCACCAGCATTTTCCATCGAACTATGTCCTGGGCAATCCTTTTCAGTTCCTTCCAGTTGTTATTCATCCTTTTCATATCTGCTTCTATTTTTCGGCATAATGTGTTCTTTGGCCTTCCACTTTTCCGCTTCCCTTCCGGATTCCAAGTTAGGGTTTGACTAGTGATGCAGTTTGGTGATTTCCTTATTTCATGTCCTATCCACTTCCAACGTCTTTTCCTAATTTCCTCTTCAGCTTTGTCCTCTCCTAGAAAACGCTGTTACTGATAGTATCCGGCCAATAAATATTGAGTATTTTGTGTAAACAGCTGTTTATAAATATTTGTATCTTCTTGACGATGGATGTAGTAGTTCTCCACATTATAAAATTAACAGTTTCAATATGAAATTCATGATGATGATGTATATCGTCATATTTACTACTATGTTGTACTCTTAAAGTATAATTTGAACAATTCAATTGTTTGTATATATAATGCTTGCTATGAATACCATATTAAACATGTTATTATAATGAACGAGAATAGAATTGGGAACGATTGAATGTATTTAAACTTAAATTATAAAACGTCTTAGTCAAATCAAAGAACCAAGCAATAAATACTCCCACTATTCCTTCATTTCTATACTAATCACTTTATGTTCTTGTTCTTTCCTTTTCGACTTTCTATTGCCAGATATTCTATTCCTGACTTATGATATATAATACTTATATTGATATAAGTACCATACATCATAATGTAAGCTGAAATTATATTCGGTCACTGAATGTTAAATATTCTATAGTTAGTTAAGTAGATACGCTATGAATTCACAAACATCTATCATCCTATTCCATCCCACCCACCCCCCATTTTACTAGACATTTGATATTGAATTAATTGACTATTAATATCACGATTATTGTTGCTGTTTCGTATTAACCCTCCCCCCCCCAAAAAAAACAAAACAAAACAAATTATTGTATATACCAATAAAGAAAGTAATTTAATTTACTTAATCTTTCAATCATTTTACATTCTCCATTTATAATTCAATCTATACACAGAAACAATTAATTGTGTGATGTGAACAGTGAGACAAGAAGTCTTTAATAAACTATGGAAGTTTATTTTGGTGAAGTTATTTTATTTCATTCAAAGTTTGTAAAATTGTAATATTTACTTTTGTCCTTAGTCTATTCATTGCCATAGCCTTTTCTGTTCGTTCCAAAGCTATTGTAATTTAGACGTAATTTTTTGCAGTCTATTTTTAACTCTAATCCTCCAGTTTTGGACATAATTGTATTTTCCTAATTATTGTACGTTGTGGTCGGTTTAGTCATCTATATTATTCATATACCTTATTACACTAATCTGAAATCAAGTACCAGATTGGAATTTGGAATAAAGCAAGTAGTGTTCCAGTTGTCTTGTCTTCTCTCTTTCGCGCGTCCCTGTCAACCAATCAGGTGATAGAATAGTTTTCGTCTCTCTACTCCACTTCAAACTCACGCATACTAGCCTAAAAGTTAAGCCAGTCAGCCTACCGCGTCAAGGTCTTAATCTATATTAAACAACTTATCCTCAGCACGACAGTGGGTTATTTTAAGCCCATATACCCTCATTCTAGCTTCTGTACAAGCCAATTTACCTATCTAGTTGGAGTCACGTTATGACCTTGTTAGTTATTCACTTATTAACCCTGATTATTTTTTATGTGAGCTTATGTGTGTGTTCACTTCTTGTCCTATTCATCACCTGTCTGTAACTTATTCTTATCTGACTATAAATATCGATTAACACCTGATAAAAGTGAGTTGGCTTACCCGCCATCTCCAATACGTTTCATTTTTGCTTCGCTCTCTCCTATTCGCTTCATCCCTCTGATTTTCTGTCTAGATCAAGGAGTGTACAAAATATTTGTATTCGAAATCCATTCTTGTACTTGATTTATTTAATTCCGTTATTCACCAATGCGGATAAGGTCATTTATTACATACGAGGATAGACAGGATGTATATATATTAACAACAATCATTCATACAATCTAAATTGGAGTCAGACCCTAGCCCAAACAAAATTGGTGAACCATATTTGGAACACGCACCATTACTCCACTAAACCATACTGAACATAGTAGCAAGATAGGTAAACATCCAATTAGAAATGTGACATGCGACTCTTTATTTCCTAGATATTTCTGTGAAACTTCTATTCAATACTGAATAAAGAAAATGTTTCTCAGCCTTTTCATGGCCTCTCTGGACTTTTCCCAGGAATACTTTAGATCTCCTCGTTATCTTTCCTTTTTTTACAAAAGAATACCTCATCTTTGCTGTATCAATATTAAGAATAACTAATATTACATTTTACTTTTGTACTGCTTATTGTATATTCTCGTTTCTCGCTATATCTTTAAATATATATATATATATATATATATATATATATATGACTTGTTTATCATTCATTGTTTCTTATACAAAACGCATTTAATCAGTTGGTAAGCAGTTTCTGTAAATATGCCTTGCACGTTACACCTAAATGCGAAGTACTCTTGCAAGTCTGACATGATCGTGTGTCTGCATTTACTCCTGGTAAGGTAGCAGTCAAATAGTTAGTTTACCTGGGTAGTTGTATGAGTCGTGGTTGTTGGATAATAGATTAAATCAGTTTTTTTAATGAAGGTCAAAATGGTCGTTTTTGACATTCTCATGACTATAGTTTGATAATAAGATGTCGTGTTTGGCTAATGAGAGTAGTTTATGCTCTATGCTGGGAAAACCCGGCCACTCTGAGTTGAGTACGCTCAGCGATTCGGTATTCAATTATCTTCTTTTCTGAAGAATTACTAACATCCAGTGAGAACACCATTTTTAATGTAATGGTACTCAAAACCACATTTTGCACTAAATCAATAGACGACAATAATTGTACGTCATATATTCGAATCAATTAACTGATCGAAAACTATAAATAAACCTAGGCGGGAGTTCACTAGCACAGAATAAAAATCAGTCAACATATGGAATCGATTAGTAGAAAAGCTGTTACCAAATCCATGAAGTTCCATGGCAAGCAATGAACATATTATATAAAAGAAAGGGGGCTCTTGCTGTCAAGTTAGCTACTCTCATACGTTTAGTTCTGTTGATAAGAAAATTGAACTAAGCAGAAATAAAGCTTTCCTTTTGTTACAACACCCAAAAACCTCAACATATATATTTAAGTAAAACCTTCAGAAGTCAGTCAGTGGGAGAGTAGGGAGAGACGACGAAGAGGCAACGACGAGTTTCTCTATCTTTCCGAGTCCTTACTGATCCGTTTAGTCGGACAGCGCATAGACGACTGTCTACTGGGATCCAGTCTAAAAGAGTCAGTTCTGCCCTAGGACTTAATGCTATACCTATTCCAGTGAAACCACGGGAAGCAGCATCAGGGCTTCCAGATACATGAAGCGTGTATCGAGATGGTTCTTTATTATGACATAGTGAGGTCAAATGAATGACGCTACTCGGATCTTGTATGCGCGTTTCGGAGACGCAGCACACATCGATGGTGTAAGATTCTAAAGTCCTAGCTAAGGAAGCCTGTTGTCCTATTTAGCACAATGTTCGGACATTAAAAGTTCCTATATGTAGTTTAGAGCGTAGTTTCAGGAGACCAGGAATAACGTTCTGTGTACTCGAATCGTTTGCCCTAGCGGTGCGAGGTGATAAAAGGACGTGGGAAGGGTTAGTCGTGGAGATAAGAGAGTTATTAGGAGTAGGAAGGATTTGAAAGTGACTAACTTGGTCTCGTGTGTTGTTACGGGTATGAGGGCTAATATCACTTCCCGGCTGCCCACACCGTGGAAGGGTATTTCTTGAGGGACCAGAAATATGAGTCGGATTAATGTTGATCTTAACGACATGGGAGCGTGACCGCAGTGCCCAAGAGACAACTGCTTGATGCCGGTCACGCACGGCCTTCAGAAACATAAAATTTAAACCGGTAAAGAGGTATAGTAAGCTACTAATCTTTTAAAATCGTTGAATTACTCACCTATCACAAATGAATTACAGTTATAGTGTTTTGAGTTTTGTCAATATCTACCATTGTTACTGATGTGACATAATTTAAAATTACCGTAGAATAATCTGTGATACGTTGTGCCAATCATAAATTCGTGTGATTGGTTAGACGATTCGAGCTTCTAACGAACAAATCATCGCAATGGGGTTTTGTGGAGATTTCAGTAATTTTAATGTTCAGATCATGAGTCAATTGAAACTGAACTACCACTTATTCACGTATATACATATTGCCTTTATTAAATTAAAACACCAATGATAACTTATTCTATAGTTGAGAACGTGAGTCAATTGAATCTAGACCACAATAGAAAACCTGGTAGCACAGGACAGCCGTTTAGTCCTAGCATGAGACTTCTGAGCAGTACGCATCCACCAACCCGCCACCTGGGATTCCAACGCAGGGTCTATTGGTCTTGAGTGCAAACGCCTAACCTTTAGATTGCTGATCTGATATCCGACGGTGTTAATGTCTAACCAATCCACAAAATTGCGCTACCGTCCACCATTGTCTTCCATGAGTTACTAACACACAACAGACCTGGTCTGATTCTACTGGTCACTGCTTCTCATTAAAACTCCAGGAAATACCTCTTAAAGCCAATCAATAATGAGCATATATCTATGAATATCAGATCAAGCGTTTGCGGTCGAGAAAACGAAGGAACAATAAAATCTAAGACACTATCTCTATGCTCATAGAACCTGGCCACTCCGAGTTGAGTATGTTCAGCGACTCGTTATTCAAGCATCGTCTTTTCTGAAGAATTATTAACATCTAGTGACAACACCATTTTTAATGTAATGGTATTAAAACACTATCTAAAAGTATAAACAACATATTATGATCAGAATTTATTAAACTAATATCAGGTAAATAGTTTGTTTTTTGGGGTTAATCAATATACAGAAATTGGATTCAGTAATCCAAATAGAAAAACATTGATTCACTTCTATTCAGTCAATATTGTCTTTTAATCATTCAAAATGAGACGTATTCATAGAAGATTTGGCGAAGAACAGGTTATTATTATCATAATAAGTAGTAATCAAAGTAGTAGTAGTAGTACACCTTCAATAGTTCATCATTATCAGTGTGTATATTCCTTTAATGTAGCCTGTTTTATTTCACAAAAGCAAAAATCAAAAAAAAAAAATTGATAAAATTTTCTGAAGTGAAATAAGAGAAAGAGTGATGGGGAGAAAGTGAAATTACAATCATCATAAAAAATAAGAAATTTTATTTTCACAAAAAATTATAACCAAATCAATACTACTGGTAATTAAAGATCTAAGTAATATATATTTTTAATTTGAATAAAAATTATTATTTAAATCATCTGAAAATATTATGCAATTTATAAACAGTAACAACAACACCACCACCACCACCATTGACAACAATAAAGTATGCGTAATGTGAAAGAGGATGATAATGATGTAGGGTAAAAATATAGAGTTAACATTAAGGAATTATTGATTTCTTTCCATCCCTCCCTCTTTTTGTCTCTATTTCATGACATATGGTTACATTCATAGAAAAAAAAAAGAAAAATAGCTTGAAATGAATCTAAGATTAGTTAAATATTTTTGTTTTCTTTGTTTGAGCGAATCAACGCCACTTATTTTTTTTTTTTTTAAGGGAGGGGTCATCATTTTATGAATAAGATTTTTGTTTAATTGATTATTAGTTGGTTATTGATTTTTCAATTGTCAAGGCAACTATATATATATATATATATAGTGTTTCTTTTAAGTTTCGTACAATTTTAATAGTTAACCCTTTCTGTTACTGTTTGATTGTCTAATAATAAAATGATAATGTATTATAATAAATGTGTAATATGATTCATTATTCATCTATTTTATTATTAATACAAAATAGAATTCATTATGAAAATACTTTCATTATTGTATATAGATATTGCATATACATAATAAATAATAATTAGTTGAATTAAATAGTGATGTATTATATATTAATCATAATAGTAAAATGAAATAAACAATAATAATAATAAGTAGTATAATCATTGAATTATTATGATGTATAAATTATAATAAATGAATATTAATTGACATGTTGTATTTCAAGTAATATATTAAATTCAATCTATTTAATATTTATTTTTATTGAATGGTTATAATTAAATAGAATTAAAAGTAAATCATGTCAATGAATCGATAATGATGATGATGATGATAATCTTGATGTTGTCCTTATTATCCTGAGACTGTGTGTATATGATCATCTTGTATTTTAATTGGTTAGTTAAATTGATTTTTTTTTTTAAAAAATATTAACCAAAAGTTGGTTTTAAATTAAACCAAATAATTAATTTATAAACAATAAAAGCTACAATAAAATAATAAAAAATTTGTTGAAAACATGTAATGAATTGTGTATTTGATTCTGTATTAGTATTATAAGTAGTATTATTAGTTCTATCATTTGTATTACTTGTATTAGTAGTAGTAATAGTATCAATTAATTGATTAGATAATATTGATATATTTGATTGATTATTTGTTATAGATTTATTAGCTAATGGTGGTAATAATTTTATAGAATCAATTGAATTATTGATATTATCAATTTGATCTAGATTCATAATTTTTTGTACTTTATCTGTAACACGTTTCATAGATCTAATAGCATGATCTTCAAATGTTGGTAATGTTGAATTAATTTCACCACTATAGAAATATGAATGAAAAAAATAATAACAAAAATAAAATAATAATGATTTATTTATAATTAGAAGAATTAAATTTTTTGTCTTTTGATAATGTAAAAATAAAAATAAAAAAGATGGAAACTTTCTCTGAAGAAGTGATTTAAACTGAGTTACGAAACATCAGAAAATCCATACATATATATATTCATTTATTTATAAAAAATCTAGTCAACCCCCCCCCGCCCAAATTAATTCGAAATTATCTTTGAAAAATTTCCATCTACCTTATAAATCAGGATGGTAATGATTTGAACTAAATGTTAAATGACTGTTATCAGTTGTTTATTGTAATGGAACGAAACTGTAATGCTTATACACGGAGAAATTGTAGATTATAAAAAAAGAATGCTTTATTCACTAAATAATAATTAAATGATATCTTTCATATTATTGATGGTCAGTCGTCTACAATGTAGAACCAGGCGCATACGTTTAACTTGCCATACGTTATTGTGGTGTGGTCTACTTAGATCCATATAAGTAGTATATGGTGATGGTTAGATATAAAATGTATTTTGGCAGAAGATCGATAAGGAAAGAACTAAAATGAAGCACAATTGGCAGGAAAATACATAAACAATGAAATTAGAGAAGATGGATTGATATTTACAGAAGGAACAATGAAGATTAAGACAATTGATTATTATTTTGGAAATTAGCTGTTACCTGTATGGTTATCAGAATTAAATGAGATAGTCTGTAATTTGTAACTAAATACATTCGATTGTCCCCAACTAGTGTTCTGTTCACTTTATTATTACCACTAAAAGATGAAAACCGCATTCATAGAAGCAGTTACTTCAATGGTAATAAAAATGATTTCATATTAGGGCATGATACAGAAAAAAAGAAACAGTTCGTGGGAAAAAAAAAAGCAAGAAGTTGTTTGTTTTTTTCACCTACCCTATTGTGAAGAATTCCGATCTACTTCACTCAAAGACGCCAACAATATCATCTTCATCTATGAATATGGCTCATATCAGAAGTTAATGAATTCATGTTATTAATGGCTTTCCATTTTAAATGTTTAATCAATCACTTTTGTTTTCATGAACTAAACCATTTATTATTCATTAATCTGGTGTTTATTTATAACTTATAAAATTAATAAATTAATTGACTTAACTAAAATATGATAACTTATTAGTGAACAATAGTTTGCTGAAAATTACTAAACTCAAAGTTACCTTAAAGTATGTTCTTATAAATGATTCTTTTTCTTACATAGGTTAATCCATAATTTGTCTGAATTTTATATTTTACCAATGAATTTTGTGATTATCTACTATTGTTGAATATTTTATTTAAAAAGTTTATTATTTCTGTAATACATCATCTTTGTGAACTACCTTTTACAATATTAGTGATCCAGCTTTAAAATCTTGATAGATGACATTCTATAAACAAATTTTTTTGAAGTTCCATCAGGTTTGTTGACATTTTAACATCTAAAAATTAGATGCTTAGTCAATGTTCAACTTCAAGTGTAAATGTCATTGCCAAATAACAGTTTCATGAGAATCTGTAAGATATGAAACAGGTATTTATTAGCTCATCTGATTTTGTACAGCTAGCTATATCGGAAGATCAATATAGACTCAGTTCAAAAAAGTTGATGAACATTATCCAAATTTATTGAAAAAAGACGTCAATTTATCACTAAGATGCTTGATAGTTATATACTCTGAACACGAGTCATTCGATCTAATCAGTTTCAACCTTTAAACTCGTTATTAAATGTTACATAAAATGAAATTTTTCAAAAAAATATGCCAAACAATCAATCTCTTAGATTGGTTGAACTTAGACATTAAGACAGCTAGATACCGGCTCAGTAGTCTAGAGGTTAAGTGCTCGCACGCGAGATTGATAGACCTTGCGTTCTAATCTCGAGGGGCGGAAATGTGGATGTACACTTCTGAGGAGTCCAGTACTAGAACAAAATTGTCCAGTGCTATCAGGTTTTCAATAGTGGTCTAGCTTCAATTGACTCATCATTTCAAATATAAAATTGCTAAAAATCTACACAAAACCTTCGTTTGTATGTACTTCATATTAAATTTGTAAGATAAATATTGTTATACCATCGAAAATCGAGGCTATACTCATTTATCTGTCTTTTGAGCATGACTTTCACATTTCTATCTATCTGTGTTGATAAATATTTGGAGACTAATAACAATTCAATTATTCGGTTATCATATTTTTCTAAATGTATTACATAGTGATTTTATTGTATATTATCTATGATCACAGTACCAATAGTGAGTAATTATAAAGAGTATCGAAGAGATAATATGTTCTCATTTGAAGCGACAAGTACTATATTCGAAACCTATAGTGTAAATCAACCTTAATAGGCAGATAAATCCTACTGACTAGTTCCAAATAAGACTTCTAACCATATTTTATTTATTCTAATGAATTCCCTCATTTAAAGTGAATGAATTTGTTATCTAAAATCTTAATGTATCTGTGTTCGATTGTCAGAACAAATGCTATTCACATTATTGGAAGAAAGAGAAATGGAAAAAAAAACAATATTTTTCATTTTGTTCATTGATTAAGTGTAAAGAAAACTAAAAATAATTAGATTCATTCAGTATTGTTTGTTTGAATCTTCCCATTGATTTGTTAGGACTGCAACTGTTTAGTCTCTTATTGGCCATATGTGCATACTGTACATATTGTTCTAAGCATCAATGGGAAGATTTAAACAAATAATATCAAGTAAATTCAAACTTCATCCCATAGCACAAGCAAGTGGCTATCAGGACTCAGTGGCCGAGTAGATAACGCGATGGCGTTTGAAGCGAGGGTAGTAGGTTCGAGTCTCAGAGTGAACATCAACTCTGGAATGCAGGTACATCCAGCTGACGAGTCCCAATTAGGACGAAACGCGCGTCAAACTGAATTCCACTGCTAGCCACTATCCATCTCTGAAAATAATTAGGTTTTTTCATAAAGTTCATACTATTCTTAGTTAGTAAACTGTTATAAATCAAAAATCACTGAACAGTAATTCCATGTAAATGTGGAAGATCACAATAGCAATGTGTATTCAAGATCCTGCTACTTAAGGGTCAAACACAAGACCTTCCAGTTGTGCAGCATGCAATTGACTTCAATATATCTGAGTTAACATCTAACATTTCACATATCCTACTTCATTCAGTTCATCTGACACAACTAATCTCCACTAATCAAGACTTTTAATGGAGCTACTTTAATTATCTCTCGAAATTGTTCACCAATAATTAAAGGGTGACAATTACTATGTAGACAATTACCAAAGTTGTTATAACAAGACAGGAAACTAGTTAAAAGCAGAAGAGAATAGAATGGAATGAACGTTTTTTACCCTTCAATTCATGCATTGACAGAGATTACACAACCAGTTACAAAAGCTGGAAGCATCCAACTGGTTTTACAGTGGTTTCCAACACAGCAAATATGTCCATTAAATAAAACAAATAAATTTAATATAAGTCAACAACTGAATTATAAAGATGCATTTTTGTCGAAGTTATGGTTCCTTATGTTATTTTGTACTGTTTTCAATGCTTGAAGTATTTATGTGACTGAAAAACCGAAATATACAAAGTTTTTGATTTCAAACTTCAGATGTTATGTTACGTTTTGTAGACACGTGTAGGAAGCTTGGGCTCCCAGCTCTTCCTGAAACTCTCTAGAGTCAGAAACGCATCCAGTCGTTTAATAAAATTCGTCTTTAAAATGAATATGATGACTGTTTTAACTTCATAATGTTTAGGAGTACATGTTGGATGGATAATTTATCGCTATTGGATATTTTATTCTGTTTTATTTAGTCTTTTTTAGGAACTACAGAGGTTTGAGGTTTCAAATATTAAAGCAGTAGACCAAATATAAGTGATTAGAAGTGAGTAATGAAAGCGCTTAAACCAAAACATGTTTATGTTTGATTGTTTAGCTAGCAGTGGAAATCTGGACACATGTTTCGTCTTACTACGATATCGTCACCTGAACATACGCAAATACTTTTGTTGACGTCCACACTAAAACTCGAATCCAGTATCTCTCTCTTCAAGCGTCCGACTCCTTACCCACCTCATTATTAAGTTTAGATTATCAACAATCTGTTTAACGGGGTTGATAGTTATATCATTATTATTATGATCTCTCCTGATAATGATATCATCAACAAACCACAGCTTGAATTAATTCACTGGTTGTTTTTATAGTGAACAAACATCTTGTTTCATATTTGGAACAGTAATATTGTAGAACTTGAGCGGTAATAACGCTAATTATTTATTTAATAAGGACAATAAAACAATTATTGTTGATTTTAACCGGGAGAATTATTAAAACAACAGATTGTACGAAGATCGACAATGGCTAATCGAGGTGATCTGAAACCGAAGAGCCAATCATAAGTTCTAAGTATACACGTTACAAAGTCGGTAGATTTCATTCGATTCACTAAACAAGTCAGATTTCCTAAATCTCTTTTGCAAAGTTACAGTTTATAGTATATCAGGGATGTGAAGTTTTGAATGTAAGTAAAGTTGGTAAAACATTCAACCGTAGAAACAATGAATGCAGCTTCTCTCTGTAATCCTCCGTAACTTCATCGAGCTACGGAAAACATGAGAGCAGTTCAAAATAAGGCATTTTTGGAAATGATTATGATCAAAATACGTATAATGTGGTTCTGAACACATTTTAAAGGATTTTGTTCAAACTACATGAGCAGTAGATAATAGCATGGTCATGTATATTGCTTAAAGAGTAATCAGCTTCTTGGTTTGAACAAGTCATAATAATAATAAGTTAGTACTGCTTCATACTGAATAACCGAAGTTAACTGGCTAGCAGTGGAATCTAGTTTCGTCTTATTTCGGAATCGTCAGCTGGATGTATCTAAGCTAGTCACTAGTGAGCATATGATGACTATTATCAGAAGAAGATTTTGTGGAGTGTCACACTACGACGAAATGTCCGTCTAGAGCTTCCAGGAATTTTATGATGGTGTAGCCTCAATTGACACAAGAATTCAATTATTGAATTACTAAAATCTCCACAAAACAGCCTTCTGATAAAAATCGAATATAAATTAGATTTTAGTTTAGCATATGCAAAATCAGAAGTAAAAAGTCATTGTTTTTTTTGGTTTGCTTCAGAAGTATTCAAAGTTCCTGTTTCATTTTCATAAAAATAAGTATCCGCCGTGGACCCTACTTGACAACGTCCATTAAAAGTATGATATGTCATTATCAACTATGAAATCGTTGTATAAAAATAACATATACTATTTGTACCTGATATTTCTAATAATTACAAATAGGAGATTGTAAAAAATACTATTTAGAACAGCTGATTCTTTATCCGGGCTTGTGATCGGCAGTAGCCCCAGAGGATCTACAGGCGGAGTTGATCACTAATGTGAATGAATACAAACATACAGTGATACAGTAAGTAATCAAGAGAAAAACTCCAATAAATCATTGAAGTCCTAATAGTTAGCAGAGGTGGTTGGAAATTTCGCGTGAGATTAAAAAATATATGAAGGGAAGCAAATTAGAGTAAAATCGGTCAGTTAAAATCACTAATAAATGTGACTAATTAAGCTTAAACTTGGATTTTCTTAAATTATGATTGGGTACAAACTATCAAGATTATTACATTAAAATACATTAAACCACTTTTCAGAGGAATTCTATTCAAAAAGTTAATATCTGGACTGGTTGCTAGGTCTACAGTTTATAAATAGATTTGAGGGTGATTTTGCATAAGACTCTCAATATCTCATGACTCACGTAGACGACTAAAATTCAGTATCTACTCAGATGACTACCGTAACCAAGAATTTTACATTCAAATTCCCGTCAACAAAATATAAAACCATGAAATGATTATCTACACCACAATGTGAATTGCTTTCACTCTTAGAGTTATTTACCTCTAGTAACTAGGAGATATATTGGTTACCGGTGGAATCGATGAGTAACATTTCGCCCTATTTCGGACTCATCAGGTGAACACAACTTTATCCTACTGTTCATGTTCACATACAGCCTCAATTCAAGTATTATTGACCTCAAAAAACGTTATCCATTATGTTTAGATAACCACTAGGTCTTTGAATACCTTGAGTACATTCCAATCCAAACATTACTGGATAAGATTGAATGAATGTGAGGGAATGTGGTCCATTTTTCCGTAATTCATTTTAGCATATATCTAACATTTGACTTTTTTTTCAAAATATAACAAGTGCGTATATTTTCGAAATTGGATACAGGTATGATTCAACAATTATTAAAACTATTCTTCGTATTTTAAGTTAGCTCAATGGACGAATCAACACTCATAATAATAACAGTACTATATGACCTGTTACGTTTGTCAGGATCTAAGACAACTGAATTGGAAAAGAATTATTTTAAAGGAACCAAAACTGAATATAACTAGAAAAGAAGGCCCAGGACAGAGTGGGTTGGAGAATGCTAGTCGGCGGTGTATGCTCCATTGGGAGTAACAGGCGTAAGTAAGTAAGTAAGTAAACTCAAACTCAAATAATATACAATTCACTTGAAATGTTTGTATTAATCTGACTATTCATATTTGTACTTCTCAATTAAGCTATTCAAATTAGTCTATAGGCTTTATCATAAAAGCTTATATATTTCACGCTTCATTTAAATAATTGGACGAATATTATATCGTCAACAAAGTTTGTAGATAATTCCAGATGATGTTGTGGTATATGGGAATACAAGTGAGGACAATGGAATATATTTCATCACAAAATTACAAAACACCTTGGTAAAATCTAAGAACCATATAGTGAATACTTCCTTTGCAAAATGTCAATCAATTGCCTCAGACTTCATTATTCCTGCGTTTCCACACCAATCATTCTCTGTTCTTGTTCTCTTTACTTTGATCCTCTTAACCTTCTGCCACCAGCCATTTTACTTTCGACTGATGATGCATACTACTTATATCTGTCGACAACAGTAACACACACCACAATTCAATTTATGACTACAGAGTTATATGTTAGTGTTTAGATTATTTAATGTTCGGAGACTTTTTCTAACAAAAAAAGTTTAATTGATTAGTAAGAATAAACTTAGACCATTTTCACAGTTTCTGTATCTAATACTACAGTTCATTCATTTGAGAATTGCCAACTTTGAATGTTTGATTAGCTTATCTCCTAGATAATATTTTCATCAACAAGATAATGATAATCGGTTTCCCATTGATGAATGTCACTAGTGTATGCTTGAATATTCCTTCAGATATTTTGAATATCTAAATCACTTAGGAACATTAATATTCCCCAAAAAAAGTGTAGATTATGGGAAAACAGTTCCATTTCTTATATTTGTCAAACATTTTCAAACTCTGTACTATTACCATTATTATTAGTATTACAAATATCTATGAAGTACATGGTTCAATTAGCGTTTTTTAGCGAGTTATTTTTCTACGAGATGGGGTCGCTAACCCCATGCCCTACCCTCCTTTTTTACCCGGGTTTGGAACCGGCAGTAACTCTAGAAGATCTACAGGGGGATGAATAACAACTGGAAAGGATTTCCCAGGACAGGGTTAGATGAAGAATACTGGTGTACGGTCTATGTTTGTCCACGATGTGGTAACAGGCGTAAGTAAGTAATCCACCTAATGGTGGATTACTGTCAATTCTAATTTAAAATCAATACCTTTAGAGTTTACAATTAAAATACACTAAGAAAGGAATGTAAATAGGCTCAATCAATGATGTTATATATATTATAATATTAATCTAATCAGAGTGTCATTTATTACTTTATTAATCATCGACACAACAAAAAAAGAGAAACAGGCTGTATCTTTGCTCACAATTTTACTTTATAATACTAATTAAGATGAATAACTTTAAATGACACATATTGATTGGTATTATTTTTATTAAGTTATTTACACCTATTACCTCTCGTGGAAGAGTATAAGCCGCCTATCCAGGATTCATATTGATTAATATAAAATCTATTAATCAGTATACTTTAATCTGAATGCCAGATTTAGATTTTAACAGCTTACAGTTATGAATACTATTTGAGGCTAAACTTCTATCCAAATAGTAGATAAACTGGAAAATCAGTGCTGCAGTACTTATTTGCCAAGAATAATCATATTAGTTATATGTTTCAGTCATAGATAGGGAATTTCTTCATTTTATAAATCTAGACGTATAGAATGAATTTTCATAAATTAATATCAAGAATTCTTCAGTATAAACCGTATAAAGTTTATAAACAAAGATGGATAGTGGCTAGTAGTGCAATCAAGGATTCGCTTTTCGTCCTATTTGGGACTCGTCAGCTGGATGTACCTGCATCTCAGAGTTGATGTTCACTCTGGGACTCGAACCCAGTACCGTTCGCGATGGCGTTTTAGGCGTCCTGGATTCCCCTGCTAGCCACTATCCAAATACAAATACAAATACAAGAAGGAAAGGAATGTTGAAAATAGTTCTGTTTATTGATTTTAACTTCGTTGAAATCACGATGTCTTTGTAAAAATGAAGTATTTTTTAATATTAAACAGTTAAATATTGATATTCTATAAATATATTGATTTCATGTGATGGATTAACTTCAACTAGAATTGAGAACCAATAATACAATCCAGATCATCAATAGAGGCTTCGCATTCAAACTATTCGACGTAGAAGATGCATTATTACCAAAAGAAACGGTTGCAGCCCTCAAATGCCCTGGTACGGCCGAGAGTGGGGAGAGTCTGCTCTACCTCTCGAAATGCTTTCACATGGCCACGCGTATATAGCCTCTGCTAGGGAAGTCCTACTCACTGCCTACTCGTGGTGGGGATGTTGTTTACGAAATTGAGGGGACGAAAAGCGGCGCTTTAGCCGGGTTGGTTGATACAGAGGATCTACTTAGGGGGAGCTGGAAAACGCTGATTCCAAACCAATGATGCACATAAGCTGGCTCCAGTATCCTGAGGGAACAAATGGCGTGTGAATCAATCGTTGGTCACCAGTTATCATGGGACTGTATCTCCTTACGTTGGTCCACTGCTTTGTGGATTAAACCTTTAGATCAAAGGCTTGGTGAGTAGCCCTTTAAGAAATCTATCTGCTTCAGTTTGGGCACCTGGACAGTATCACAGCCCTCACACAAATGAAATGAGATTTGTGTGGCGCATGTACATCTGGTTCCCCCTTGTATCAATATTTATGTGTTTAAACAAATAAACAATAAACGGTTGGACTGTACATATCATTCATATTTGTAGATATTTACTCTCTGTTAACTTTAGAAATGTAAATCCGATCCATTTTCATTAAGAGATCCAAACACCATATTATTCTATGCTCACACAATAAAACTTAGATAATGTTGTCAAATAATATTCCTTCTCAATTTTGAACAGAATATTTAAATGAAAACCTGAAAAACCAATACCACTGTCAGTTACTCCACTACCGAAAACTTGGTTTACACTTATAGTCATTGGTAAACTTTTTGCTCGTTAGTGAATTCTTAATTATTACCATTGGAGTTCCAACTGGTCGATTCAAAAGTTTAGTTTTCTTAAACTGTGTCTGTATAACACTGATTTAGTTTAACAGAATAGATTTGTCCGCAGATAATATCCATTTTCGATGGACTCTTAAATGTTTATTTTACTACTTGATTACTTCTAAAGACAACTTGGATCTATGACTTGTGTATTTCAATTTATAAAAAAAGTCAAATTTTCTTTGATAAAGACCAACTGTTCTCTTGAGTGGAATGACATACACAGGTGATACTTTGTGTTTTAAGGTTAATATAATCACTATCAATTTATGATGAACGTATTTTACCCAGAAATGGAGGTTCCTAGACTTCTTAGGACATCCAAATAATCTTTTCTTTAACACAATACAAAATTTTCTACGAAAAATCAAAATTGGCATTCCAGTATGAAAAATCTAACTAAAAAACATCCACTGGTACAATCGATCAACTGAAAAAAACTTAATAAATTTTGCCTACTATTATAAAGAAAGTAGTATAAATAGCTGTTAGCTCTTCTAGAGTTACTGCCGGTACCAAGCCCACAAAAACGGGGGGGGTAGCACTTGCTATAAGCAATCCCATCTCGTAGAAAAAACTTTGCTACGAAAAAGGCTAGACAGATTGGATAAATCAAAACATATAAACTCAGTACTGGGAGCGTAAGGATCTCAAAAATTATGACATCTCACGATAGTAATTGAGTGTCTTCGGAAGTCACTATTATTATTATTATTATTATTATTATTATTATTATTATTATTATTATTATTATTAGCTTGATCCAATATTATATTATTTGGTACAAAATCGAATTCTCAGCATAAAGTATTTCAACATATTTACGTTTCTTATTTCTTCGTTGCTCCTGATGATAAACATTCAGTGATCGCCAGTTGGATGTCAGCAGTTCAGTCAATCGACATATGAATAATGTATATTCTTTTTGCTGCATGTTCCCAGCAAACACGACATCTCTGATTAGACCTTTTCTAACTTTTACAGCGAAAGGTTGTACAGTTTTCAGAAACGCACCGGAATAGGTTGTGTGCTTAATAGCCATAATGATGTATTAAAACAAACAATATTAGATAACTTGTTGAAATATATAGATGACGGGAAACAGGTAGCCCAGATGTTTAAGCAGGCCGCCACGAGTCACGAGTCCGATGTCCCGTTTAACAATTACAGCAACAATTTTTATGTGTATATGGAATGTCCGGAAAGTTTGGGAGATCTGAAGGACCAGTCAAACAGCAACAGAAGTAAGGAAATACAACTCATCAGTTCTCGGGATCAGAGAAACCCATTGAACCTAAGATATATAGCAAAGGATGAATACAGGAGAGATGCTGCTGTACTCCCGTCACGAACATGAAAATGCTCTGCACACTCAGTAAGTTGCTCTGATACTGTACAAAGAAGTACGAAATGCACCTAATAGATGAAAATCTCATGGACTAAAATCATCAAAGCATCGTTCAAAACAAAGAAGGAGGGAATCACAATGATTGTTACCCAATGTTATGAACCCACCAATGGAAACAACAATGATAATAAAGATCAGTTCTATGGGAGGCTGCAATCAATCAGAGCGAAGTGCCCAAGAATGGACCTCAGCATTATGATTGGAGATCTAAACGCCAAATTCAGAATGGACAGCACTGGATATGATCATATCATGCAATGACATAGACTAACTGGAAGAAAGAAACGAAAACATTGACAGATTTGCAGATATATGTGAATTCAAGAAAATAGTTATAGAAAGCACAATATTCCCACACACACTCATAAGCAAAGCTAAATGAATCGCACCATGAAGAAACAGATAGATCATATTTGTATCAACAAAAAAATCAGAAGGACAATAGAAGACTTGAGTACCAGGAGAGGAACTGATATAACATCAGATCAACACCAACTGGTTGTTGTCTAGATGAAAGCGACGCTGAAGATGCATTGGACAACTGATAAATTAGCATTACAAAGATTCAATACAGTCTTCCTTTGACATGCTCAGAAGCTCAATGGATTTAAGGTGACTGTCAACAATAAGTTCCATTACCAATGGATAAAAAAGCACGAATTAAAACGTGTCATGAGTTTCTGGGTCGCAAAAAGCATCGTCACAATAAGGAATGGATCTCTATCGAAACCCTGTTTTGCATACAGTAAAGGAAGAACAAGAAGATAGCAATTAACAATGGCCGAACAAGAACAGAGAACGTCAAGGCATACACTGAATACACAGAAGAAAATAAGTAAGTGAAGAAGAGCATTTGAGCTGACGAGCAGGAATATGTGGAAAAGATAGAAACGACAGTGGAAAAAGCTGCAACAGAAGGGAACACCCGTAAGGTTATTACAATAACATTTTCAATGTTCGATTTTTATAAACAATTCATAACACAATACCTCTGAAGTTCTTTTAATCATTCAACACTATTCTGTTCATTTATTGATTAATAATATTAACAAATATGTTAAGTATATGCGGAGTTTCTTTATTGAATTGTCTTAGTTTTTCTTCAGTGATAAAATAGGTCTATTTCGTTACTTTAGATTAATACTTCAGTGATAATGTGAAGAGTGTTTTCTATTGAAAGTAATAAGGAATGATTGACACTTCGAAGAAAAAGCATTGTCTTTCTCATTACATTCAGTAATCGATTGTCACTTTATTAATTATTCATATTATCAATATTACACAGTAAAGTGGTGCATAGAGAACAGCTGACAGACGCGTTCCAAGTCAAGACCAGAGTCAGAAAGCTGCTTACACTGTCACTTTCTCTTTCTTCTGGTGGTTGACTGAATTATGAAGACCTCGACATCTGACCGAAAGCAGGGAATACAATTGACAGCTCAGAATCAACTAGATGACTTGGACGTCACAAATGATCTGGCTGTTCTATCACAAACACACCAACAAATGTAAATAAATACAACTACTGTAGCAGCAGCTTCTGTAACATTAAGCCTCAACATATACAAGAGAAAAAGCAATATCCTCAAATACAATAAGAACACTAACCCAATCACACTTGATGGCGAAACCCTGGAATATAAACCCTGGAATCTTTCACGAACCTGTGAATCATCATCAATGAACTAGGAGGATCTGATGCAGGCGTGAAGGTGAGGTTTAGCAATGCAAGAGTAGCATTCATACAATTGAAGCATATATGGAACTTGAAACAACTGTCAACCAACATCAAGGTCACAATCTTCAATACGAACGTCAAGACTGTTCTACTGTACGGAACTGAGACTTAGAAAACTACAACAACCATCATCAAAAATGTACAAGTACTTACAAACAATTGTCTACGCAAGATACTCAATGTCCAATGGTCGGATATCATCAGCTACAACCTACTGTGAGAAAGAATAAACCAGGTCCGATTTGAAGAGGAATTCAGTAAGAGATTGTAGAAGTGCGCAGGACATATATTGAGGAAATCACCAAACTGCATCAAGAGGAAAGCCCTAACTTGGAATCCTGGAGGGAAAAGGAGAAGAGGAAAGACAAAGAACACACTCCAACGAAAACCGGAAGTAGACATGAAAGGGGTGAATAACTATTGGAAACAAGCGGAAATGATTGCTCAGGACAGAATTGTATACATAATGCTAGTGGGTCACCGATGCTCCTCCACGAGAGGTAACAGGAATAAGTAGGTTAGTATAACTAATAACAGCAAATTTATAGTCCGATGCTAAAACTTACTAGGTTTTACAGTTTATTATGATTTTATAGTGAAAACGTGCAAAAGTCAAGCAATAACTCAGTTGGCTGATACTATCAACAACCTAGTAGGATCATAACATTGTAAATGTTTGATTCTGATTCAGTGAACGAAAAATTCAGTTTCCTTACTGGGTTAAATGTATAATACATAAAAACTCAATTCACGGAAGAAAAGTGAAAAGAGGAATTTCTGCTGTCTCAATCCATAGTCTGGTTTATTATTCATAGTTCAGTTTCCGTTTGTTTATTCTTTTCCAATACGAACAATAAAACATTTCACTTTACTACTGCTACTTGCTTCTAAGACTACTAACTACTGACTATTTTGTGTATCAACAGAGTGATTGATGTTATAATTAAGTGTAGTGTATTAGGTTAAGCTGGCAAATCAGTTGATAAATTAGCAAGTCTTCATCGACCGATGTGGTTAATTTATTCGTCACGCATGTATCATCAATTTCTACATATTTGCTCATATACATTCGCTGGTGTACAAGTAGGTTGTCAAAAAGACAAAGGAAGTTAAACTAGAAATTTTCAGAAATTAATTAAAGTTATTCATTGTTGGGATGGGTCATATACGTAGGTGTAGACTACTTGATTGAGATATCAGTAATAACCACAATCAGTGACTCTAGACGTTGCATGACATAACTTGAAATCGTTCACAGTAGCACAGATGTACTCTCTCTTTATATTTCCATAAATCTTGAGTTCTAGTATTCTCTCCGCTATATATTCATTTTGAACCATACTCTCAAAGTTCAATGGTGAGAGATTTGCAAACCTATATGCCTTCAATAAACTGGTCATAGGTGGCACCATATTCCCACACAAAAACATACACAAAGCCACTTGGATTTCACCGGATCACACTACACAGAATCAAATAGACCATATCTGCATCAACAAAAAGTTCAGGAGGACGATGGAGGATGTGAGAACCAGAAGAGGAGCTGATGTAGCATCCGACCACAATTTGCTGGTCGCCAAGATGAAACTAAAACTCAAGAAGCACTGGACAATGGCGCGGATAACATCACAAAAGTTTATTACGACTTTTCTTCAGGATACTGACAAACTCAACAAATTCAACATAGCCCTCAGCAACAGGTTCCTGGTCTTTCATGATCTACTCAATGGAGAGGGAATTACCATGGAGAGCAACTGAAAAGGGATAAAAGAGGCAGTCATTTCAACATGTCAGGAGGTTCTGAGCCAAAAGAAGCACCATCACAAGGAATGGATCACTGTTCGCACACTGGATAAAATTGAAGAAAGGAGGAACAAGAATGCAGCAATCAATATCAGCCGGACAAGAGCAGAAAGACAAAGGCACAAGCCGAATACACAGAGGCAAACAAGCAAGTGAAGAGGAGCATCAGAACCGGCAATCGCAAATATGTTGAAGATTTAGCAACGACAGCGGAAAAGGCTGCAAGAGAGGGAAACATGAGACAACTGTATGATACAACAAAGCCAGAAAGACCAGTGAAAGGCAAGGAAGGCAAAGTAATCAACGACACTGAAGAACAATGAAACAGGTGGGTAGAACACTTCAAAGAACTCTTGAATCGACCAGCTCCACTGAACCCACCCAACATCTAAGCAGCACCCACAGACCTCCCAATCGATGTTGGCCCACCAACAATTGAAGAGATCAGCATGGCCATTAGACAAATCAAGAGCGGCAAAGCAGCGGGATCAGACAACATCCCGGCAGAGGCACTGAAAGCGAATGTAGCAGCAACTGCCAAGATACTCCACATCCTCTTCAGTAAGATTTGGGACGAAGAACACGTACCAAGAGACTGGAAAAAAGGACTTCTGATCAAGATACCAAAGAAAGGCGATCTCAGCAAGTGCGATAACTACATGGGTATTACTCTTTTCTCAATACCAGGAAAAGTCTTCAACAGAGTACTGTTAAACAGGATGAAGTATTCCGTAGACTCTCAACTTCGAGATCAACAAGCTGGATTTCGTAAGGATCGATCGTGCACAGACCAAATCGCAACTCTACGGATCATTGCGGAACAATTAATGGAATGGAATTCATCACTCTACATCAACTTCATTGACTACGAGAAGGTATTTGATAGCGTAGACAGGACAACACTATGGAGCCTTCTTCGACACTACGGCGTGCCTGAGAAGATAGTAAATATCATACGGAACTCCTATGATGGACTAAACTGCCAAATCGTCCACGGAGGACAACTCACCGACTCGTTTCAAGTAAAGACCGGTGTTAGGCAAGGTTGCTTAATCTCACCCTTTCTCTTTCTCCTGGTGATCGACTGGATTATGAAGACGTCAACACCTGGAGGAATGCACGGGATACAGTGGATAGGCAGGATGCAGCTTGACGATTTAGACCTCGCAGATGATCTGGCTCTTCTGTCACAAACGCAACAACAAATGCAGCCTCAGCAGTAGTAGGTCTCAATATAAACAAAGGGAAAAGCAAGACTCTCCGATACAATACAATATGCACCAATCAAATTACACTTGACGGAGAAGCTTTGGAGGATGTGGAAACCTTTACATATCTGGGCAGCATCATTGATTAACACGGTGGATCAGATGCAGATGTGAGAGCGCGGATCGGCAAATGCAAGAGCAGCATACTTACAACTGGAAAACATCTGGAACTCAAAACAATTTTCAACCAACACCAAGGTTAGAATTTTCAATACAAATGTCAAGACAGTTCTACTGCATGGAGCGGAAACCTGGAGAACTACGAAGGCCATCATCCAGAAGACAGGTGTTTATTAACAGTTGTCTACGCAAAATACTTCGGATCCGTTGGCCAGACACTATCGGCAACAAGCTACTGTGAGAGAGGACAAACCAGATTCCAGTGGAGGAAGAAATCAGGAGGAAACGCTAGAAGTGGGTTGGATACGCATTGAGGAAAGCATTCAACTGCATCACAAGGCAAGCCCACACATGCAATCCTGAAGATCAAAGGAGAAGAGGAAAACCAAAGAACATATTACGCCGAGAAATGGAAACAGAGATGAGAAGAATGAACAAAAGTTGGATAGAATTAGAAAGGAAGGTTCAGGACAGAGTGGGTTGGAGAATGGTGGTCGGCGGCCTATGCTCCATTGGGAGTAACAGGAGCAACTAAGTAAGTAAGTCTCAAAGTTCAATCTTACTTATTATCATTTTTCTACATTATTTTGATTTCTGATGTTTTTTCACCTAATTCCACTGTTATAATACGGTAATTTGAGCTATCACATATTCATCCTAATCACTAAGTTTATGATAACTAAATGATGAAATTTGTAGTGTCGGTTGTTATGTTAAGCCCAAATACTTTATTCTAGCTTATGGATAAGCCAATTTACCCATCCCTCTAGAGTTATGTTTTCACCTTGTTAATTATTCACTTATTAACCCTGACTATTTTTATATGAGCATATATGTGTGTACACTTTTTATCTTATTCATCACATTCTGGAATTTATTTTTATCGGACTATAAATATTGATTAACGCTTGATAAAAATGAGCCGGCTTATCCGCCATCTCCAATGGGTGTTATTTTTTGCTTCGCTCGCTGATATTTCCTTATCTGCTGATAGTTTTCTGGCCTACGTTATTTGACAATAAAACTGTAATTGCCGCTTATCTTTGTCTTCTGATATTATGCACCGTTAAGATTGGTATTATAGCGGTTATCGAGGCAAACGATTAACGAAACATGGCACTACACATTTATCAAATATCTTCAAACATATCTTAGTTCATATCCACTAAAATATTAATGAAACAATACTAAGTGAATTTAAACTTCACCCCATTGCACAAGCAAGTGGCTATCAGGACTCAGTGGCAGAGTGGATAACGCGATAGCGTTTGAAGCAAAAAGTACTAGGTTCGAGTTCCAGAATGAACATCAGCTCTGAGATGCAGGTACATTCAGCTGACCAGTCCGAAATAGGATGAAACACGCGTCAAAATGGATTCCACCACTACTAGCTACTATCCATCTTTGCTAATAATGAAACAGTTAAAATGATAATTATATAGTTAAAATCTATGATAAAGATGACTAAAATGTTGAATTTATTGTTAAATATATATTCAAATATTCATTAACTTAAATGTAAATTAAACCACCACCATTTACATTGAACAACAGTATCTTTCAATAGTTATTACGTAACACATTGGATTACCAGTCATTTATACCAACAATTAGATTTAGGACAAAAATAAAATATGATGGACTACAAAATGGAGAAACAAGAGATTGACTTATTTTAAAAAAAACTCCTAAGAAGTTTTCACATGTGATGGAACTAATGAAATTTTAAAATATGATCTATACAAAGGTGCTAACCTTCGTGAAAATGTTCTACTTGGAATTATTTCCTCATCATCATTATTAGCAGTCGTCGTATTAGTTGTATTAGTAGTAATAGTAGTAGTATTGTTATTTTCTCTAGATTGATAAATTATTCTTGATTGATTATTGTTTGATTGTAGATAACTTGGCTTTGGTGGTATTGATGGTGAGTAGGAAGAAGTTTGTTTTATGGAATAATAACTGGGTGTCTTTGTTTGAGATTCCTACAACAATCAATGTAAGAAAGGAAAAGATTGTTTACTAAAGTAGATTATTTGTGAAAAAAAATTAGATGTCATTATAAACCAGATATCAACTAGAAACTAAAAAAAATCGAATTTTTGTCACATAAAAAGTGTTTGTACAACTTCTTGATGATGTAATATGGCGTTCCATGTGGTTAATTTGATGTTATTCAAATTTTCCGATTTTTAATTAACATGGCCACGCGTATCAAGCCTCTGCCAGGGAAGTTCGACTCACTGCATTCTCGCTGCATGAGTGTTGCTTATGAAACTGATAGGACGAAAAGCGAATTTCTGGCGCTTTAACCAGGTTGGTGGACACAGTAAATTTACCTAGGGGAGTTGGAAAACCCTGATTTTCAAATCGGTGGTGCGCATTGGCTCCAGTATCCTGATGAAACAAATGGTCACCGGCTACCAATGGGACGGCATCACCTCACAATGCTCCACTGCCTAGTGGATTAGACCTTTAAGTCAAAAGCTCGGGGCTAAAGCCTCCTAAAAAATCACCTGCTTCGGTCTGGGCACCCGTGCAGTATCATAGCTTTCACACACAATGGAAATGAAATAACAATTTTCTGTGTGGCGCATATATATCCGGTGCCCTCTTGTACCAATATTTATGTGTTCAAATAAATAAATAAAATTAATAATCAAAATACAAAACGTTATTGTAACAAATCGATAATATTGTCTTGTCTATAGATTTAGTTTTTCATAGATTGAATAGCCAAGGAATAAACGTTTTGCAGGAAATATTGAGATACATTGTCAAATTATTCAACCATGGTGTTAATATTATACTTAATTATAAAACTTGAGTATTGGTGTAGTATATCAGTGGAGTAGTAATTAAAAAAGAGCATAGCTCTTGATTTATAATGAAATACTCAATGTACGTGGTAATAGTGATCGAACAATCAATGATTTCCTGTGATTCCTAATAATGGTGAACGGTGGCCCGATTTCGTAGATTATTTCAAATCCGACATTAACACTGTTAGATGTTGGCTCATAGTTCTAGAGGTTAGGCGTCAGCGCGCGAGACTGGAGGTGGTGGGTTCGGTTCATGTGAGCGAGCGAGCGAGACCGTTGCTATGCACTTCTGGGGAGTCACATACTAGGATGAAACGGCCGTCCACTGCTTCCAGGTTCTCCTTCGTGGTCTAGCTTTAGTCGACTCATGAACTTAACTATTAAATAATGATTATATATATATATATATATATATATATATATATATATATATATATATATATATATATATATATATATAACCAACTATTAAATTCCTAATAGTCTTGTGTACTTTGTGTATATATGTTCTTAGAGAGAATTAATTCAGCGAATAATACCACCAGTTTTTTCGAATTTCTGTAGGAAGATCTAAGTGTTTTTACTTTAAAGCTTATCGATTTGGCAGTAATTCGCAGTTTTACAGTGTGTTAATCGTCACGCCTACTTCAACCAATTTCTGATTTCAATGTAAGAGTTATGCACTTCTCAATAATATTTATATATATTTCACGCTAGTTAGTACCTATTAGCAAGGCTTACTTGTAATTTAGAGAGAAAACTACCTGAGGGGTTTAAGCTGTGAAACTGGATAATGCTGTCTCAAATTCATTAGGAAACATTAGTTCCTTGAAAGTGTAAGCTGTGCCTTACCGACGAGAACAGAATGACACGAAATTTATATTGAACAGTGCTTCTTGTTGACTACCTCGAAACACGTAATATCTCAACAGAGTGTATAAATGTTGGCTCACGCAGACTGGTGGTCACATTGTAACTTGATCAATAAAATTCGATCAGTAATAGGCATAACCGACACTGACCACTAACTTGTGATCAATAATTTTTAAACGTTAGATAACTCATAATATATCTTTTGTACCTGATTCCGAACCATTGATCGTGGATCATAAAAACTTGCATAAATAAGTTTCTGGGTAGTAGGATATAAACTCTAGAAAACAACTACAATAAATAGGTGGCTTGTAATATGAGTGTATTTAGCTAGATTCAATAAAATTCATTTGATCTCAAATAAAAAGTACGAAACTAAGATAACGCACTATCAAAAACTAGCTAACTTCTTGTTACCTACAATACTTTTAACAGTGTTGTTAATTACTTTTAACCGGATAGATTATTTAAAGAGTTATCATTGTGATTGTGGATAACATCATCAATGCTTAAGTGATTTAGAAGTAAGTTACTTATTCTATTAGCTTGAAATCGGTTTATTCTGATGACTTTGTTTGTAATCAGTTGTTTCAAATGAAAATTCATTATCACGGGTCAATGAAACAATATAATGAACTTGAATGCACGAAATGAAGAAGACAATCAAACAAACAAATTCGCCAGCGCAAACTAATTTAACGCTTGCTGAATAACTAAAAACTTTGTTTCTACATGAAGTATGATCTGGTGATATTATACGGAAGAATAATTAAAGGTACTTCATTAAATTAATAAGGTGAAAGAACGTAATCACACCATGCTGTGTGCTACGGATGACGACAGATATAAGTAGTATGCATCGTCAATTGAAAGTGAAATGCC
Organism: Schistosoma rodhaini; assembly: GCA_944470415.2. Lineage (NCBI taxonomy): Eukaryota > Metazoa > Platyhelminthes > Trematoda > Strigeidida > Schistosomatidae > Schistosoma > Schistosoma rodhaini. The sequence goes on along the minus strand of OX104042.1, from coordinate 5,534,161 downwards.
TAGAGGCAGAAGGTTAGGAATACCAAATAAAAGAGAACGAGGACAGAGAATGATTTATTTGGAAACGAAAGAACAATGAAGTCTGAAACGATTGGTTGGCATTTTGCAAATGAAGTATTTAATGTATGATCCTCAGATTTTACTAAAGTACTCTGTAATTTTATGTTCAAATACATTCGATTGTCTTCATTTGTGTTCTCGTTTATCGAAACACTAAAAGTGCACCCCTAATTTACATATCTTCTTCATCAGTTTATTTAGTTCATTGATTTATTTCGAATTTTCACTAGACACTAAGCAAACAATCAAGTATCTTAATTTATCAGAAGGTAGTTTTATGAACATTTTAGTAATTTTAAAGTTCAAGACAATGATGGACAGTTGCTCAATTTCGTGGATTGATTGAAGTTAAACATTATCACCGTTGGATGGCGGTTCAGTGGTCTACACATTCAGGGCTTGCGCGCGAGACTGATAGATTCTGGTTTTTAATCTCGCTAGGTTGGATCGTGGATGCACACTGCTGAGGAATCCGACAATAGGATGAAATGGTTGTCTAGTGTTTGCAGGTTTTCCATAATGGTCTAGCTTTAATTGACTAATGATTTCAATTATTTTAATTTAACAATGTGTTACATCAACTTGGAGCTTCAATGCTGTGAAACTCATTCATTCCAATTAAGACAAAAGTCCTTATAGAACTTTACTTTCCATCGGATTTATATATTAACAACATAGAAATAATTTTTTTTTTGAATAACTCACTAGTTTTTTATTATTTTCATTATTCTCAATGGTTATTAAATTATTTTGATTAAATGTAACAGATTTAGGATTTTCTTTATATATTACATTATCATTTTTAGTAGTAGTATTGTTAGCAGTATCATTATTGATATTTGATTCAATTAAATAATCAGTTCTAGTTGTTAATAAAGCTAATGAATCATTTAATTTATAAGCACCAACACCGGTAGCTGCAAGATATGCAGCAGTACTACCAGCTGTTCTATTATTATTATTATTATTATTATTATTATTATTATTATAATCCAATGTTGATATCGTTGATTTTCTATTATTCTGATGATTAAAATAAGTAGATGAATCTATAAGACAATTAGATGTTGGTTTGGAATTGACATTAGATGATTGTGTTAAATAAGCTAATGAATTAGATGAACTTTGATTTTGTATAGTAGATGGTTGTGTTCTTAGAATTACTTCACTTGAACTATTCGATGAAAATAAATTTTTATTAAGGTTTAATGATTTTGTAGCTTCAGCTAAAGATGATACATTCTGATATGATGAAGGAGAAGAAGCAGAAGTAGTAGTACAAGACAAGGTTTGTGCCATCATACTATTTGAAATATTATAATAATTACTATTAGTATGAATAAGAGTAGTAACATTTGATTGATTAAATTTTTTGTTACTAGGCAATTGTTTTATATTATTATATGAATAATAACCATTATTATATAATAAATCATTAGAAATCGATTTAGGTTCATTATTATTATTATTATTATTATTATTATTATTATTGATTATATTATATTTTGTATCTATATAATCAATATAATTGATTTTTTTATTTTTTGATAAAGTTGTTTCTATGGGATCTAATATTATATTATTTATATCTGGATTAATATTATTAGTATTATTATTATTATTATTATTTATTATATTTGAATTGATTTCATGCCAATCTCTTGGTTGAGGTGATAAATCTTTTATTGATTTTGTTCTACCTAATGATAATTGTCGTCTTGATTGATATTGTACATTATATAAATCATTTCTAGAAGATGATAACAATAGATCATTTTGATTGGTTAATGTATAGTCTATATGAGATAATTTCGGATAAATATGAGTAGGTTTACATGGTAATTCAGTATATTGTTTCATAGATTTAATATTATGTAATGGTAATTGATGATAATTTGTTGAAGAATATAATGATGGAGAAAATGTATTACTATTATTATTAGTAGTAGTAATAGTTGTTGTTGTATTATGTATTGTAGTTATATTACAAGCATATGGATAATAAATAATTGATTTCGATGTATTTATACTATCTATATTATTATAAGATGAACTTTGAGATTTTGGTAATGAATTTAAGCCTACTGTTGTTCTTGTTGTTGTTGATGTTGCTGTCGTCATGGTTGTTGTCATCGTTGTTATTGATTTATTTTGATTAAAATAAAGTGATTTCGATCGATTAATTGTTGATAGGTGCATTGATGATTGTTTCGCATTTTCATCGAATAGATCTACTGTAGAAGAATTATTATTAATAGGATTCATTGTAGTTCCTTTCATTGAATTCAATTGTTTACGTTGAGATTTTATTGGATTCATTTCAATTTTTTGTGAAGTAGAATAACTAATGGATGGCTTTATAGTATGAATGAATTTAGTTTCTGTTTCTTCATGATCATTTGAATAAGGATTCATTGGAGAGATAGTAGATATTGGACTATAAGAATCATCTTTAACCATATTTTCAGAATCTATACTTATAAATTGTTTTGTATTCAAACGATCATTGGATACATTATTCAATGTTTCACTATTATTATTATTATTATTATTATCATAGTTATCTGTTTTTTGATTGATTGAGGTGATTGGAGGAGGTTCATTTTCAGTATTCCTAATAGATTTTATTCCATTTGCTCCAAGCCAATTGCCAACTTTAATTTTTTGATACATATCTGAATTATTGGTTTGTTTTAATGCACCATTGACAAATTCATTATTCTCAACATCAACATCATCATCATCATCTTCATCAGCTGATTTTAATGGTGATGAAGATAATGTATTCACTGAACCAGTACAAAAACCATTTACACCACCTCCATCAATATTATTTAAATTGATATCAACTTGTAATGGTTGTTCTGCTGCTTCAGCATTTGCTTCAACACCGGAACTTAATGAATCGTTTACCTCATTATCATGATCTGTATTGGATTGTATTAAATTCATAATATTTGTTATATTCATTTGATCCGTTTTTGTACTAGTTCGTTGTTTTTCACCATTCATGATATCAGATTTCTTTGGTTCGTTCTTCTCTTCGATTGTCACATTTATGAGTTTCTTTTTGTCTGTTAATAGATCCCCTTGAATAGTAGATGATTTTTTTTCGGCGATATGATCATCATTAGTTTCCATATCATTTTGATGAATCCCAGGAATATTGATTAAATTTGGTGTAGATAAACTACTTTTATGTTGATGTTGTTGCTGAGAGAATTGTTGATCTTTTAATGTTTGTGATTGTAATTGTTGTCTTATTTCTCCATTTAATTGATCAGTTAATCGTTTATTCATAAAAAGATTATCATCTATATCATCTAATTCATTATTGTTTCTACGTGTTTCTACTACAAACAAAAACAAAAGATTAATTAATGACACAAATGACATTAGTTTAACGAATGAAGATGATTTATTAAAGTAACATAACCAGTGACTAGAAAAGAGAACTAATTTCAAATGGAGTTTTGTCTTTTTAAATGTAAGAAATAAACTCTGGCTCGAACCCAGGGCCGTTGGATGAAGACTCAGTGGTCTAGACATTAAGCGTTCGTGCGCGAGACTGATAAGTCCTGCGTTTGAATCTCGCGAGGCGGAGTCATGGATGTGCACTCCTGGGGATTCCCATACTTGGACGAAACAGTCGTCCACTGCTTCCAGGTTTTCCATTGTGGTCTAACTTCAATTGACTCATAAATTTGACTATAAAATTACCAAAATCTCCACAAAATCCTTTCTGATAACAATCACAATTATCCATCCTACCTTCATTCTTCAATATGTATCTGCTATGCATCATTCTATGACGCTTTTCCGTTCATTTAACGGGTAACTGATATACTTATCAGTCAGTCAGTCACAACGTAGAACTTTGTACGTACATCAGTTCGAGTTGCCATACCACATTAGCACACAGATGCAGTTGTCGATTCAAATCCCATATTGGTAGAAGTAGTAAGAGTATAAGTATTATGTGAAAGATAAGGGTTTGAAGATGTTATTGAAGGAGTATAATCCAGTGAAATAAATTTGGAAAGAGAAAAATGTAAAGACATGAGGAATTCAGAAGATTAGAATTTGGGAGAACACAAAGAGTGGATGAACCTTCGCCATGGCAAACGATTTTCAGCCATATCACTCAAGGTCTCTAACCATCGATTGTTATCATCCCGCGGATCCCAACCAGGTAGTCTACACTTAATAACATAGCTCAGTTCACTTGTCAGTGGCTTCATTGATTTGTGCCACGTTTTGGTCTGGCCACCCCTAGCTTTCTTCCAACCTACTCCTACACCATGAAACATTGCACGTCGGGGCAGTCGGTGGTCGGGCATACGTAACACATGTCCCAGCCATCTCAACTGATGAAGTTTCACTACTTCATCAATCGATTTGCCATCCTTACCTAGTACTCATTTCCTAACAACTGCATTACTTACCCGGTGGTCCCAGGATATACGAGCAATGCTTCGAAGACACCTATGATCAAACACTAGTAGCTTACGAATATCCTCTACTCTTATTGGCCATGTTTCACTGCCATAAAGTAGGACGGAGCGAACTGCTGCACAGTAAACACGTCCTTTGGTTGCTAGACGGATATCTCGCCTACGCCATAAACGGCGCAAGTTGGCGAAAGCTAGACGAGCCTTCTGTATCCGTGCTGAGATTTCGTCACATACCAGACCACAAGGGCTGATGAGACTCCCAAGATCAGTGAAGTGGTCTACACGCTCAACTACTTCACTCCCTATCATTAGTTCAGGTGTCGCTGCAACCCAATCCTGAAGTAACATTTTGCACTTCGAGGGAGAGAATCGCATTCCTAACATGCCTGCATAGTTGCTTATAGTGGTCAGAAGACTCTGCATGTTGTCAGCGTCTTCACCGAGTAAAACTATGTCGTCGGCGTATTCTAAGTCAACAAGTGAGCCTCCTGGTAAAAGTTCAACTCCTGGAGGTTTAGCTGATGAAAGTGCTATCTATAAAAGTATGTCAATGACAAAGTTAAACAAGAATGGGGAGAGTGGACAGCCCTGACGAACGCCACTTGTGGTAATCAGTTCTTATGACAGTTCGCCATAGGCTCTAACTCGACCAGTTGTGCTCGAGTAGAGAGCCTTTATGAGGTTAATGTACTTCTTTGGTACTCCTTTCACTGACAAACACTGCCATAGAACCTCACGATCAACGGAGTCAAATGCCGCCTTAAGGTCAAGAAATACTACCATTGTGGGACGTCTGAATGTATGTCTATGTTCTAGGACCTGACGTAGAGTGAATATCTGGTCTACGCAACCACGTCCAGGTCGAAAACCAGACTGGTTTTCTCTAGTCTGCTCTTCACGATTTCCTATAGCTTTTTCAACCTCGTAGAGAGTTGGAGGACTCACCTCCATTCGCCATTCAGGACGACTGGGGATCGTGGGTAACTGAAGTGTGGCTGAAGGCCAGTTGAACTGATCCCTAAAGTGTTCTGCCCATCTATCGAGCCCCTCCATCGGTGGCTGATAGCGATGTGATCTAATTGGGTCCAACGTTGGAACGAATTAATTATTAATTATTTTTTACAAAGAATCATTTATTGGCTAAAATCTGATTGAAAATTTCGTGATGATCATCATAGGCATGTCCTCTTGCTAGGCTCCTATCACCTTAAAATTTCAGTGTGAGTATAATTTATGGACAACCTTTGAGCAACGCTACAATATCCTTGGAATGTACACTTACTTTCTAGGGTTAAATGCAGGTTATAGATAAGTGTGAGGGATCAGGATTATCATTTACAGTTGCATGTTAGTTTTAGGAATTACATTTGGTGTTTTCATCACGAACTGGCATCGGGCATAATGTCAAAATGATATTTAACCAAATGAATGAATGATCTTCGCCTCAAAATTCAAGACCTGCTACCTTAAATATGATTGGTTCGTCCATAATTTATAGTCTCCCCGTGTAACACAACTCATTAATCAATTTCTTATAAAAGTCATACACATGGCTCATTACACCTAAAGAAATATATTCACTGTGTTTCTTTCCCCGACGGTATATAGCCATATGTTTCTGTAGCGCATCTACTCAACTTTTCATTAGTTCTAGTACTTATGGGTTGTGTTAAAATCATTAGTCAGGTTTCTTAAATAATACCAATTTTTTTACATAAATCTTTTTTTTCATGAACTTACATGAACTTCTGTGATGATCTAAACCTTTGATTAATCGATTCATCCGTGAACTATCTTGAAGATTTTCATTACTATCCACATATTTACGATCCAAATCATTTTGACTTTGTGAGTGTCGTTTATCATGAACACTCCTGAAAATTATATATTATCAGAGTAGACTAATTAATATTCAATTTGACAAATAGTAATGATTCAATAATAACATGATATAAAACGTACGTATTTACAAACAATTGTCTATGCAAGATACACAGTGTCCGCTGTTTGGAAATCATCAGCAACAGCCTGCTGTGGAAGAGAACAAACTAGCTTTCATTTGAAGAGGAAATTAGAACAAGACTTTTGAAGTAGATAGAACATGCATCACGGCAATCACCAACTGCATCACGAGGAAAGCCCTTACTTTGAATAGTGAAGGGGAACAGAAAAGAGGAAGGTCGAAGAACACATTACGTTGGGAATCGGAGGCAGACATGAAAGGGATGAATGGTGGTGGGTGGACTGTGCTCCTCTACGAGGGTTAACAGGTGTAAGTAAGTAATCTAGTTGATTAGCTGATATTATTCTATCACCAAAAGATAGCTAACTGTATTTATCTTCCTAACTCCACCTAAATAGTGTCAACAGGAGGTAGATATCAATAATAAATCTATCGAATGATATTTACTCAACACTATGCATGTAATCGTTGGTAAAGATAAATACAGAGAGATTAATAAAAAGCTTGTTTGAAGTCACTAAAATCTAAAAGACGTTGAATGACTGAAGGTGAACGGCAGGGAACAGTCTTTCATTTGGATTTGATACTACGTGCCAATCGTTCTCATAAAGTACTCGTAGTCCTCTGGAATTGGTGAGTTAAGACACATGCCACTCAGATTTAAACTTTAAATCAGTTTGCTCAATACTGCTCGTGTTAAGTGCCGATGTGTGCCAACAGGCATGCAGCGTTGGTCAAGAAGAGTTTTCTGCTGACTACCTCCAATTACCTAACACCACAACATAGTGTCAAGTCAGGTAGACTAATCACCATATTATAAATTAACCGATAGAATTCTATTGACATTAAAGAATTTGATAAACATAACATCAATTACTACTCAATGATTCAAGTACAAGAGTTAAACCTGATTTCATATATACAATAATAAACTCCCTACTAATATATTTATATCACTGACCATAGAATAATTGATCTGCCTAATAACGTCTGTCCTTTTATTTTACTGGTGAATGAAAGTTGACTGTCTATTGCAAAATAAGTCGATTAGAATATACTTCATACCTGATCGTAACATTAAGGTATCGATACGGACTTCCATTATTTAAATAAAAGGCTTATAGTTTATAATTAACAACATATTCAATAACCAAACTGATATATAAAGAGAAATAACGAAACCACGAAAGCTATCTTTAGCGATATTGTCTCGCTTAATTCAAAATCTGTTAAGGGTTAACATTTAGTTTTATCTTTGCTTTATTCTATGAATCAAAAGATTTTCTTAAATATATACATGACTATCATACTCTCTTCTATTACAAATTACAATAATTTAACTTTGTTTACACACTGTAGCCATGTAAATCATTCACTTATTCTTGTATGTTTTTCCCCGAGTTAATTGAATCAAGAATGAATCGGTTATACAGGATTAGTTGAATATTCTACTATTTACCCTTCTCAGTTTGTCAGGTTATATATCAGTGTTGAAAACAATATCTTCGCTCTAATATCTAGACCTTTTAGTCATATAACTTAAAATTGAGCTTTAGAAGTTTTAAGAATGTTCTAAGTAATTCATTATATCAGGGCTATAAACTAAATAGACACAACACTCTCATTCTACACAAATAGGTAAATGGGAATCACACTAGTAAACACTTCATCATTACTCAAATAATAAGCTTTTAACTTTTTATAATCGTATAAATCTATTATAAATCATTCTAAAACTTACTTGGCCAAATTCAATAAACTTCTACTTCTAATCAATAAAAAAAAATAAGGAGAAAACATGAGAGAAACATAATTTTTCTCTACAGAGAGGAGGTAAACAAAAAATGAAGAAAACTTTTTATGGCTTAAAATGATTTGATTCACATGAATTAAAATTTATTGAATTCAATAAAGCATATGGGTTGTAGTTTAATTTAGTTATCCAATTTATCTGAGAATAAAGCAATAAGATTTGTGATATGCTCTAATGTACTATTTTCTCTATAGTGTTTTATTCTCTCGGATGAGGACACTAAGAATATACATTGATAGATAGAGATATATAGATAGACTTGTGGATAGATAGATAGATAGCATAACTCGTATTGATAACAGTAAAGGACTGTTTATAGTTGAGTGAAGAAAATGCAATTTCTAACAACTATCAACTTCGTTGTCTTCAAGCTTTCTTTAACTAATACAACAGCTTTATATATAGTTGAAATCATGAGTCAATTGAAGTTAGACCACCATAGAAAACCTGGAAGTATTGGACTGGCTCCATGAGGTATTTTCTGGAGTTCTAGTGAGAATCAGTAACCAGTGGAGTTCAACCAGGTCTGTTGAGAGATATCAACCCACTTAAGACATTGGTGAAATGATTGCTCAACTTCGTGGATTGGTTGAAGTTAGACAATAATACTGTTAGATGCCGGCTCAGTGGTCTATCGGCTAAGTGCTCGCGCAAGAGACTGGTAGATCCTGTGTTCAAATCTCGCGAGGCAGGATCGTGGATGCGCACCGCTGAGGAGTCCAGCAATAGGCGGTCTTGCTTCAATTGACTCATGTTTTCAACTATATATAGAAACTTACTAAAAATCTCTACAAACAACCCCCTAATACAATAGTTATTTTAGAAAATTTGCAATATTAACATCATAGAGAGACTAATAGGACTTCATCTAAACGGATATTAAATGACAAGTTTATGTAATATCAGCTATTTTTAATCCCATACATCATAATATCTTTGGTACTATATTCGAGACAAAGTTAATCAGAACCAGTAAACTACTAAACTATCAGATAATGAATTACAGTAAATCAACAAATGAACATTTTCTGTGCTCAGAACGAACTATAAAGAGATGTCAATAATTGAATAATAACTGAGAAGTGACTGATGATATGTTTGTCTAGTCTTTTAGATGCTGTTTATCAAATTCCATTAATCAAATTTCAATGTGTTCATCAGTCATTCATGTTAACTGGATACCTGAATTGCCTAAAATGTTGAAACAATCCACTCAGTGTAAGGTTAGGTAGACTAATGAACTCATTAAAACTAAATCGGTAGATTTTTATTCACAACATTTTAAAAAAAATATTAGATAAACATGGCATTAATTAATTCTCAGTTACCAATCCATTGTCAACATCTCAATCTTACAGAAACTTGGTTGAGACTCGAATAGCTCAGTGATAATGTCTTGGACAGTCAATCTATATGACTCAAGTTTGAATCTAACAGGTAGCATCAATTGCCACGAGATTATGGAGACGTATTAAAAACTAACTATTACAAAAACTAGATCTACCAGTTTATCTTGTCGACTACCTGTAATCCCTTATTAAAAGAGATTTCGCTTTATAATCACTAGATAAATCAGGTTCATATCACAGTTATCATTGGTTTAAACAAAATTGTTTCAAATAATCAATTTAACAGACTGTTGAATGGTCCAGTTTTAAAGCTCCATTAAATATGTTTATTATCCGACATCTGTCCAATAAACTTAACTAAGAATAATTCAGTTAGTATTGTTTGTTTGAATCTTCCCATTGATGTTTAGGACTGCAACTGGTCAGTCCTAAACATCAATGGTAAGATTCAAACAAACAATACTAACTGAATTCAAACTTCACCCCAATGCACAAGTGAGTATCTATCAGGACTCATTAGCTGGATGGATAACGCGATAGCGTTTGAAGCAAAAGGTACTAGGTTCGAGTCCCAGAATGAACATCAACAGGTTTAAGATGTAGGTACATCCAGCTAACGTGTCCCAAATAGGACGAAACACGCGTCAAACTACATTACACCACTACTAGCCACTATTCATCTTTCATCATAAACTTGTTTAAATACATTTTTTAGTTATCTAACAGTTTACTCTTCGTTCATATAAAAAATGACTCCAATAAAATGATTTTAATTATTGATAACCTTAATTGAAGTTATTATTCATGATAAATAATATATTGAGAAAGGAAAAACACCTTGGCAACTCAATAAAAAAAGTTTTTTTTTCTTTTTTTGTGAAAGAAAAAAGGAACGAATAAGCAGATCAATAATAATAATAATAATAATAATAATAATAATTAGAGTAAAATGATAGAATAGGTAATGAATTAAACATTTTGGGTGTGGTCATTAACTAATGATTATGAATAGAAAAATTTGTTGTTTTAAAAAAATAAACTATTAATGAATCAATAAATTACAGTCATTTGTTTTTTTCGGTAAGTTTCCTATTATGATTACTACTGTTATTATTATCATTATTAGTAGTAGTAGTAGTAGTAGTGTGGTGTGGTCTACTTATATCCATATAAGTAGTATATGATGATGGTCAAACAGAATGTATCATGGTAGAAGATCGACAAGGAACGAACAGGAATGAAGCGCGATTGGTATGAAAATGCATGAACAATGAAATCAGAGAAGACGGACTAATATTTGCAGAAGGAACAGTCAAGATTGAGACAGTTGATTATAAATTAACTGTTTAATGTATGGTAAGTAGAGATGGATAGTGGCTAGCAGTGGAATCCAGGACGCGCGTTTGGTTCTATTTGGGACTCGTCAGCTGGATGTATCCATCTCTGCTTACCATGTTTGTGAATTTAGGCTATATTGAGGCAATACGCACAGTATGCACATATGCCAATTAGAGACTGACCAGTTGCAGTCCTAACAAATCGATGGGAAGATTCAAACAAACAATACTGAATGTTTATTGTATGGTTATCAGATTTTAGTGAGATAATCTGTAATTTGTGCTTAAATATATTCGATTGTCCCCTACTCGTGTTCTTTTTTTCATTACACTAGGAGGTGGGTTAAATGGTAAATTATAGCTGGATTATTTTATTTCATCTTTGTTTACATGTTTACATTTTTGTGATAAGCTTTCCCGATTTTCTCATCCCAATATCATGCTTGTATCGTCAAAATTCTAATCTATTCAATTTTAGGTGAGATTTCATCTTTCTTAAATTCCGTTTCCATAAGTCTCCCTTTGAATCAATGTGTCTGATTATTGTTGACAATCGTAACTGTCTAATTAATGATATCGTTTGTCATATTATTTGGTACTCAGTCAATCAACACTGTATATTGTCAATTATTAATCGTGGTCAGACATAGAATGTATTTTGGCAGAAGATCGATAAGGAAGGAACAGGAATAAAGAACAATTTATATGAAAATATATTACCAATGAAATCAGAGAAGACGGACTGATATTTTAAGATGAAATACTCGAGATTGAGACAATTGATGGTTATTTTGTAAATTATCTGTGTACTGTATGGTTATCTGAATTTAGTGATATTGTCTGTAATTTGTGATTAAATACATTCGATTGTCCGCACCCGTGTTCTTTTTCACTACAACAGTAGTACGATGATCTCAATACACAGATTACTAATGTAAGCTCTTGTAAATTGACTGACTAAAAAATTTTTAGAAGAGGTTTTGTGGATATTTTAGTGATTTCAACAGTTAGGATCATGAATAAATTGAAGCTACACCATGGAAAACCTGGAAACACTGGACGGCCATTTCGTCCTATTATGGGACTCCTCACCAGTGTCTTTTTGAATACATTGATCCGGTTTAAGTAATTTTTTATCGCGATCGCTTCATCGAACCGGAGAGCAGTCGTATTTCTTTGTTTGCTAATTAATTTATGCTTCCTTCATTCTAATACCTAATAACCTCTGACCTTTTCTTGCACATATATATAGTTAACATTGATAACCTTTTGTTGTTCCAATCCCTCACATTCAATTATGTCAATTGTTCCACACTATTTATTACCCCAATGCTAAAACTCTTATACATATTTGGTTGTAAGCAGCTGATGAGAAAACACGAAATATAATGAATTCATATTATTCTGAATCAATATTTATTCTGTCTTTACTTTAATTCATAAAGGGAATTAATTGTATGAAATATTAATAAGAAATTGATAATATCTCTTTATGATATTGTAATAAACCACTAACGGTGTTAATGTCTAACTTCAACCAATCCACGAAGTTGAGCAACCGTTCACCAATTGTTTTCAGTGAGTTGATATCTCTACAACAGACTTGGTAGAACTCCACTGGTCACTGCTTCCCACTAGAACTCAAGGAAATATCTCTTGAAGTCAGTCATTAGTGAGTATATGATTATAGATCAGAACGGGTTTTTGTGGAGAATCTCGCGAATGCGGGATCGTGGATGCTCACTGCTGTGGAGCCCCATAATAGAACGAAACGGCCGTCCAGTGTTTCCAGGTTTTCCATGGTGTAGCTTCAAATGACTCACGCTTTAAACTATGAAATATACCAAATCTCCACAAGAACCATTCTGATAATTCTTTATTTATTAAGTTCGATAGAGAATTCAGGTGGGAGGTCTATGCTTCTATACAAAAGGTAACAGGTTTAAGTAAGTAAGTCAGTAAGTAATATATATGTATAATTATCAAACCGATAAAATCTCCCTGAATAAACATATTCTTTCCCCCCCCCCTATTTGTTTCTCTACATTATATAGTCATTTATATTTGTAATTAGAATTCAGTAGTATTGAATTATTTATGAATGATGAACGTATATGTATACATATATATATATCACTATTTTGATAGATGTGCTTAATAAATAGATACAATTCAATATTGTTAGTTTCTTCATAGTTGTAGTAAAACATTCATTATTATTATCAATATTACTAATGACTACTACTAATACTATTACTATGACTTACCTTGAGACACTAGGCTGAGGTATAGCAGGCATACTAGAATTAAGTTGCATTAACTCTTTTTGGCATCTTCCCCTAGAGATTTTATACAGAGAGAAAAAAACAAAATTGACAATAACAATAACAAAACAGATAAAAGTAATATATATGTGTATACACCTCCATATAATAAAAGGTGAAGCATGTTACTAAACAAACGTTACTATTGTTACTACTGTTGTAAGTAGTATATATATATATACTATGCATTCATTTATATTGATGATATAAGAGAAAAAAACTTTTTGAAAATGGTAAATTATATTTATTTCTGTATGTTTGTGTGTATTATTTTGTCAGTTACTATGGTGACCAAGAGAAAGTATATTGTTTTTTTTTGTTTTTCTAAATTTTTGTCTCATAATTTGGAGACGTAATGTAATAAAGTTTATTCTTTCCTAATGATAATAAATACAATAAACTATGATAGTATATACTATTAAAGGAATAGATAAAGTAGGCCTATTTTAGATTATGGTAACTATGTTGTAAGTTTTTTGTTGTTGAAAGAAATGTATTGATATGCTAACAATCTGTACTGTAGAAGAGAACAGTATATTCCGGTTGAATTCGTTACGTAATAGATAATTAAAATGTGAAGTGTAGTATTAGCTGGATAGTGAAGTTTAATCTATTATGTAGAATAGGTTAATATACAGCATTGACTTATTTTTATTTATTAATGAACTTAGATCAGTCCTTCAGTTAATCATAAAGCATTGCACGATGTGTAGCGATTACTGTCTTAGTGTTTCCTGACTGATCTGTTGCTTAGTTGATAGAACCTATAAGAAAAAGTGTTCCGATCAATATCACTCAATTGAGTTATTATAATGATGAGGCTGCCTACCATGTGAGGTTAGCAGTAACGATCAATATTAATCAACTTAGATTAAAATATAAACAAAGATTACTAAATAAACAGATTTTGATTTCTTCAAAATCTTATTGATTCGTTATATGATGAATAGTTGCTAGCAGTGGAATCCAGGACGCATGTTTCATCCTATTCGGGACTCGTCAGCTGGATATACCTGCATCACAGACTTCATGTTCACTCTGGAACTCGAACTCATTACCATTCACTTCTAACGTCATTGCTTTATCCATTCAGCTACTGAGTCCTGATGCTTGTGAATTATGACAATATCGAGACGATATGCACAGTATGCACAGTTGTCAATAAGAGACTGACCAGTTGCAGTCTTCAACATCCATGAAAAGATTCAAACAAACAATTCTAAGTGAATCTTATTGATTCTTGTTTAAAATTTTCTTAATGGGGTTCATGATGAAGATGTGTGTAATATTTGAACGTATATTTTCTAAACCATTAGATCAATACGATGATTAGACATACTTCACCATAGAAAAATGTAAGATATTAATATGTGATATGTAAACATGTTAACATCTCAAAGTGCTGTTGAATGACTTAAACTCAATTAAATAGTTTTCAACTAAACATACATAGATAAAGTATTTTACCGTTTGAAGTTAACCAATCCAAATCAAGACCTATAATGATTGATCTATAATAATGTTACCTGAAAAACATCAATGACAGACACGTATCATCTCTGGACTGTACTTCATAAATATCCTTTGATAAGTGATAAGATCTGTCAAAATGTTTTGATGATTTAAAACCCCCAGCGTTATCATGTAGTGGTCTGTTTGTTAGTGATAGATAATCAACTCAAAATTATGTAGAAATAAAGCTCATTGACAACTTTTTCATACAGTTAAAATACAGAATATTATTATATAATATTTAAATCAAGAAAGTTGAATCTTACGTAAAAGTATAAAATTGACGACGTTTAAATAGACCACCATTAGCTTTGGATTCTTTGGCATCGACAGATCGATTTAAGCTAAATAGAACAAATTTTATAATATAAATGCTTACAGATAATGTGATGGATAAGTTTTATTTAAAGCTGAAAAACTCGATGAAGTAACAGGTGAGATAAACAAAAGTCTAGTTGGCTACTTGATGCTTAACCTATGAAACACTCCATTTTGAAAACTTGTCAATAGGTTACTTACCAGTTTCTTCTCAGTCAACTCACCTAACCACGACTAGTTGTGTGGCGTAAATAATAATTTAATAAATAGTAAAATATCTTACAAATTAACCTATTAAAACAAAGGCTAGGTAATATGAAACATTTGACTCAGCACTTTGATGACAATAAATTATAATTTGCCTTGTTAAATTAACGTTTTAAAATGGTGACAAACATCTATCGATGCTCAATGAATGGAAGTTTTAACAATAGAAGCTAACAGTGAAGTATTGTAGAGAATGTTGAATATTATTAAGAACATGAACAGACCTAAATTAGACAACCAACGGAGACTAATAACTAATGAACTTTCCTTTAGGTACGGTATGGAACTGTTCAGAGGTACCTATTCATGATCCTCTATCTGGAAATCAAATCCAGGGTCTTTGATCTCACACACGGACTCCTAACCCCTAGATCGAAAATCGTACATATAACAAATACTCAATTATCTATAAAAAAATATTCAAAATTCTAATATATTTCACTTACGTGAAAAAGCATTGACGATCAACTGCCCATTTCCATAATGCTTCAGCGGATTCCGGAGTTGGACATTTAAAACCAAGCGTATGTCGACGCTTTAAAATCAATTAAATTGTTCAAATTAACATCATGTTCAAAGTGAAATTGATAAACATCTCAACTCCTTGATAATTAAATTATCATGATAAATAGAATAATGACAAGGCTATAGATTGTCAGTTGGTCATTGAAACACCAAATGCTTTCTGAAGCTTAGTTTACTTAATCTCTGAATACTTTCATCCATAACATTAAGCGCCTGTCCTTTTGTACCGACATCAAAAATTCATGATATGAATTCCTAATATTACTAAGAAAATCTCTGTCCCAATAAGTAATCTACTGAAGTACATTCTAGAATGATCTTCGGAAGATGTCTAGCTCAACATTTTTATAACCATCAACTTATATTAGGTACACCATTGCTAAAATTTAGAATAGTTTTTTTGCTCTATCCCTGAATTCTCTAAAACTGGATATAGTAAATAGTTTATCAGCTGTAACATTAGAGAACATTGTCCCTAATTCATTCTGCCATTTACTAAAGTTTTAGCAAACTCAGTTGTTCAATTACTAGAAATGAATTTTTATTTTATTTGAAACACAAATTATATTAATAACTAACCAGCAAAAACTAGGAAACACTGGACAGCAATATAATCCAAAAATGAAACCCTCCAACAATGTGTAATCACAACACAATCAAGAGTGATCTAACTTAGGACAGTCAGGTCAGAGAGTGCTTAATCTTTAGACCACTGAGCCAACATCATATGATGTATTCAACTGTTTTTTTGAATTGGTTGTTTAAATCTTCAGATTGAAGCTTATGACTGCAATTGTTCAATCTCTTATCAGTATATGTACATTCTGTACAGATCGCCTCGATATCAACTTCATTCACATGCATTATGAGCAGAAATGGATGGCGTCTAGAGATAGAATCCAGGACTTGCATTTGATTCTCTTTTAGATTCATCAACTAGATATACCTACATCCTAGAGTTGATGTTCAATCAAGAACTCGAAGCCAGTACTGTTGGCTTCAAATGCCATCACGTTATCTACTTACCTACTGAGTTCAAATAACCAGTAACTCATACAATGGGTGAATTTTGGTTTTCATTCATATATTCTAGTTGTTGTAATCTTCCCATTGACGTATAGGACTGAAATTGACCAGTCTCTCTCTCTCTGACTAGCTATCATCTATCTGTTTTTATAATGCATGGAACCTAATGAAAATATCGAGGCATCAGGATAGTCAGATCTAGCAGCGAATCCTCAATTTTCAAACCACTGAGCCGACATGTTTGACTGTGGTTGCCCAAAATACTTAAATAATATACTTTTAGGTAACAATTTCAAAGTGCTTAAATCAATAAACGATATCATTATCTAAAAAATATCCATTGTTAAATGAAATATCGATTGGCTTAAGGAAACAATGAAATGAGAAAATTATGTTTCATTATATCAAACATACCTGTTCCCATTCTACTTGTATGATGAATAACTTCCCTTCATAGCTTATTTTATTGATTTTTTGCCTATAAATAATTTATAAATGAATAGAACAGGTAAAACATCACTGAATGGGGATACTGTTTGATTAAACAAAACATGATAAGACAATAAAACGTTGGTTAAATTGTAATGTGTGTAAGTACCGATTATATAAAGTAGAATCATGTTTGAAAGTATTTTCTGTATAATTTAATAGTTAAAATTATATGATAGTGTTATATCGCGAACTTGGATTTCTTAGTCAGTCACGTAATACTTGAGCCCTCGAAAGCTAGAACTGACCAGCCACTTATTAGGGACCGATACCATTTTTATTAATGTTTTTAAGTACTGACAAATTTCTGTAGATCAGGCTCCAAAATGTTCAGTAATCTAATTAGCTTAAAATCTTGAGCTCTATATTTAGACGTTAGCTGGTTGGAGGTAGTTGACTTGAAACCGTAGATGATCTCGGTTTCGTGCTACTTGTCACCCACCAGTAAGGCATACTTTCATTCTTCAGAGAGCTAATACTTTCTGTGGAACGAGTTAAATATAACATTGGTCAAAATCCAGTGATCAACTGATAATAAATACCTCAGGTCAATGGTGGACCCTATAGCCTAATAATAATGTGACAGATTGTCAAGCTGGACAACCCGTAATTGAATTCAACAGGTACTCATCACTGACGAATGCCAATTAGGATGAAACCTAAGTCGGCGAATACTGTCAACTACTCTCAATTGCCTCAACACCTGGACACCCTTGGGTAAGCCTCCCGATGAACTCAAGGAAGATCAAAGAAGCTCTGAAGCTCACTAAGTTTCTATCTCAAGAACAGTAATCAGACTAGTATAACCTGTGTTTTAAATTATGTTACCAATCTTCTATATAGATAAATCGGTAAATGTAAAGGACATTCTATGTCAAAAAGACTGTTTATACTGTTCTTTGCTTATGATTATTTATAGTTGTAACTGATTAATTTACTTAAACGCTATGACAATCAATCTATAAAAGGATAACACGAAATAAAAGTATATTTACGTTGATTTAGCACAATCCTCGGCTTCCGAACCATTTGAGTATGATTTAGATAAGTTAACAGATTCACTAAAGCAAATTGTCTTAATTTATCAACACCTTATAAGAAACATTTCCAAGTAACTATAACTGGAAATAGAATGAAATGCAATCAATGGATCTAACTGAGAGCTACTATTGAAATTTACTAAACACCTCTTATATATATGGTATGATCAAGACAGTCTATTCAGGATTTGCATATACAAAAAGTGACTGGTCAGTTCTTTCATTAACAACAAGACACAATTCGAAACCGTAAAACTAAATAGATGAATATTTCATGTTTGTTCTTTGTAATACTGTTGTTTTTATATTCACACATGAAACAGTACGTGCAGTTCGATGTGTAGAGGACTGTTGAATAGTAAAACTGATTAGAAAAATATCATTATTTTCTAAAGTCTAGAATGAACATTTGTCAGTAGTCGCTTACTAACTTGAACTTTAGCCAATTTAGCCAAATGCTTCACAACAGTCTTTTATAAATCATTCAAAAGTTGAAATAAACACACTACATTAATATGACTTTGTGATGGTGGAGAAGATTTGTAGATCAAGGGGATGATTTTGACGGATTTTTGTTTTCTGAGCTGGATAGTTTAGTCGTGAAGCTTTCATCGTCCTTCTGAACGACATCATCAGCACGAACTTCGAGTATAAACACAACACACACAGTCCAAAACCTGACAGTTCTATATGATAATCATTAATCTATTCAATGATTTCAGAAATAATCCATGACACTTCTTACATAGTTAGTAAACTGTACCACTCATTAACTAAAGCTTTTAAAATGACCAGTGAACTTCATGATACATAAGATTTTATATTAGATTTCAATAATGACTAGACAAGAGAGGAACAAACAGAGTATTACACTTACTTTATGCATTAACCAATTTGATGATTTAGACATGGTGATAAGTTTGAGTAAACAAACTTGATCAAAACTTAAAAGTATCCTTGACGAAACTATAATTTATGGACGAACCAATCAGATATAAGATAACAGGTATCGGATTTTAGCTCGAAATCAACCCATTCATTCATTTGGATAAATAAAGTTTCGGAATTATAGCTGATGTAAGTTCTTGATGAAAATCCTAAGTATAATTCCTAACCTTAACCATAAACTGTTAATCATAATTCGAACTCTTCACACAGGTTTATAACCTTCATTTGATCCTAGTTATTGTGTAGACACTCTCGAGGTCACCCTAGTGTCTCTCAAATGTCGTTCATAATTTATTGTCTCGCCACTACTGTTGAATATCATCATCTATGTTTAATTTAGCTTGAAGCTTCGTTCATGATAAAGAGGTACCTACACACTATCTTCATAGATGTCTATCACTAACTATCAAATTTGTTTAAATCATTAGGAAACATCTTACCAACTAAAAACATGTGCTTTTCTACTTCCTCTATATGTAATAACACCTTCATGATTTAAGCCCATATAAAAGTGATTGCCTTTACGATCCTAGAAATGTAAAACGAAAAACAAAAAATAATAATAATACAACTATTTTGGTTTTTATCAGTGGTAAAACAATTATAATGAATGGTTAATAAGTTGAACATTGAATAGTATGATGGATAATTTTTTATATATAGTTGAAATCATGAGTCAATCGAAGCTAGACCACCATTGAAAACCTGGAAGCACTGAACAACCGTTTCGTTCTATTTTCGAACTCCTCAGCAGTGCACATCCACGATCCCACCTCGCGAGATTCGAACCCAGGACCTACGCGCGAGCACTTAACTGACAGACCACTGAGCCGGATACTTTTTGTTTAGTATGTGCGTGTGTACTAGTATGCACTAATTGCGGTAAGAATAATAAATACTTGAACCAATTCACTCAGTATTGTTTGTTTGAATCTTCCCATCGATCTGTTAGGACTGCAACTGGTCAGTCTCTAATTGGTATATGTGCATACTGTGCGTATTGCCTCGATATAGCCATAATTCACAAGCATGATGAGCAGAGATGGATTCCTCTGCCAGCCACTATCCATCTCTGCTTACCATGCTTGTGAATTATGGCTATATCGAAGCAATACGCACAGTATGCACATATACCAATTAGAGACTGACCAGTTGCAGTCCTAACAGATCGATGGGAAGATTCAAACAAAACAATACTAAATGAATGTAATTCAATAGTTTTTTTCCACTTTTTCAAAATTAATTACTCTATTTAGAATGATTTTTTTATCAACAGTTTGTTTTCCAAATGAATTGTAGTTATTGTACTTTAATTAGGTAGGTATATTTTTGTATTCATTCATGTTTATATTCAGGTAAAGGACACTTTTTTTTTCTCAAATCATTCATTATTGAATTTATACAAAACCGGTAATTAAAAAAATACTCTATTTAGCAGTAAAATCGAATTATAATGGAGTATGTAACATTTGACATGTTGGACAGCTGGAGTTAGCTTATAAAAAAAACGGCGAGACTATAATTTATGGTCGAGCCAATCAGAAGCGTTTGAGGGCTTTCAGGGTCACGGCAGAAATTTCATTACCTGATGCTCATGTACGGTCGGTGCATAGAGAATTTTAGTGAATACTTGAAAATTAAGCGGCTACAACTAATGAAACTATTAAGAAGTTGCTGTATTTGTAATTACGAATATTAATTGACTTGTAGACCTTTTACAGAGTGCCGTGATGTTGTCCTCCGATGTAATATATGTTAAAGGAAGACGTTCGCTAGAATAGGAACCTTTATTGCTCGACCCAGATTGAGATTAAGGGATATTATAATAATTGCTGTATAATAAAAGCACCAGTAACATTGGCTGTAATATTCACAGATGTTACTGAAGCTTCGGGTGTTCAGTGGTATAAGTATTGTAGGGATATATCCATAATAAAAATGGTAAACTTACAAAACCTGTGTGCACGCACAATAATGATGCTATGTGGTCGAGGCTGAGAAAGTTTTTGTTACTTTATAATGGCTCCAGAGACCGACTAGTATGGAGCCATATGGATGACTTCCTCTGCCTTATGCATTACGATTTTGCAACCTTTGAACTTTCTTCTAACCTTGACAAGTTTTTGGACCACATAAAAGATGTGTATCCACTTTAATTATTTGGGTTTGTATTATATACTTTTACCCCATGCTGACTAATTACTGATTGACCAACATTTCTCAAGGTCACTTAAGATTCGTTCTAAGGTCCTCTATGAATTATGGTCTCGCCAAAAAAACTCTGGATTTAGGTTTCATATTGCTGAATAGTTTATTGGTTACTTCCCAGACTATGAATTTGAATGACACAAGTTTAAATATACCAGGGAAAAATATTTCCCGAAAGATTACAGGTTCATCTTGTTGTCGAGTCCAAACTAGAATGAAATCTAGGTCAAGTAGGGTTTCCTGTCTATGGTCTTCAAACACTTAACATTTCAAAACAATCCATGGAAAAATGATTCACTTAAAGTAATGATCACATTATTACGCAATCGATAGAATTCTATCGGCACCACTTAGAGAAACAGATAAACAAGACATTGGTTACTACTCAATAATCCATCAACATTATTTAAAGAAACTTTTACATGAACCCATTAATAGAACCGTTACGCTAGATAGTTTTATGAGAAATAATATAAAGCATATACAGTTAAACAGAGTAATTTCTGGAATATATGTCTGTTATTTCAATTAACTGAATGAAGGATGTATGTAACAATACTTTATGTGACCCTATGAATTTGTAAGAAACTATCAGCGAGACTTGTATGAATATGACTTGTTTCTAAAGTAGTTGATGTTTAAATACATAGCTCTTTGTGTTGTATCCTGTGGAGAATTATGAATGGTAACCTTGAGGACTATTTCTAGACTAATATGATATGTATATTTCCTAAACTATTCACATTCGTGTACCTCTTATCATAAGCTTTATTTTGACCCACAGATTATTATTATTATACGATTTACCATTCCTGAGTTATATCCAGTCTATTAATTACTATTCCCCTTATTCACAGCCACATTTGGCCAAATCTAGTACAAATGTTATTTTCTATTTTATGGTACGATGTGGTCTGTTTGATTGGTATATAAACCCAGTATGTTTGAAAATAATTATTCATATTGCAGAGGCTTTTATTGGTATTCTGTACTTAACTGGCTGGGCTAGGCAGATAGCAGGGCCGTTATGCACTCTAGACTGCTCGTACGATTTTCGTGTGTCACTGTCTCAATCGATAATTTGCTGCTCTCTGATTGGCGGTCTTTTCACTCATACATAAACAGGGCACGCACGCAGGCACTCACAAGTTATAACACTTCGATATAAATCAAATGATTTAAAGAACTGTAGATGAATAATCTCATGACATACTTTCAAATTCATGTACATATTAGATCCGCGTGTGTGATTCGCCTGAATGATCGAAAGAATATTTAGTATTTCTCAAATAATTCGATGTCATTAGTCTAACTATTCTGATTCGGATGGAATGAATAACAGTTGATGAAAGAATGATTATGATTACAGTGAATGAATTGAATAAAGGAATTGATCTTCAATCAATTTATCTTAGTGACAAATATTAACTTTATCATCTTCCTGATCGTTCCTGAATTGAATCACTGATCTTCCATTTATTTTCATGAACCTCACTACACTAGAAGATGAATTTGAACTATGGTAATCGATCAGAAATTATGATTCCCTAATAAATACATGTCATTCAAATTTATTTTATTTGTTCGGTGCATGATATGATTGCATTTAGCGAAACCTTTTCGGGTTAAGTTTCAACTATGATTCGAGCTGTTTTTCCTTGTCAACTGTGAAATTTTAACTTCAATGGGTATCATTATCATATAACATAACAATGAAAAAACTGATAAAAATATGATTATTTCATTGAGATGATGGAAAAGATTTGTAGCTCTGGTGGATTTCAAAGTCTGGTTAAAAGAGGCAATACTAAAAACATTAGGGAATTTATAAAAGGTTTGCACTCAAGTCCATTGGCAATCGTCAAACACATTGAAATTGACCCAATCTATCAACCAGTCAGAATGAATCATGGACAAATATAGGATCAAGAATCATATCGAGGAGAGATACGATCAAAATAAAGAGGCAGATAATGACATGTTAAAGATCAACAATAGCCGAGGTTGATAGGATAGGCTGTGAATCATATGTGGAGAAATTTGACAGCTTAACTTCTACCTGATGTTTGTCCATTTGATGTTATCCATAAAAATGATAAAAGCTCAACGACCAAACATCTAGATCAGTAAATGAATCTCTACCAAAATAATTAATACAGTTGGATCTCAGCTTAGTGGTCTGGAGACTAAGTTATAACACACAAGGAACTGAGTGTATTAGGTCCCATTCCGTGGGGTGGGAGGTCGTGGATGCTCACCGCTACTAGGACGAAATGATCTTCGATTACTTCTAGATTTTTAGTGATAATGTAATGAAGTTCAGTTAGCGGCTTCAAATTTATTAAATATATAAATGTCAAATGTTAATATAGTAACCGTTTGATATAACGTTAGACCTTATCTAGAAATTCATTTATTGAATGAAATTTATAGTTGTAATATGCCAAATGAAATAAACTTCCGACTTTATATCTAATCATATGATTCTTTTATAAAATCAACTGCTAAACAGTTTACCAATTAGTCTTTAACTTTTTGATAGAGTTTTGTTTTATGAGCTGGATGGTCTAGTCGTGTAGCTTTCATCGTCCTTCTAAACGACATTATCAGCATAAACTTCGGGACAAGCTACGAAACACATGCGGAGAAATTCGAATTTCTCCATGCATCATATAGTTGTACAAAATAAAGTTTTTTGTTGAATAACTTCATAAGTTACGTTTCTTATGTGATGTGATCTCCTTATATCCATATAAGTAGTATATAGTGATAGTCAGACATAGAATGTATTTTGGCAGAAGATCGATAAGGAACGAACAGAAATAAAGAGCAATCGATACGAAAATACATGAACAATGAAATCAGAGAAGATTGACTGATATTTGCAGAAAGAACAGTTAAGATTGAGACAATTGATTGCTATTTCGCAAATTAACTCTTTACTGTATGGTTATCACAATTTAGTGATAGTCTGTAATTTGTGCTGAAATACTTTCGATCGTCCCCACTTGTGTTCTTGTGCATTACACTTAGACCAAGTACCATATAAACATTATAAATAGTATATAATTATGGCCTTGAAATCATTATAACTATTTACAGGATTGATTATTTCATAAATAAATATACAAAACTGGAAAATCTATATCTGTATCACATTTTTTATATATGGATATTACGTAAGCACAGTACATGTTATGCAATCAGCTTGAGTCAGTCAGTCAGCTACAACGTAGGACCAGGCACATATATGCATCGGTCCAAGTTGCCATACCTCGTTAGTACAACAAGACGAACACCGGATTCATAGAAGTAATTAATTTAGTGATGGTAGTATATAAAGAAAGGTTGTATATAAGGATATAGTACAGGAAGGAAGAGAGATATGAAGCAATTTTAATCTCAAGGTTTAAGGGAAGATAAAGAGTGTATACACCTACGCCATTGTGATCGATTCAGAGCCATGTCACCTAGAGTCTCCAACCATTGGTTACGATAGTCACGCGGACCCCAACCAGGTAGTCTGCATCTGCCAACATGGCTCAGACTAGAAGTTAGTGATTTCAAGCACTGATGCCACGTTTTGGTTTGGCCGCCCCTAACTCTTGTCCAACCATCCCCTACACTAGTCAACATTGCGCGTCGTGGTGATCGGTGTTCAGACATACGCAACATTTGACCCAACCATCTCAGTCGATGAAGATTCATCACCTCATCAACTGATTTACCATCGTTCCCTAATACCCTGCGTCTAACCTCACTCACTATTACTTACCCGGTTATCCCAGAAGATGCGAGCAATATTTCTAAGGCATCTGTGGTCAAATACTAGTAACCTACGAGTATCTTCTACTCTTAATGGCCATGTTTCACAGCCATAAAGTAGAACAGAGCGAACTTCTGCGCAGTATACTCGTCCCTTAATTGATAGACGGATATCTCGTCTTTGCCATAGGTGACGTAAATTGGCAAAAGCTAAACGAGCTTTTTTGAATTCGTGCTGAGATTTCGTCAGACACCAACCCATTAGGGCTGATCAGACTTCCAAGATAAGTGAAGTTGTCGACGCGTTCGACTACTTCACTCCCTATCCTTAGTTCAGGTGTTGACGCAGGCCAGTCCTGGAGTAACAATTTACATTTGGATGGGGAGAAACGCATCCCAAACATCCTGGCATTATTACTGAGTTCCAACAGATTCAATAGATTCAATATATGAATGAAATATAACAGTTCAGTAATTATATTCAACATGTTGAAAGATAATAAGAAGTTAGGAGTTAAGGAGAATTGTTACATTCAAGAAAACTGATATAAATTATATAGTTAACATCATGAGTCAATTGAAGCTAGACCACCATCGTAAACCTGGAAGCACTGACGGCCGTTTCGTCCAATTGTGGGACTCCTCAGCAGTGAGCATCCACGATCTTCAATTGACTACAATTGACTTCAATCGACTCATGATCTTAACTATATAAAATTACTAAAATCTCCACAAAAACCCCATTGTGATAATATAAATTAGAATAACTGTGTAAACACAGCAACAAGCATGACTTTGAAACGCAGTAAACATTATCAGACTAAAAGTGATAACAACCAATCAAATAACAGAAGAGCTAATCGTAAAAATATGAATTAATAGATTTATCAGAAGGGGTTTTTTGTAAAGATTTAGTATTTGCATAGTTGAAAGTATGAATCAATTGAAGCTAGACCACCAAGGAAAACTTGGAAGCTTCAATTGATTCATGCTTTCATCTATGCAAATACTAAATCTTCACAAAAAAAAAACACCTGATAATAATCATATGCTCACTAGTGACTGACTTCAAGAGATAATTCCTGGAGTTCTAGTGAGAAGCAGTGACTAGTGAAGTTCAAACCACGTTTATTGTGAGATAGGAACTCATTGAGAATAATAGATTTTTTTTTGACAATGCCTTTACACAAAAACTGTCATTTATACACCAAAAATCAACTAGATAACCTGGTGTTCCTGGTAGTTGTAGACTATGTATAAGAGAAATCAGTTAATTTGTCATCAAATGTCCCTAACAAACATTCTGTTTCATCAATTGGGTATCACCTTTCATTATTATAATTTACATAGTAAGATCTATTAAACTCTTCATATCCATAATAAATTCACAAAGTCATACTATAATAACATATTAACGGATTTAATGTATATGCATATGCGCATTATCCTTATGCGCTTGTGAGCATGTACCCAATTGATTGGAAAAAGGCAATACTAAATAATACTAATAATGCAATTCTTTCCCACCTAATTAATTATGAACATCATATTAAAAAGTTGAAAATTCTTTTCAGTTACATACTAAATCCCAAGTGATCTACCGAAAAGCGCTTATTATATATATCTGAAGCGACTGACATCATTTCAAATAAGCTTAACTTATAAATACAAAAGAAAGATGCATACAACTTCTCTGAGATGGTGGAGAAGATTTGTAGCTCAGGTGGATAATTTTGATGGAATTTTATTCTCTGAGTTGGATGGTTTGGTCGTCGAGTTTTCATCGTCCTTCTGAGCGACATCATCAACACAAACTTCGGGTAGAAGTGAATTATTTGAATTTCTCCACATGTGGTTCACAGCTTGTCCTGTGCACCTCGATGTTGATTAAACAGGACAAGCTGTGAACCACATGTGGAGAAATTCAAATAATTCACTTCTACCCGAAGTTTGTGTTGATGATGTCGCTCAGAAGGACGATGAAAACTCGACGACCAAACCATCCAACTCAGAGAACAAAACTCCATCAAAATACAACTGCTCTGTTTTTCTTGCCCGATGATAGTTTAGATTTATTCTTAATTAGAATTGAGTACCTCACACTTCAGTGTGATCTGTACGATGAGCTTATAACAAGTGGACAGTTTTGAGTGATTATTAAATAATGTTGAGAACCTTTAGGTCAATGAGAATAGAGCTGGCATATAGAAATAAATGTAAAATAATCGAACAATTTAAAATGTATGAATAGCTTTTACGTCATTAACGAACTTAGATTCTGAGTGAAATTTACCATATTATAGTCATAATATGTTCGATATATAAACTCGTCCATATGACTTCTTATCATTTGACCCTCAGATCTTTTCTGAGGTCAAAGAAAGGTTTTCAGTCTACCCCATTTAGCGTCTACATTGTTAATGTGCATAATAATTGTTGGGTCTACATAATGTCACTTATATACCACCAGGTGATGAATATATCTGTGTCAATGAAGGCACTGATACATTTCCCGACCGTTTGCGTAGATTATCGTTTCTGGTCGTGCGCACTGTTTACTGATTAGTAGTAGAGTCGGGGGCTTTCTGTTACGAACAGACTGAAAGTATTACTTTTGTGTGGTTCTGTCACAAACATCAAAGACCTACTACTAAAAAATAAGAAAACTATTATTCCTTTAATACAATTTCACGCTTCTACCCTTGTTATTCTTTTTCTTCCGAACAACGCTTTCCTCAATTCCTACGATTTTGTCAACAACTCCAAAGGAAAGTTTTAAGTTCGCTAACATTACGGAAGAAATATCTCGACAGTGTAAATATCACTATATTGATGTGACAGTAGTCTGTACTGTTGCTAGGAATACTGGTTACTCTGAAATTTCCTGGACAAAAATTATTATGATTTGTTTTAATCTGACTTTAGAACGTTTGAAGGATGAATCCGTTGCTATTGATTTTTTTAGCCCAGCAAGACAGTCGCAGAAAAGCCACCTTATCTCATGACCCCATCTATTTTCTCACATCTATTGTAGTGCGAAAACTACTTGTTAGAGAACTTCTGAGTAATCCCATCTCTGTCAAAAATCTAAGAATGACATAATCAATGAAATCGACAGTGAGACGATCATACGTCAACATTTCCATTCAAAATTTGAGCTCTTATTAATGTGAACCCCTCACCCTAATTAAGGCATATAATTATTCTTACTCTCAAGGTATAATCTTTTCCCAACACTACAAATGTTTTGACTTCGTTTTGCTAATAATTCGTAGTATTCAAGACGTAGTCAATGTGAACCCAGGCATTTTCAGTTTATTACATAGATTAGTTCAACTATAATATTTTAATACAATAATAATGATAATGATGGATTATTGTTGAGTAAAGCTTGATGAAGAAGTATTTAATATTAAAATTCATGAGTCAATGTAAACTAGACCACCAATGAGAACCTAGAAGTAGTGGACGACCGTTTCCTCCTAGTATGGGACTGGTGCGCTGTGCGCTTCCATGATTCCTAATGTGGGACTCGAACTCAGGACATTCGATCTCGCGTGCAAACACTTAATCTCTATACCACTGAGTCGGCATTCAAAGGTGTTCATTTCTAACTTCAACCAATCCACAATATCACGCTACCGTTCACCATTGCCTTCATTCAGTAACTGCCTCACAACAGTCACTAGTGAGCACACGATGATTATTTATCGAAAACTGTCGTTCATTCAAATACTTTTCATTCATAAATTTATAAAGAATTGAAGAAATAATATCAGAATGTATTTTGTGATACTGATAGGTCCTAAGTTCGATCCTCATGAGGTGGGATCGTGGATTCACACTGCTGAGGAGTCCCACAACTATGTATTCTGATTTTATTTAAAATTTACTATAAATCATTTAGTAAAGTAGATAATTATGGTTCTGAATTTATCTATCACAGTATTGTAATATAAATAACATTAATAATAGTAATTATGATTATCATTATAATGAGCTAGAAAACAGGCAAAAAAAATTTTTTTATTTGTTTTTCTAATTTAATTATATGCCATTTATGGAAGTGTAATAAAAAAAAAGATTTCAATGATGATAAATGGATGAATGAAACGGTAATTTTAGTAAGCTCAACATCCTCTTATATTATATAAACATTTAAAAGTATAAATGAAAAATTCCCGTTTTTTTTTTTTTAATCTTTGATCTCTACTCTATCCAAGTGTAACTAAATGACGGATTAAATATAATGATTTCAGTACATTTAGGGGATTTATAGAGATTGTTGAATTTCATTGTTTACGGAACAAAACAAATGTATTTAGAGTAAAGATGGATAGTGGCTAGCAGTAGAATCCAGTTTGACTCGCGTTTCGTTCTATTTGGGACTCGTCAGATGGATGTACCTGCATCTCAGAGTTGATGTTCACTCCGGAACTTGAATGCAGTAACTTTCGCTTCAAACGCCATTACGTTATCTACTTAGCTACTTAGTCCTGATAGCCATCCATCTTTGCTTACAATCCTTGTGAACCCCTTCTATAATCAGTTTATTGATTTCTTTGATTTGTATAAAAACCCAATGTGTTTGTAAATAATGATTCATATCACTGAGGCTGTTATCGGTGTTTTGGACTTAACTGGTTGGGCTAGACAGATCGCAGGACCGGTTAGCATTTTAGTCTGCTCGTACGATTTCAAGTATTATTTGCGTTCGATCAATAAAATCCACTACCTCTCTAATTGCACATTCATATATATTACAAGTCCATACTAGATATAACAACTTATTAAGTGTCTAGCCTATACATGTTTCAATGCTGTTTTACTTCTTAAATTCTGTTTCCACAGTCTCCTAAGAAGCCGATAACGCATCATCACAAACTATTTATCTCCTGCTTAACAAAAGTCAACAATAGCAGTAAATACTCTTTGAATAATGACACACAAATTCCCATTCATTTTCTCTGTAAACTGCTTGATCACATGAGTATAAACGCATATAATCTCCTATCAATCAATTGAATGATTCACTCCTGAATAACATTAAAAATCTAACCAAACAACTATCAGATAAGAGCTTAAAGTAAGATATTAAACTGATTCAATTAAAATCCGTGTTTCCTTGTAATAAGGTGTTTCTTGAAATATATTTTTTATAGTTGAAATCATAAGTCAATGGAAACTAGACCATCAAGGAAAACCTGGAAGCACTGGATGTCCGTTTCGTCTTATTGTAGGACTCCTCAGCAATGCGCATCAACGATCCCGCCTTGCGACATTCCAACCCAGAATCTATCAGTGACTGACTTCAAGAGATATTTCCTAGAGTTCTAGTGAGAGGCAGTGACCAGTGGAGTTCAACCAGGTCTGTTGGAAGATATCAACTCACTGAAGACAATTGGTGAACGGTTAGACATTAACACCGTTGGATGCCGACTCAGTGGTCTGTTGGTCAAGTGCTCTGGCGCGAAACTGGTAGGTCCTGGATTGGAATCTCGCGAGGCGGGATCGTGGATGCGCACTGCTGAGGAGTCCCACAAAAGGATGAAACGGCCGTATAGTGCTTCCAGGTTTTCTATGGTGGTCTAGGTTCAATTGACTAATGATTTCAACTATAAAATTACTGAAAACTCCACAAAAGCCCCTTCTGACATAATTTTTACACAATAGTTTATATCATTGTTAGAGATTGTAGACATTTCAATGAGGCAATCTATTGTTACATTTAAAATTCTTATAAAATTACAAAGGAAACATTCTAATGGTTAAAACGTAAAGTATAGTTAACTCAGAATTTCCAAAACTGGGTGTTTGTTTTTTTCCATAATACTTTTCCAGGTTATAATAAAGTTTATATTAGTTGTTGCTATGACATTTAGTAAAACGTACACTCTTATGACCTTTATAATTTATTTGTCATGTCTCAAATCTCTTTCATTCGATCATAATACTATGTAATTGTGTACTTTTGGTTTTTTTCTTTCCATAAATAGTTTTTTTCTCTCTATAAAATTATAATACAACCATGAAATTTGATAGATGGTTACTTATTCTATTGAACTTTTGTATCCGTGGATTTAAGAATACCATATTGTTTTATCATACCATTAATTGTAATAAGGGAAAAGCAAATCAAGTCCATTCGGTCTATTCATTGTACAATGAACAAAGTATCATATATGAAACATGGTTTAGTATTTAGAAGACGTTTTCATGGATTGATATATATTGCTTTATAGTTGAAAGCGTGAGTCAATTGAACCTAGACCACCATAGAAAACCTGGAAGCATTGGATGGCCGTTTCATCCTATTGTGTGACTCCTCAGCAGTCCGCATCCACGATCCCGACTCACGAGATTTGAACCTAGGACCTACCAGTTTTGAGCCAGAGCACTTAATCGATAGGCCACTGAGCCAGCATCCAACGGTGTTGATGTCTAACTTCAACCAAACAACGATTTTGAGCTACCGTTCACCAATTTTCTTCAGTGAGTTGATATATCTACAACAGACTTGGTAGAACTCCACTGGTCACTGCTTCCCACTAGGACTCAAGGAAACATTCCTTACAGTCAGTCACCAGTAAGCATATGAGTATAAATCAGGAGGCGTTTTTGTGGATATTTCAGTATTTTCATAGTTAAAATCATGGGTCAATTGAAGCGCACTGCTGAGGAGTCCCATAATAGGAGGAAACGTCCGTCCAGTGCTTCCAGTTTTTCCATGGTGGTCTAGCTTCCATTGACTCATGATTTCAACTATCAAAAAATTGAAATATCCACAAAAACCCCTTTCTAATTTATTGCTTTAATCAAACTTATAATCAATTTTATATTCTGTTCAAGTCAGAACTTCATTCTTGTTCACAATTTTGACCTTGCAACTGGCAACCAATCAAAACGAGGCGGGAATTATGATTTACACTATTGTATTCCATGATGAGGGACGTGTTTTGTTATCTAACATCTCTAGCTTACATGAAAAATGTAATTTTTTATGACGAAAATACCACACCTTCACTTACTTAGGCATCAATGGTCAGTCGTTCTTCATAAGACTTTAGTTCAATCTGTCAAAATGAGTCGTATGTTCTGTTTCACACACTAAATCATATCCAACATCTGAATATGATTTAACTCTAATTTGATTCATAGTTATTTACTGATCATGTTTACGTTCAATAAGTCAAATGAATTCTGTGAATTAGCTCCTATCACACTGCAAAAGATATTGTTATGCATACTGTTGGAAATAAAAAACAATTATCAATCATTTTCTTATCGTTTTAGTCTCAAAGAACATGAAGTCTTAAATAGAACCGTAGGTATTAAATAGGAAGAATATATTTGCATAGTTGAAAACATGAGTCAATTGAAGGTAGATTACCATAGAAAACCTGAAACCACTGGACAGTCATTTCGTCTTATTGTGGGACTCCTCAGCAGTCCGCATCCACGATCCAGCATACGCGAGATTCCAACCCAGAACCTACCAGTCTCGAGCCAGAGCACTTAACCGATAGACCACTGAGCCGGTATCCTAGGGTGTTAATGTCTAACTTCAACTGATCCACGAAGTTGAGCGACCGTTCACCAATTGTCTTCAGTGAGTTGATATCTCAACAACAGACGTGGTTTGA
Source organism: Schistosoma rodhaini (assembly GCA_944470415.2). Classification (NCBI taxonomy): domain Eukaryota; kingdom Metazoa; phylum Platyhelminthes; class Trematoda; order Strigeidida; family Schistosomatidae; genus Schistosoma; species Schistosoma rodhaini. The sequence continues at coordinate 5,501,120 of OX104042.1, read as the reverse complement.
ACTCCACTGGTCTCTGCTTTTCACTAGAACTCCTGGATTTACCTCTCGAAGACAGTCACTAGTGAGCATATGATTATCATCAGTCCCATAATAGGACGAAACGGACTTTCAGTCCTTTTAGGTTTTTCATGGTGGTCTAGCTTCAATTGACACACACTTTCAACTATGCAAATACTAAATCTCCAAAAAACTTTTTTTGATAATAATATATTTCTAAAATCTCAGCGAATGAATTTGAAGTAAATCCAACGTTTCGCCTGACAATCTGGTCCAAGCTTTTTCAAGGAATTATAATCAAACATCAAAATTGTCGAATAGAAATAGGTACATGGTTCTCCAGTTCATTGTATACCGAATAAGTCATCCAATCAGCGTTAAAAATGTCTAAACTAGGTATATGTATTAGTGTGTAAGAGACTTGTGATGTGAAATGAAAGGTGTTAAGATAACATATTGTATATATATACATATACATATACATATACCTAATTTTAGACATTTTTAACGCTGATTGGATGACTTATTCAGTATACAGTGAACCGAAGAACCATGTATCGTTTTATATTTGATAATTTTGATGTTTGATTATAATTCCTTGAAAAAGCTTGGACCAGATTGTCAGGCGAAACGTTGGATTTACTTCAAATTCATTCGCTCCGATTTTACAAATACATATTCTTCCTACTTATTGTCTTACATCAACTCGGTGCCCAAATACCATGAAACTATTCGCTCTAATTTAGACGAAAGTTAGGTTAAGCGCTATGGCTGCCAGGTCCTGAGTTCGAATCTCGCGAGTGCGGGATCGTGGATGTACACTGATGAGGAGTTCTACAATAGGATGAAATGGTCATCCAGTTATCCCAGGTTTTCCATGGTGGTCTAGATTCAAGTGACTCATGATTTCAACTATGAAAGTACTAAATTCTTCACAAAACTCCTTCTAATGTATTTCCTCATTTAGAGAAATCATATTTACAAAACTGTCTAAATAATTTTTCTTTTTTGGTAAATAAATTTCAATATTCTTGCTGGTCAACTTTATCAACTTACTACAATTAATCAGTAGTATATAACAAGAAAAAAATTAATCATAAACATACTTGAACATATAAAGGTTCAATACCATAGGTTTCAAATTTGGCAGCATTTTCAAGAAATTTATTCTCAGCATCATTCATTGACATGCCTCTGAAAAGAGTATTACAGTTAGAAAAGAAAATTGATGTCTATGAATATCTTAATAATAGAACATTATTCTAAACAATGGCTGCTTTATTCCACGTTTAATTTATTGAAGCAAATGGCTTAATCATTGATATTATTAGACAATGATACTTATATATGTTCTATGAAGATAAATATATATTAAAAGTAAGGATGAAGATAAGATAAATCTGTGAGTGTACGTCATGGTTATTACTTGTTCCCCATGAATATTGGTACTTTCTTTTCCCATTGATATAAAAAATAATTTATATACTACATTCACTTAGTATTGTTTGTTTCAATCTTCCCATTGATATGTTAGGACTGCAATTGATCAGTCTCTAAATGGCATATGTGCATACTGTACATACTGCCTCGATTTAGCCTTAATTTACAAGCATTGTAAGCATTGTAAGGACGCGCGTTTCGTATTATTCGGGACAATCGGGTGGCTATCAGGACTCAGTAACTGAGTGGATAACACAATGATGTTTGAAGTAAACGGTACTGGGTTCGAGTTCTAGAGTGAACATCAACTCTGAGATGCAGGTAAATCCAGCTGAAGAGTCCCAAATAGAACGAAACGCGCGTCAAAATGGATTTCAATGCTAGCCACTATCCATCTTTGCTTACAATTTATATACTGTTTTAAAGTTGCAAGCGAAGATGGATAGTGGCTAGCAGTAGAATCCTGGATGCTTGCTTCGTCTTATTTGTGACTCGTTAGCTGGATGTACCAGCATCTCAGGGTTGATGTTCACTCTGGGACTAGAACACAGTACCGTTAACTTCAAACGTCATTGTGTTCTCCTGATAGCCACCTGATTGTCAAAAATAATACAAAACGCGCTTCCTTGATTCCAATGCTAGTCACTATCCATCTTTGCTTATAATACTTGTGAATCAAGACAATATCGAGGCAATCCATACAGGATTTATGTATGCCAATGAGAGACTGATCAATTACAGTCCTAAGCATTAATAAGAAGATACAACTAAACAATATCAAGTCAATTATTTTAAAATTGCTTTAGATTAAACACACTTTTTTAATAAGATTTTCCAAAAAATTCTACTTACTTGAGTGATTTATAAATTTCAACAATTTTTGATTCTGTTTTTGGTGTAATATTAGCAAACATTTTAAGATCGGCTAATGTACCTTCTGGTCCTAAATAATCTAATAAGACATCGTAATCTCCAATTTCAGCTAAAAAGATAATAATAATCATAATGATAATAATTATTATTATTTGCTATGAACTCAATATAGTTAAAAGAATCTTGCTACTTAAGTCAGCAGTATGAATTTCAGCGATCTTAATTTTTAGGTATTTGAACGATTGAACTCAACAGTTCATCCTAGAGAAGAGCTCCTTATACTCTCTCTCTCTCTCCATATATATTGATATAAATATAGTTTTCTTCACATCATTCCGGATTCCTTATACAAGTAACTCATAAAAATTGGCTATTTAATGAGTAGAGAATCCTAAATCATCTGTCTTCCCATAATTATCAGACTTCATTTACAATTTGCGTATTTTACTACCATAGATGATTGTGTAGTTAGATAACCGCTGAAAACCAGGAAGAACTGGACAGCTCACTATTAATAAAGATCGATTTGTCATTTTCAATCAAAGTGAGAAGCTTTTATCAGTGGAGTTCAACCATATTAGACGTGAGGTAGTTACCCGCCAATGGCATAAAAAGATGATCATGTGGATAGTCCTTATTGATTTAAGTTTAAAATTGGACCCTGACACAATTATCTAATAGATTTGCACTTGTCAAGAGACATTAGGTTTTTAGTCTTAATCTCCTGAATGTTTCTGCATTACCACTAACACTAAGGAATCCTAAAATGCATCTAAACAATCATCCACTGCTCACTTTCATTAGATATCTATCTGAGGTCATTATGAGAATTCTTAAAGATAAATTAGGAAAATGTTACTCAGGTAAACAAGTGTACATCAATATCATAATAATTTTTTTAATAATAACTAACCTTGTAGTATACATGCTGCTAGTACATGCATTTCTAAATTTCTTCCAATCAATCTTCCACTATGTAAATCACGCCTTAATTGAAGATAGAGTAAGTATCTTATTGTATGTTGATTTTTTTATTCCATAAGTAAACAGTTTTGTTTTGTATTTTGTATAAAATCAAATAAAACATACATTATTGATTATTGAACAAAATAGTATAACAATATAAATTCAAATGTAAATGTTTCAAAAAACAGTTACACCACATTTTTAGTGATATTGTTGGTAAGTCTTATTAGACATTAACACCGTTAGATTCCGGCCAAATCAGTGGTCTATCGATTAAGTGTTCTGGCGCTAGAGTGGTATGTCCTGGATTCGAATCTCGGGAGGCGAGATCGTGGATGTGCACTTCTGAGGAGTCCCATAATAGGACGAAACGGCCTTAAAGTAATACTTCCAGGTTTTCCATGGTGGTATAGCTTCAATTGACTCATAATCTCAACTCTATAAGTCTTATTAGTTGAATGCTTGCTCCGATTTTCTAGCCACTTCCAATAACCCTAGACTAAAATCTACGAAGCAACTTGAACACAACAGAAAAATTCACGATGTCCAAAAGCCAAAGATTGATGACCAGGGATTTATTTGTCGTACAAAATAATTAAAAATGATTTTTGCATAGTTAGGATAACAGTCAAATTCGTATAATTTTCAAAGTTGAATGCATGAGTCAATCTAAGCTGTACCACCACCGGAAACTTAGAAAAAATGAACGGCTGTTTCGTCCTAGCATGAGACTCCGCAATAGTGAACATCCACGATCCCACATTTGGGACTCGAACCCAGGATATTCAGTCTCGCACGCATACGCTTAACCTATAGAAGATAGAGCCGGCATCCAATGGTGTTAATGTCTAACTTCAATCGATCAGTTATCTTGTACAACCATTCATCCATTGTCTGAAGTGAATAACTGTTTCACACCCGACATGGATTGGACTCCGCTGATCGTTGTATAAACTGGCTTGAGTTGTAATCAATAATAAGAATTCAACAATTTACTGCTTGAGCACATATTGACTATATCATAAAATTAAACGACAGAGATCAATACTTCTTTAACGGAAACACAAGAAAGATAAGTATTCAGTTACTTTAGTATAATATTACCGAATATTATTCACAAGTATAGTGAATGAGGACACGGGTGGGGACAATCGAATGTATTTTAGCACAACATAACAGAATATCTCTATAAAATATGAGGACCATATAGTGAACAGTTAACTTGCAAAATAACAATCAGTTGTCTCACTTTGACTGTTTCTTCTGCAAATATCCATTCATAGTCTCCGATTATAATTGTTCATGCATTTTCGTACCGATTGCATGCCGTTCCCGTTCTCTCCTTATCGATATTCTACTGAAATGCACTCAATGCCCGACTATCGCCATATACTAATTATGTGGATATCAGTAACCCACACTACACAGGTATTATTATTTGGGTATAAATTTTATAATACGTCAACTAATATTAATGAACCTAACATCTCTTCTACTTCTTAAGATGTGAATACATATCACAGAAGTTTAGAACAGAGAGTCAGTTTCATATGTTATATAAATTGTTATATCAATTTTATTCTCTAATTTGAAAAGTTTAACTAAGAAGCTTTCATTGTTATTCTGGACAATATTTTTATCGTATGAATACTAATAAAATAAATAATATAAGTTTAGGATGTACAGAACATATGAATGTACAGTCCAAATTTGTGCATCAGTCTATGTAGTGTAATCATTCTAATTACTTTCATTCTGAAACTGATCATTTTATGTTTCAAAAATTACTATATATTTTCAGTATGGGAATGTAGAGGTTGGTTAATCTCATTAGACCACCATCGTAAACCTGGAGGCCCCAGATGGCCGTTTCGTCTGAGAACGATTATGCAAATATTTTGGAGTGATCGAAGTTAGACATTAACAGTGCTGAATGACAACTCAGCGGTCTAGATGTTAGACGTTTGCTCGTTAGACTAACGGTCTTTGTTTCGATCTCCTATAGTAAGATTAAGAATGAGCATCGCCAAGGAGTCCCATACTAGGACAAAACAGTTGTCCAGTGTTTTCATGTTTTCGATGGTGGTTAAACATAGATTGCTCCATGATTTCAATAAGGATCATTTTATCAATGTTACGAATACATTGTATTGAATTCTATGAGTCTCTAAGATGATTGAAGACATCTTTAGCTCATGATGACGATGTTGGAGACGTTGTGATATATTTACAGATGATCGGTCACTGAGTAGTGGCCAATATCACGCATGACAGGTCTTTCCTAGTGAAGATCGAATCCAATCGACCAAGCTTCTATGTGGCAACTGGTGTAGGTGACTCGACATCGTGTGCACTATGTTGAGATGTAAGATGGTGGTTTGCAGGTTGTCTGTATGAAACCCTGGACCCACGTTTCTTGCTACTTAGCAGACGCCAGAAAGGTCTGCCTGTAATCTTGAGGAAACTGATGCTTCATAACTGATTCGATCCCATGTCACCTAGCTTCATAGTCAGACTCAGTTTCCTTGAGTTAGTCATCTTAAAGGAAGATTCTGATGAAGTGGTATCAGTGAAAACAACCAGATCTCCAAGAATAAAATGGAGTACTGATCTTTCTTGACCTCCAAGCAACTATTTTATGCAGTTTTCAGATGTGGATTTGGAAAATGTTCACTTTGTGAGTTCAATATAAAAGGTTCCATATAAGTGAATAAACTGATTTCAGATTAATGTCAGTCAACCTAGGAAGAAAGTCATTCTCCATAAGCATTTGTCTGGTTTTATTTAATCCTTCATTGATTAATTATTCCGCGCAGATTTATCTAGCTTTCAGGGTAGAGGATGTATCAGGTTTATCTACTTGATCTGAAGAAATGTACTTTGTATATTGCCCGTTGTAGGTTGGCCTTTGAATATCAAATAAAAATCAATATTTGTATGTAGTAATATCAGCTTTGTTGACTAATGTGTTATCAAACCGATTTTCTCAGAACATTAACTATTCCAAGAATCAAATATTTTTATTGGACTTCCCACAACAAACAAACATCTCCCTTGTTACTAATCTCAGAGATTTAGATGTTCTTAAGATTAAAGATACGAAGAAATCACTTTCAAAAGTTTGAGACCGATCGAATTCAGTTGTGTTTGATAATACTAGGTCTTAGAAAAAGATATACTAACTAGGAACCAATGATACAAATCAATGACATAAACAAATAGCTCAGTAACTGTGTATTCAACGATTTATACAAGTTATATAATATACCCTTGTGGGCCAGGGTAATTTCGCACTGGTTTTCAGGAGAACCAGACACCATCCAGACTTTCACGAGACAACCCAAACAGTACCCAAACAATCCCGTTTAACAGGAAAGCTAGACACTGCCCAGGCTTAACCCAAGCAGTACAGCCCAATCCCCCCATAGGAGAACCAGACACTATATGAACTTCAACACTACAGCCTGAACAAAACAATTCAATCGTGTGGCGCAACCACACAGGTACACGATTTATAGTCATTATTATTTCATTTAACTTATCATAAACAACAATCAATCAGTTGGGGTTTTGTAGATATTTCAGTATTTTTCATGGTTGAAATCATGAGTCAATTGAAGCTAGACTACCATGGAAAACCTGGAATCGGTTAAGTGCTTTGGCGCGAGACTGGTAGATCCTGGGTTCAAATCTCGCGAGGCAGGATCGTGGATGCGCACTGCTGAGGCGTCCCATAATAGGACGAAACAATCGTCCAGTGCTTCCAGGTGTCCATCGCGGTATAGCTTCAATTAACTCATGAAGTTAACTATTAAATATTTAATTTTGTCACTTAATGAAATATCTTCTAGTTAAGTCACTTAATGTAAGTTTGCAGAGTTACAAAGTAGTCTACCAATTCTACACAACACACTGTTTTAAGGGGTCTATATTGAACTACTAGCTATTTTAAACAAATTAAATATATTACTTGACTGTGAATTGAATTACAGAAGTTCAAATCACTTACCGACTTTTTTCTTGACGAAATTCATTAACTGGATCACTTGGATAATGTTTAACACGAAAATTTAGTGATCTTGGACTAACATCTGAAAAAGATTCAGCCATTTATTACATTAAAGCATTGTACATCAAACCGTTTATAATATATAGACAGAGATTTTAATTAGTCAACCGTTGGAAACTAAGAACCATTGAATAGCTAATATTTTGTCTTGGTACTTGACTACTCATTGGCAGTTCATATATACAGCCTCAATAGAATCAGGCAAATGACCTTAAGGTTTTATCCCAAGTGTTCAATCTTCAGAGCACTAGATTGGTATCCAATACTTTACTCTATTTGCAATATGTTACTTAAATCTTCTGGTACAATTCGAAGATAACTGTCTCATATCCGATGTGATCTTAAACTAAATGAACCACCAGAAATCATTCTTGTCTATTGAAATTATTTTAAGAATTAAGATATGATATATCAGAAATTTATTCTTAATAAGTTTATAACCGAGTTTTCAGTTGATTAGGGCTCATATAACTGTCATTTTAATCTTTCATTATAACACTTTTAGACGTTTGTTTTGTGATTTTAAATGAACGCTTGTAGTACTTAGCTTTACCACTCAAGGTAATATAAATGAAAATTTCATCTTCTTTTGTTGTCAAGCATACTCTATTAGTGTGATTTCTGATTCTGATAAGTCTTTCTGACTGAACGCTATATTCGGATCCTAACCTAGTCTCGTAACCATCAAGCTAGAGCTACATAGCGACTTGAACACGTAAGAAAAGGCGCAAAATATGCGAGAAGCACTTTACTCCAAAGGTTCATTTATGTACAGAAAATATAAGGTTTTTATAGTATTATAGAAGTCTCTGGGTTTTCCTGAGAATTCCGGAATGCTACTGAACATAGTATCAATTTAGTAATCAGTCAATCAGAAACTCTACAAGTAACTATTCGCACTCGTGATGTTTCCAGCAAAACTTCTAGTCAACTTTGATTGAATAAAATGCTTCTTAATGTTTCCTGAGCTTGTCATGTTTATTGCAAGAGATTTTCAGAATCGCGCCAACACCTTTCTTAAAGTACTTTTGCTTCGAGTATTCAACAATTTCCTTAAAAAGATTGAAATATGTCAATGTTTAACTATCTATTTCTAGTGGAAATGTTGATATTATAGATATACCTAGAGAAGTTATTCTGATATATATCTCCGATGGTATGACCTCGTTGATCTGCGATAAGTGAGAGAGAGAATGGTAAACTTTCTGCACTACTTCTTTAGGATATCACTATTAATATTTTTAAATCATATTTACTGAACACTTATTTACATCGTTCTTTTGTATTCTCCCTACTCCAATCTTTCGTTTAACTAATTGACTATTGTCATAACTTTTTCCGTTGTCAAATAACTGTCAATTATTATTACAAGCCTAGTATTCCGAGATTTTCTTACCTTAAATATTCTAATCAGGAATAAATAGTGATTTATTATTTATGGCACCTTGTAGTCTTGTATTTCTTGTACTGAATCATTTTACTTTTGGAATCGGACATATGGGGTTAAATTGGTGACCATATTCTCGTCTAATGACGGAAACTTTGGGTAATAGGTATACTTGTAGTGAATAGAACACTGGTTGGGGACAATCGAATGTATTTCAGCAAACATTACAAACTATCTCAGTAAATTCTGATAACCAAACAATGAACAGTCAATTTGCAAATTAACAACCAATTGTTTCAATCTTCACTGTTTCTTATCTAATTCCATTGCTCATGCATTTTCCAAACGATTGCGCTTCATCTCAGTTCTTTGCTCATCGGTCTTCTGCGAAAATACATTCTATGTCTGACCCACACCATATACTACTTATATGGATATAAGTAGACCACACCGCATACTGTGTGCGTCAACAACGTTTATATATCAGATAACTTAATTAAGTTATTCATGTTATTAGTTGAAGCTTAACAACCACCGCTATTATTTCCAACGTTTAATTTTATCATCAAAATTCAATTCTAATCCTTCACACTGATTTATAATCCTCACTTAATTCTAGTTAGTAGATGGACATTATCAAGGTTACACTAACGTCACTCAAAGGTCATCCATAAATTATAGTCTCATCGAAATTACTATTCCTAAGAGACTAATTTATCAACTAAATTTATTCTCAACAAAGTTACTCATAATCTACATGTTTTAACTCATATTTTGAGGAAATCACCCAACTGAATCAGAAGGCAATCCCTTACATGGAATCCTCAAGGCCAAAGGAGAAGAGGAAGACCAAAAAACATATTACTCCGAGAAATAGAGACAGACATGAGAAGAATGAACGAAAACTGGATAGAACAAGAAAGGATTGCCCAGGACAGAGTGGGTTGAAAATGCTGATCGGAGGCCTATGCTCCATTGGGAATAACAGGCGTAAGTAAGTGTTTTGAATTGGTATCCAAGTATTAAGAGGTCACAGTTTTGATTCAATATAAATTTCGGTAAATATACAAATTATTAATAAACGTTACTTACATTTTAATTGTTTATAAACGGTTTTGGACATTTCTAGCCATTGCTGTAAAATATAGAAATAAACCAAGAAAAATCGCTCAGTGACAAACAACACACTCAGGGTTATGTTAGATACTACTTATTATTAAAGTTTTAGAACAATATAAGTATTATTCTAGTGTATTGGCCTTAATAATAATATCTTAGGCTAAAGTTATAAATTCGTTTAGTTGTTACTAAGCCAATGGAAATAATTAAAATACTCAATTGGATTTTTTTTAATTGCTAACTCCAACTGGAGACCCTCTAAGGTTAGTTCTAGTCTCAAGCCTGAGTAAAAGAGGAAGGTTGATCAAGGGGTTAGCGACTTTGTCCTTTAACGTGAACTTTGCTTAAAAAATGTGCAACCGGAAAAATACAATTTAAAATTGCTTTATTTACATATCTAGCAGTGGAGAAAAACTACTCATTCCCTAAATTGGTGTTAAAGATGTTCACACGTTACTTACTCCTCAAATTCCCTTCCAATCATAAAATAATAGTCGATTGTTAAAGGTCTTAGCCCTAATCCATCTAAACGTCGAAAGTGTTTACTTTAGCCTGAGACATACCAAACAATTAAATATCTTGTTAGAATCAAATGAAATCTGTAGTATTAGGAATGTTATTAATCCTAGTACATGTTTCTGTTATGATCTCTCTCGATCTTCCCATGTTTAGTCGATACTAAGGGCCGTTTATCGTCTAACTTATTATGTAAAGAGATCATATTTTTTTAGTATTACTGGAAATTCGGTTATACGAATTGGTAATTCTTGTATATTACCTAATATTCTATACTGTTTGCTATTGTTTTTTTTTCTAAACTTCTCAAAAAAGATTTTGCTGTGTTTTGTAGAATTTTGAATTCAGTTGCTAAGGTGTAAGGTGAATCTTTCGATACCACGATGTACATGGTCGTAAACAGACATTATAAATCTTGTAAATAACTCACAAGTTTCATATTTACCAAATGCAAACTAATCACATCATTATATATCATCCAGAAGAACTAAATGCAGATAGATGGAAGCTACTTATATGTGAGCACAAACAAGATAAGTGAGTGAAAAGATAGAGAGTTAAAAGTGAGCTTTATTGATTAAAACTGAAGCAAGAATGTATATACACAAATAGCCACTTCTAACACTAAGATAATAAAGCTACATTTCCGACCAAGAGCATGTTTTCCTTTTAAAAAGCAGACTAAATCTCTACTAACAATGAGCATCTATCTTACAACCTTTGCCTCATTTGCTCAACTCACCAATAATTACTTTCTAAAGATCTCTACACATGATGATACTCCATCATAAATAATATGTTTAATGACAAAACATCTAGACAAATGAAGACTGAAGGTATTCATAAGAAATCTTACCCGTTGTTTAGAACGATCTAAATAACGTAAACCAAAATAATCTTTTTCAATAATTCCACCTAATCGTTCTATAACTTGATTAAATAATACACGACCAAGGCAATCATTCTGTTTAGAAAATACAAAGTAGAATATAAAGAAGATCAACAATGACATTGGCATAAACTGTCTATATGTATATATGTATATGTTTCATTACAGACTGGTAAAGAAGTGTGGAATATGACAGCTGACTGATTAAAACTTTAACTATTAAAAGGTACATAGAATAGATATTGTACTAAGAAATTTGATAAAACTCGCGAGGCGGGATCATGAATGCGCACTGCTGAGGAGTCTCATAATAGAACGAAACGACCGTCTAGTGCTTCCAGGTTTTCCTTGGTGGTCTAGCATCAATTGACTCATGATTTCAACTATGAAAATATTGAAATCTCCACAAAACCCCTTCTTATAATAATAATCATATACTCACTAGTGACTGACTTCAAGATATATTTCCTGGAGTTGTAGTGAGAAGCAGTGACCAGTGAATTTCGACCAGGTCTGTTATGAGATATCAACTCATTGAAGAGAATTGGTAAACGGTTGCTCAACTTCGTGGATTGGTTGAAGTTAGACATTAACACCGTTGGATGCCGGCTAAATGGTCTAACGGTTAAGTGCTCGCGCGCGAGACCGGCGGGTTCTGGGTTTGGATCTCGTGAGGCGAGACCGTGGGTGCGCACTCCTGAGGGTTCCCACAATAGAATGAAACGGTCGTCCAGTGCTTCCAGGTTTACCTTGTGGTCTCGCTTCAATTGACTCATGATTTCAACCATGAAAATTTTATTTTATTGAAAACTATGTATGGTGTTATTTTAGAGTAAAAATGATATAAACATCATATGGCTTTTATGTAAATAATAATATCTGCAATAGTAAGCTTTCAATGAATATTGAGTATATAAATTTAAACGTCTATTAAAAATAAAACTTTTATTTTTTCAAATTGGTTTACGAAATAATCCCTCATTCGCAAATAATATCAATCAAAGAATGAGTGCAACAGTTAGTTTTACTCTACTTGTTGGGTTTCGATTATTATCACTTGTAAAGTAGAATATTCGTAGGTTACTCGTATTCTAACACAGATGTCTCCGAAGCACTGCCGGAGTAATTTCGGTCCGCCGAGTGGTCAACTTTAAGATAAGATCCAAACTACCAGACGAAGATGGAAAATGGCTTGATAAGGCAATGAATCCTTATCAACGGAGGTGGTTGGAGCATCTATTACATAGGTTCATCCACCGCCTGCCACGACTATTGATGATGATTGGTGTAGATGTAGGCTGGAAGAAAACTACAAGCGCTTAATCTAAAACTTTACATCACTTTTTGAGGTCACTGTCGATTGAACTAAGCTGTGTATGTGTATTCAGTCTATTTAATAAGGATCCATGCTATGATCGTGACCAGTGTTTGGAGACGTCGGGTTATGACTTAAAATAGATCACAATCGCGTAGATGAATAGACTCTTTATCTTCCATGGGTCTCTGAGTCCTGAAATCTTCTTATAATTTTTTTTATTTAATCTTTCCTACAACTGCTGATACGTTCTCTACTTCTTATACCCTAGTATTTTTTTTACGATTATAATGACTGGTAAATGTACATTCTGAAAGCGTTGATTCGATATTCCTATTTAATCACAAGTTTTATTAAGTTGTGGCTGACAAGGAAATCCAATAAGCTGATCTCATCCTATCTAGGTTTCATCAGCCTTTCGTACCTGTATTCCATTATTACTGTTCATATTAAGATATGAAGCCAGTAGCTATCACTTCAAACCCCAACGCATTACCCACTGAGCTATTCAGTTCGGACAATCATTAAACTGTTCAGCAGATGTGAATTAACCAATGAGAACTTGTTTTCCTCCCCAATGTCTATGTTCAGTTAATGACAATCAGGACATAGTAAAATAATGTTATAATGTTATAAATTGTATTCGTATATGAAATTATTAATGAATTGATGTCAGATACTGAACAGTTTAATGTACTGAAATTTAATTATGGACTATTTAATTTGCACATAGTTTCAACTCAGTGGTGGAATCAATGCTCAAATATGTAATAAATCTATTGCTCCTACTTGGATAATCTTCACAGAATAAATCACAGACCAATCTCAGCTAGACCTCCATTAAAAACCTGAAAGCCCTGGACGACAGCAATAAGAATACACGATATGGCTACCAAGAATTCAATATATAATTTTTCACATTCAGTCTTTCCTTCGTTCTTGTATAGACGGGCATCAGTTCTGTCCCGCTGTAATAAGTTGTAGTTTTGCCACGGTCATAACAAATGACAAGTAGAAATGTTTACCTCCAGTTACAAAACAATTAAATTATCATTAAAAAACATTGTGTCAGCACTTTATTCGTGGTATGACCCTAAAATGAAACTAAACGAGGGATTTTTGACGGTGAAGATTACCCAACCAAAATAAATAAAAATCAGCATTCAAGTGACTGACTATCATTGAAACAATTCGCAAGGACGAATGTATGCCAACTAAGACTAATCAAAATCTAGTCAAGACATCAACAATGGGATAATGCAAGATATGACGAATTGAATAAAAATTCATATATGTTGTATAAATGACTATCTGGACACAGTACCCAAGTGGATTTTGTGTTGGACTTCGTGACAAAAGATACTGCATTCGAATCCCAGAATAAACATCTACCGTAGGATACAGGTAAGTCTAACTAACGAACCAAAAATAAGGCAAAACATGTGTCCTGAATTTAATTGCTAACCACATTTCATTTATTAGATATAGAAATCTTTCGTACTATTTAGGCAAATTTACCACTACTACATCGTTGACATTTCATTTTAAACAAAGTTGATTACTGTTCTTTAGAAAGTCACTATAAACTATCTCAACAAATTCACAAGTTATGATGCGGCAGTATGGAGTACACCAGATGATATATTTTGCGAATTTTCCTAAAATATATATTCGGGATTATATGATATTAATGAACATTCTACTACGAACAGTTACACCTTATTTCCAAATATAAATTATTTTACGAGTAGTAGTAGTGTGGTGTGCTACTGATATCAACAAATATAAGTAGTATGTTTGTCCAACCGAAAGTGAAATGATTGGCGGTAGAAGGTTGAGAAAATAGGAGACGAGGGAATGAGAACAGAGAGTGATTGGTATGGAAACGAAGGAACAGCAAAGTCTGCTACAACTGATGAGCATATGGACAATAAATAGTGATAAATGTACGGAATTCATCGTGGCTGATCCTGATCCACGTCAACCAGATATTTGGTCGAAAATAATCAATTCATGAAAATAATTATAGAGAAACATATTTTTGCATCTTCGACTATGAAATAATCACTTCTTAAATCTCTTTCGTTAACAATTGCTTAGGTTTTAACTAAGATCAACGTTAGATCATCATTGAAAACCCGAAAGCACCAGACTTCCGTTTCGTCTTAGTATGGGACTCCTCAAAAGTTATTTGTATAACAGTGAATTATTATCGACCAATAACAATGTGCTCACTAGTAACTGGCTTCAAGATGAATTTCCTGCAGTTCCAATGAGAAGCCGCGGCCACCAGAGTTCAACCGTGTCTTTTGTGAAGTAGTTACTGACTGAAGACAATGGTGGATGGCGGTGCAATATCGTGGATTGGTTGCAGTTGGACATTACTACGGTTCGATCCCTGCTCAGTGGTGCAGAGTTTAAGTGTTCGTGTCCTGGGCTCGAGTCGTGGATGTGCAGCATTGAGGAGTCTCATACTAAGATGAAACGGCCGTCTAGTGCTTTCACGTTTCCAATGGTGGTCTAACATCATCCATTTATGATATCAACTCAAACTCAACAATCTCCACAACCCCATGCTGATAACTAATGATTTACGAGTTCAATGTATTTAAAGTTTAGAAAACCGATTTGAGAAGAATTAACAGTTTGAACTGATATATCCTCTTATTAATTTTTCCTGGTTAGCGTTTACTACGGGATCGGGTCGCTAACCCCATGCCCAACCCTGCTCCTTTACCTTTGCTTGAGACCTGCAGTAGCCTCCGGAGGAGCTACAGGCGGAAATCATCCAATTGTCTCACAAGGCAAGCCCCCACATCGAATCCTGAAGGCCAAAGGAGAAGAGGAAGACCAAAAAACATATTACTCCGAGAAATAGAGACAGACATGAGAAGAATGAACAAAAACTGGACAGAACAAGAAAGGAATGCCCAGGACAGATTGGGTTGGAAAATGCTGGTCGGTGGCCTATGCTTCATTTTGAGTAACAGGCGTAAGTAAGTAAGTAAATAATCCTCTTAATAATAGCATGAACCTACAGAGTACTACTACTACTTCTACCAATACTGTAACTAAATAGTAGAAAAATGCATATTATTGAAAAATGTCAAAACGTTTCTATTAGCCAATAGAATTATATATTCATAATTTAATCGATTAATAATCTAATAAGAGAAAATCTTAACTTCAAGAAAACTCCCTATTTTGGTAGAAAAAATCAATATGTACATTTCCTGATATAAGAAAACCTTCTTGATAATACAAGAAGAAACTATACACAACATAAATACTACACTGATATACATAGTTACTGACAGTATTTCTAAATTAATTATTATTTACTCAATATTAATTAGATTAGATTATTGGTATGATGTAATGTTACCTTAATGTTAAAATAGTAGAATACCCAATTTTATAGACACAATGACAGGAAATATAAAGTATTGTAATTAAACTGTTAAATTAGTATATGGAAAGTGACTTTCAAAAGTGTTGAAATCATTACTGATTTATTTGATCACTATCTGTGAATGAATAGTATGTTTAAACTTGTTTTTTTTTGTAAATAAACATCTAAAAACTGATCAAATTTGAGATGATGGAAGAGATTTGTAGTTCAGGTGAATGATTTGGATGGAGTTTTATTCTATGAGATTATATCAATACATGTGGACAACTGTCGATATACATTTGATTGGGAAAATGTTGAAAGATTAAAAGCACAAGGGAATTTGTTGTAAACGATCTGATCTATCAACCCATCAGAAAAAAACTATGGACAAACAATGGAACAAGAATCAAATCAATAGGATGTACAATCAAAATAAAGAAGTAGACAATGACAGGTTAAAGGTCAACAATAACCAATCAATATTGGGGTCGACAGAACAAGCTACGAAATTTGAACACTACGCCTCTACCTGAAGTTTGTACTGATGATGTTGTTCTGAAGAACGATAACAGCTCCACGACAAAACAATTCAGTTCAGAGAACAAAACTCCATCTAGAACTGATCAGTCAAAAATATCAACAATCACACAGTTTCAATTCTTATCAATTATCACAAGGGGGTTTTGTGGACATTTTAGTAATTTTGTATAGTTAAAATCATGAGTCAACTAAAGCTCGACCACCATGGAAAACCTGGAAGTACTAGACGGCCGTTTTGTCCTATTGTGGGACTCCTCAGCAGTGCGCATTCACGATCCCGACTCACGAGATTCGAACCCAGGACCTACCAGTTTCGCTCCAGAGCACTTAACCGATAGACCACTGAGCCTGCCGGCACTCAGTGGTGTTAATGCACATCCTCAACCAATCGACGAAATTGCGCGACCGACTGCTGAAGAGTCCCACAAGTGGACGAAACGGTCGTCCAGTGCTTTTAGGTATTCCATGGTGGTCTAGCTTCAATTGACTAATGATCTTAACTATATAATATTATCAACTAAACTAACATTCATACCCATTGTATAGGTAATTGATTATCTGGACTCAGTAGTTAAGTAAATAATGCACTGAGGTAAGAGTATAATATCTGGGTAGACCTATGAAATCAAATTTATACAAATATATTCATCATTATTTTTACAAATGGTTTAATAGAAATCGGGCTCCGAGTATGCAAAAAGGCATTGTTTATGTAAAATGATACTGGCAATAATCTTAGCAATTGAAATGTAGATAATTCCATAATTTCATTTATCAAACTCGTCTCGACTCTTTTAAGATCATAATCAAAGTCAAAATTATGAAGAAGAATATAATGATTAACAATCAAATTAAGTCTACACTAAATGCTTATTCAATTAAATCCGTAAGTTAACTTTAGCAGATTGAATCTGATTGTCGAACGTTAGATATTCTATGACAATTTCGATTTTGATTATAGTTCAGAGGAAGTCAAGACAAACTTACTGGACAAAACAGTGGAATTATTCAAGTTTCAATAGCTGCTTTTGTATTTTCAAAAAATAATTTTACACAAACAATGAAATTAAGAATAGTAAGTCTTGGATTTTTGCTCCAAATTCATTCGTCTATATGGTTAAATAACATTTCGGCATTACAGCTGATATCAGTTCATGATGACAAACCTAACTTTCATTCCTAACCCCAACCTCTAACTCTCAGTACTATCCCTAATTCCTTACACTAATTAAAAACCCTCATTCAACCTTAATAATTAGATGAACTTCCCCATGATCACTTCAGTATCGCTTTAAATTCGTCCACGTATCGTTCATTTTTCTCATGTCTGTCTCTATTTTTTGGCGTAATGTGTTCTTTGGTCATTCTCTTCTCCTTTGACCTTTAGGATTCCATGTGGGGCCTTGCCTTTTGACGCAGTTGGGTGATTTCCTCAATATGTATCCTATACACTTCCAGCTCTTCCTCCATATTTCTTCCTCCGCTGGAATCTGGTTTGTTGTCTCCCACAGTATTTTGTTGCTGATAGTTTCTGGCCAACCGATCCGAAGTATCTTGCGTAGACAACTGTTAATAAATATCTGTACCTTCGTGGTTCTCCACATCTCCGCCTCATACAGTAAAATTGTCTTGACATTTGTATTGAGAATTTTAACCTTGGTATTGGTTGACAATTGTTTTGAGTTCCAGATGTTCTTCAGTTTTAAATATGTTGCTCTTGCTTTACCGATCTGCGCCTTCACATCTGCATCAGATCCACTGTACTCATCAATGATGCTGCCCAGATATGTAAAGGTTTTCACATCCTTCAAAGATTCTCCGTCAAGTGTGATTCCATTGATGTATGCTATGTTGTATAGGAGATTCTTGCTTTTCACTTATATTGAGACCTACTGTTGCTGAGGCTACTGCTACACTGGTCGTCTTCTCTTGCATTTGTCGTTGCGTGTGTGATAGGAGAGCCAAATCATCCGCGAAGTCTAAATCATCAAGCTGCATCCAGCCTGTCCACTGTATCCCGTGCATTCCTCCAGATGTTGACGTCTTCATGATCCAGTTGATCACCAGGAGAAAGAGAAAGGGTGAGAGTCGGTAACCTTGCCTGACACCGGTCTTTACCTTGAATGAGTCGGTGAACTGAAGATATTAACCAATCTTAACAAATGCAGTGATTCATATAAATATTTGAAACGCTGGAATTATTTAAATTTCACTTGCTAAGATCATTTCAAATATAGTTTTCTACAAATCATGAAATTGAAAATAGCAAGTCTTGGATCCATAGAAACATTTGAATACTTTCAGACCGTATACATGACTCAAGACTGATTGGTGATGACCAATGTTATATCTATCTAGTCTTTTAATGATGGTTGAATTCTGTCGACTGAGTTCCAGTATAGCATTGATCTAAATGACTCAGCATCACATGGACTATGTTTGATGTTAAATGGCTAGAGGTAGTTGATAGAAAACTATGCTTGACCTAGGTTTTATCCTAGTTTACACTCGTCACATTGAGGCATACCTTTTATCTTGAGGGAACTGATGTTGTCTGACGTACTATCGTATGAGCTATAATAACCAATGGAATGAAATAAATATACAAGAATGGAATTAGGTTGGACATAAATACAGAAATTTCCTCTTAAATTGTATGGAGGATTGAACTTTACTCAATCATATGTTTATTTACTAAACTCCAAACAAACTTGTACGCATCAGGAGGTGCTTGCATCCCTGTGCTGATACTCTTATTATTACTCGGACCGATTATCTTCCGCTTTGCTATGTCCCGATAAGAATAGTGAATGGTAACTTTGGGATCTATTTATGAACCAATACTATGCATATATTTTTATTGTATAATTGTTAAATATTTAAACTATTCTAATTCATGCCTCTCTTATTAAAAGCTTTATTTTGACTTATGAACTTTTGTTATACGATTTACCATTCTTGAATTATGCCCCATCTATCACAGCGACATTTGGCTAAGTGTTGTACAAATCTTGTTTCCTATTTTATGGTACAATGTGGTATGTCTGTTTGTTATGTAAACCCAGTATGCTTGAAATAAGTGATTAATACCGCAGAGGCTGAGATTGGTGTTCTGGACTTAACTGACTGGGCTAGCAGAAAACAGGATCGATTAGTACTCTAGACGGCTCGTACGGGAGGTTTCGTGTGTCATTGGTCCGATCGATAAATCATTGCTCTCTGATTGGCAGTATTATCACGTTATACATTAACATGGCATCCAGGTAGCACAAGTTATAACACCCTTCAAATACACAACACGTAATATGCTGTTCTACTGAAACCAGATAGTTACAACCCTAAACACTTTGTGACACTATGGCTGTATCGAGACAATCTATAATAGATCAGAATTCACTTTTAAACATTAACTACAGGATAACTCAAACCCTTATTAATAATGATGGTATACAGTTGACAATAAAAAGATTTCTTTTTCATTAGGTACAATATTTCACAACTGAATAATCATTTTCTGATTATTTTCTTCATCTGGATTAAAAGGCAGCATATTCAGGTCAATCTTTTATTTTTAATAACATTTACAAACAATAATGTCCTTAGTTTAACAGTTACTTTAGATAGATGATTGATAATTAAATTAAGAAAGACTTAATCAGTATAATAAAACTGAACTAGATACTATATTTGTCTGTTTTTTTTATTACTTTAGAATGAGACTTTTATGATATATAGCTTGTGGTGGTCGGTATTCGATATTATCCTTAAACTTTGTATAATGTTCGTTTGGATAACCGTTACTCGATAACGACTCAATGGTGTATAAATCAGAAGATGAATAAGAAGTGTTGATTGTGTTTATTATTGAATCACGCACAGATATCCAAGATTACAGGCACTGTAAGCAAGCATGAAAGAGTAGTGCCGTAAAACAAGCGAGTGTGAGTGCAAGTCGAATGAACTGCTATAAGCTAATTAAAGATGTTGATATGATATATTTATAATTGTTTGTAAAGTTCTAGCGTATCCGTTCTTCAATGTTCAATAGTAGTGCAATATCTAACTTCTTTTTTCCTTCACTTATTGAGTGGATAATGCATATAAGAGCATAACTTTTAATTCAAACGTGATTTTAAGCTATAGTTTTCCCCGTTATTTGTGATATAGTGATCTCTGCATAGAAGACATATGTAGGTAGATTTAAATAATTGAAATAAAATCTCAAATAAAAGTTACACTCTCATATGTAACCCTTACCAATTAAATGAATGTTAAAATGCTTGGAATTCCACTTTTATTGAACACTAAGAAAATAATGGTTAAGCTCACATGGTTTCTTACAATTATTTATTCACATTCAAAACCGGAAATATGGATAAAAAGATACCTTACATTTTATCCTTCTACGGGCGTTTTTCATCATTAATCACTTCATGTTTATCCAGCTGATAGTTCAAAGTGACCAAAATCATATGTTTAATAATATGAGACTAAAATTAGCTTTAAAGAGTAAATTTCTAGCTTTAAAATTGTTTCTACTGTAAACAACACCATGTTTAATAACATAAACAAAGATATTTATTTATTTAAACACATAAATATTGGTTCAAAGGGGCGCCAGATATATATGTGCCACACAAAACAAGAAAAATGAGAAGAGAGAGGGGTAAGATGCATAAAAAAAGTAATGGTGAAGGGAACTAAAATGTACAACCAGAATAACTGTCTCAGTTAAGGAGGTTATGACCACCCTTTGTGCAGAAAGTAAAAGAAAGTTACATCAGGATCGCCACTGTCTTTTATTCTGAGACATATCTGATAAAGTCACTAGCCACTGTGTTGCACTATCTATCGGACCCCAGCCAGGGAGTCGTGAAGGATCAACAGAAGCCAGTCCTTTGTAGCTTTCTCCCATACCACGACACCACGTCATACACTGACCACCTCTCCGCTTTTTCCAACCAGTCTCAGAGTCGTCAAATAACGCACGACGTGGAATTCTCTGGGACGACATTCGTAGAACATGTCCAAGTCATCGAAGTCGGTGTTTCAAGATGGTGACACCAATTGAATTATCGTCTCTGCACCCGAACACACGATGCCGAACCTCTGCATTACTAACATGGTGTTGCCATTGAATGTCAGCAATCCTTCGGAGACAACGATGATCGAACACAGAGAGTCGTCTAACATCCTCAACTCGGAGAGACCAAGTTTCACAAGCATAGAGCAAAACTGCTCTCACCGACGCATTGTAGATCCGACCCTTTATGGCCAGACTAACATCACGAAGGCGCCAAATATGGCCCAGATTGGCATAAGCCGCTCTGGCTTTCATTATACGTGCATTGATCACATCACTCACGCCACCACCAGCACTTATGTAGCTACCTAGATACACGAACTTCTCAACTACTTCAATCTGCTCACCATCTAGGGTGAGTACAGGAATAGAATCCCGCCAGTCTTGTAGGAGTACTTTTTACTTTGAAGGTGCAAAGCACAAACCGTACTTGCGGACATTGATTGTCAACTGATTAAGTGCGAATTGCATGCCTTGGGCATTATCGCACAGTAAGACAATAACATCCGCATACTCAAGGTGGAGAAGTCTTTCTTCAGGCAACAGATTCTTACCGCCATTACTTACGTCCATCAGAGTTGTTTCCAGAATGTCGTCGATGGCAAAGTTGAAGAGCAATGGTGAGATTATGCAACCCTGCTTACCCAACTGCTTGAATGGAACAATGGAGAAATGTGGTTGTATATCCTCACTCTACTTGAGGTGTTTGTATACAGAGCCTTTAAGATGTTAATAAACATCTCAGGCAAACAAAGGTAGGCAAATGCATATCACTTGTCACTTCCAAATCATCATATCGATCTTAATATTACTTGCCAAAGCATATTACATTGAAAGAATAAAGAGACAGGTATCTGGAGGTTTTTTTGAATATATTCCAAAAAAACCTATTAATTTGAGTACAAAATGCTCTTCGCATTTTGATAGTGTAACATCTAATTGACAAGAAACAAATTGAATGTAATGAATTCATTCAAAATAATCAACAAATAATTCTATCGTACCATATCAACATTTTCGAAAGTGAAAACAATTACAAGACTTGAACTTGATCTTTTTATACAAAAGAAGTTAATGGTTAACCTTTATAGGCATTAGTAACTAAAACATTTTGACCTCGCTACTCAATTTTTATTCTTTAGTTAATTAAAATGACAATCTAGTGGATTCTCTTTACTTATCCTTTTCCTTTAAATCCCCTAGATTGTTTTTATATTAAACAACGGAAATCACCTTCAAATATTCAAAACGTATCACTCCATGTATCTACAAAAAAGGAACCTACTTGAAAAAAAAAATTTAATTTTTATTCAAATTTACATCTTAAACTTAATTATTTTTATTTTTACACAACCCAATTTGTTTAAATCTCGACAGAAGGTCCTAAGTTTGACTCTCTGATCTGAGGTTGTTGATACGCACTCTTGATAAGTTCTACACTAAAACAAAACGGTCATCCTTTCCTTCTATGTTTTCAATAATGGTCTAACTGTGATCAGTTAGTGATTTAATTTATGAAAACTTGGCAATCTTTTGCTCAAATTCCAAATTATGAAAGTGATCATTCAAAATCGCTAAGTCTATTAGGTTATATATTAAGCTGAAAATAAATCAACGAAACAACTAGTGAATTTTAACAGTTGAATTAATGAATCGATCTAAGTCAGACCACCATTGAAAACTTTGAAGCACTGGACGGCCGTTTAGTTCTAGTATGAGACTCACTGCACATTCATGATTCCGCACGTGGGACTCGAACCCAGGATCTTCGGTTTCTCACACGAACGCCTAGGTCCACTCAGAGTTCAACTGTTAGGATACTAAAATTTCCACAAATTCTCATACCTAATGAATTCATGATTGTTTAGAACTAATGTGTTTTTTCTTCATTTATGCTTCATTATCAATCACATTTCACAAACCAATCTATTGAATATACATTGTATTGGGAAAAATAGTGTCCTAGCTTATAAATGTTTATAAAAGTTTTGGCTAATTTTATCCATATTCAACAGTATACGTTTTCCCCCACTGAACAGCTTAGTACGTTAGTGTATTCATCGACAAATATCGGTCATTTCAAATCAAAAGTTCAGTTAACTCTAAACTTACTGTAACTTCCATCTGTAATGGAACTTCTTCATCACTTAATAATTTAACTTCAACCATAAAAAATCCAGCATTTCCATCCATATTTTCATGTGATAAAGTTCCCGTTGGTGATTTTGATAATAAAGGAGATGTTGGATGAACTGACCAACTAATAGATGGAATTTGTTCAGAACTACGTTCTGATTGAATAGTTAATGATCTTGTCGGATATGTATCAGTGGGATCCAAAAGAAGTTTTGTTGCATCATTGCGAACTTCACTTTGGGATCTGAAATAATGAAAATCATAAACTGTTCAATGAACTTTATATACATGAAGCAATCAATGTTTTCACTACGATTTATTCTGTGTTTCCATTTCATAAACAAAATATTATTACTGAGCTTTTTAACGGGTATTCACAAGTGATTGATATGCATACATCATGTGATAATATCTATATATTGAATGAATAAAATCATGCAATCTAAGTAGATGCAATTAATTTCTTCGTATAGATTAGGATGAATTCCAGAATTAAGTCACCATTCTGATGACAAAGCATTCTGTACCATAAATGACAGTCTACTAACGTAAAATCAGTCACTTGATAAAGGTATTAACAAACCATACGTTATTTAACTAATGTTGGATTATAACTAGTGGCTAAATTGAAGAAGCACATTTCATCTTATTCTGAACTCATTATTAGAATGTGCCTAGATTCAAATGTTATTACTTATATTGGGACTCGAACCCATTACCCATCGCTTCACACGTCTAATGTGTTATTTGTTGATAAACCTTAACTAACAATAATATAAAGTAATAAAATGGTTATAGAAAATAATTAAGTTGAGAATAACGTTATGATTTCAAAGGTCGGAGAATTTATATTACATTAACACCGTTGGATGCCGGCAGGCTCAGTGGTCTGTCGATTAAGTGCTCTGGCGCGACACTGGTAGGTCCTGGGTTCGAATCTCGCGAGTGCGGGATCGTGGATGCGCACTGCTGAGAAGTCCAATAATAGGAGGAAACGGCCGTCCAGGGCTTCCAGGTTTTCCATAGTGGTCTAGCTTTAATTGACTCACGCTTTCAACTATGAAAATACTAAATCTCCACAAAACCCCTTCTGAATTTATATTAACACACTAAAAACTACATTTTACGATTATAAAAAGTTATGTAACTGCGTGAATACTCTGATTAAAACACATTCAACTAATCAACGAAAAATAATCATCCATACGACTGAGTTATTGAACTTGATCATTCCTCGTAATATTACTACAATATAAAGATTCCATTGTAGGGTATATTAAAAAACCCAAACGAATACATCTCAAGTGTTTTAAAATGGAACCATATCTTACTCAAAGTGTACTTCTCATTATCTAATTTGTAGTCAACTATCAATTCAAAATTAAACAGTTGACTCGATGCAATATATCAAAATACATTTAATCAATAATTTTAGTTATTTTTTCAGGTCATCAAATGGGCAGGGCCATAATGAAAAAAAAAACGGGCACTATAACATTTCTGCTATATGATAAATGAGTAAATATTGACTTAGTCTGATATATATACATATATATATCAACTGAATACTTAACAAAGTTCGTCTGAATTACATTGTTTCATCACTACGGGTTGACGCCCAAAGCCAAGTTTCAAAATACAAAAAACGATAGTATACTCGCATTTATGCATAAAAATAAGGGAATAGGATATAGTTGAAATTCAAAGGCGAATTTATTAACTTTTTTATTTTAAGTGAACCATTTACCCAATAAATTAAATTCTTGTTATTATATGATGACACCCTGTTTCTTCTTCATATATTTCTCAATAAGTACAAAATATGTATTCAACTAAAGAAGTGTACACAGACATGAATATCACTGTCGAGCTACCTAGACTAGTGGCCACATTGCAACTTGATCGATAGCATTCGATCAACACTAAGAAGGACTTGACACGCATGACATTGATCACCATCCAGTGATCAATCAATTGTGATATCACTGCTTATATTAGAAAAAATTGTCAACCAAATAATCGATAAGAAATGAAACAAACAAAAATTATCTTCATAAGTAAAGATGGATGATGGCTAATAGTATAATCCAAGATGTGCGTTTTGTCCTATTTTCGGGACTCCTTGACTGGATGTACCTGCATCTCAGAGTTAATGTTCACTCTAAGACTAGTCAATTACAGTCTTAAATATCAACCAGAAGACTCAAATAAACAATGCAAAATGAATTTAAAAATTGTCCTCCACTGTCTTAATAAGTTATACTTATCATGTAATAATCCATTGATAAATATATGTTGAGTCAAGTGATATTCAGTCTGTGGAAACACAATATAATCTCACTTAAAGAGAAATAGTACTTTATAATACTGTTCAATTGGGAGAAAAACCACAAACTTCTACTTCAAATAACTAATTCCGTGTTATTATACAGATATATAGATGTCATGGTATTTAAATCTATTTGATTTTCTCAATAATATACATATATATGTAACTAACTGACAATTGAGCAGTGACCAAATTTCATGTTTATCTAGTTCTCTAGATGTTAATTGAATTCTGTGTATCAAAATCAAAATGTGGCTACGATTATAAGTGATTCGACATTGCATGTATAAAGTTTTAATGTAAATTGATGGAAACTAGTTGAGCTTTAAAATGTAGTCAACACTTAAAGGGCTTGTCATTTGCGACGTTAGTCACTATTCAGTGATCAATCATTCGTAAGTACCTTATTCTTATAAGATATCAGCTATAACCCGAATAGCTCAATGGCAAGGTTTCAGACTGTGAGACTATGTGAAGCAGGCTAGAATCCTATAAGAAACATCAGTCCGCATGCTTTGTTGATGAGTGACGACCAAAGTCAATTACGGTCTCCTAGTGACAACCACCAACCAACTAACATGTGCATATACTGTTCATTGAAGGGTTCGACTAAAGTTTACCGTAATTATCTCTCCTAAAGAAAGCTCCGCATTTGTTAGCCTGTAACCTTGAAAGTCTACTGTAGAATGGTTTCTGTTATCGAATTTCTCATGTATTTTTGATCGGCTTCATTCTATATAAGCAAATCTCTTGAATATACCAATAACGTCTTTATTTCTCTATGTGCAATTTACATACTCAAAATACGTTTCACTTTTTTATTACTGTACAATATTACAGTTTTTTAAGACAACTATTAGCGAAGTTATTTTACAAACTTATGATGTGGACATATATACCGCTGTTTAAGAGGAATAGAATCATCCACTAAGAATTAGTATTTCTACGTAATTAACCTCTAGAAAATGAATTAGGAAACTGTAAAGCATAGAGCGAACTATATCAGAAAGGGATTTTGTGAAGATTTCAGTATTTTCATAGTTGAAATCATGAGTCAATTGAAGCTATGCCACAATGGAAAACCTGAAAGCACTAGACGGCCGTTTCTTACTAGTGTCGAACTACTCAGCAGTGCACATCCACGGTCCCACCCCGCGATTTTCGAACCCAGAAATTATCAATCTCGCACGCGAACGCTTAACCTCTAGATTTCTGAGCAGGCATTCAAAGGTATTATTGTCCAACTCAAACCAATCCACGAAATTGATCCACCGTCCACATGGTCTCCAGTGAGTTACTATATCACAACAGACCCTGACGGTTTTCCATGGTGATCTAGCTTCAATTGACTCATGAACTCAATTCTTAGTTTATTATTTAATTAGAAATAAACAACTACTAAGTAATTTATTTATATTTTTTAGTCAGAAGAATTTAATCTATTGACATTATAAACCGTGTTCATGTGTTAAATTATTGATTAATTTATGTCAATTACCGCCTAGATCAATGTACTTGATCTTCACGATTGATCATTTAAATGAATTATGCAATATTCAGTATAATTCTGATATAATTTTAAGCCATTAATTACTTCTTTTGGTAATTCCTGTTTTTCTTGGCTCCTCCACGAGGGGTAACAGACGTAAGTAAGTAAGTCTAATAAATTTTACGTTTCTAGTCTTACCTTCTACCCTACATGGAATTGTTTTCAGTTAATATAGAAGACAAATAACCCATTATATTTCCAAGATGTAACTAGTGGTTATATCAGAATTTTATCAAATTATAAATGAAGTAAAAATATTCAAGTATATTCTTTTCTTCAATTGTAAAATTGGAGAACATATGGAACTCAAAACAACTCTCAACCAATTTCAAGGTCAGGATCTTTAATACGAACGTCAAGACAGTCCTACTGTATGGAGCTGAAACGTGGAGAACTACTACGACCATCATCAGGAAGGTACAAGTATTTATAAACAGTTGTCTACGCAAAATACTCAACATCCATTGGCCGGATACTATCGGCAACAGCGTTTTATGGGAGAGGATAAACCAGCTTCCAGCTGATGAGGAAATTAGGAAACGATGTTGGAAGTGGATCGGACATACATTAAGGAAATCACTAAACTGCATCACGAAGCAAGCCCTAACTTGGAATCCGGAAGGGAAGCGGAAAAGTGGAAGGCCAAAGAACACATTACGCCGAGAAATAGAAGCATATGTGAAAAGGATGACTAACAACTGGAAAGAACTGAAAATGAAAGCTCAGGACAGAGTTGGATGGAGAATGCTGGTGAGCGGCCCATGCTCCTCGACGAGGGGTAACAGGCGTAATTAAGTAAGTAATATTCTATCAGCTTTGATGTATAAATGTCATGTCAACTATTTATGTGATCAAATAATTCGAAATGTTAGTTTTTTGAAATGACGGGGAAGATTTGTAGCTCAGGTGGATGGTTTTGATGTAGTTTTGTTCCCTGTGCTGGATGGTTTGGTCATGGTGTTTTCTTTTTCAATTCATTACATTTCTCAGACGAATATTATTATCATCATTCTCATCTCATGAAAACATCAAAAAACAAGAATAAACTAAACTTCATCCTTTTGAGATGATGGAGAAGATTTGTAGACCAGATAGATGACTTTGATAGAGTTTTGTTCTCTGAGCTGGATGGTTTGGTCATGGAGATTTCTTCTCCGATTCATTACATTTCCCAAATGAATATTATCATCATATCATTAAAACATCAAAAAAAAAACAAGAATGAACTAAACTTCATCCTTTTGAGATGATGTTGAAGATTTGTAACTCAGATGGATGATTTTGATAAAGTTTTATTGTCTGAGCTGTTCGCTGAGCATAGAAAACAAAACCCCATCCTTATTAATATGTATGTAATTTAAACTCAATGTAAACAATAAGTACCATAATGTTAATTATTTTTTTTTGTTTTCATGATCAAATAAATTAATGCAAACTAGTGTCATAACTCTAGTTTACCATTATAACCCAACGATCATTTATCAAATATGTTAATATTATATAATGACATATGAAAAACAAATAATAATTATAATAATAGATCGAGATCATAGTAACTGTAAGATTGAAATGGAAAAAAAACCAAAAAAAAAAACAAAGAAACCTGTCAAGAAAATTATATATGTGTATGATGCATTTCATATGATTACCTAACCTGATCTACATATGTTGATCATTGAAACACTATAGATTATAATATTTATGTATTATGTATAAGCATAAGCATTGAATTTGAATTTAAATTTGATTTATGTGTAAATGATTAAAATAACACTTAGCATAAAGATAAACCTACATGATTACATGGTTGTGGTGGTGATATTCATGAATTGTTACTAACTAAATATAATATGTTTATTTACTATATACTTGTACACTATGAAATATGGGTGACAGTGTGGTGTGGTTTACTTAAATCCATATAAGTAGTATATGATGATGGTCAGGCATAGAATGTATTTTGGCAGAAGATCAATAAGGAACGAACAGGAATAAAGAGCAATCGATACAAAAATGCATGAACAAAGAAATCAGAGAAGACGGACTTATATTTTTCAGAAGGAACAGTTAAGATTGAGACAATTGATTGATAGTCTACAAATTAACTATTTACTGTATGAATTCATTCAGTATTGTTTGTTTGAATCTTCCCATCGATTTGTTAGGACTGCAACTGGTCAGTCTCTAATTGGCATATGTGCATACTGTGCGTATTACCTCTATATAGCCTTAATTCACAAGCATGGTAAGCAGAGATGGATAGTGGCTAGCAGTGTAATCGAGGACGCGAGTTTCGTCCTATTTGGGACATCAACTCTGAGATGCAGGTACATCCAGCTGACGAGTCCCAAATAGGACGAAACGCGCGTCCTGGACTCCACTGCTAGCCACTATCCATCTCTGCTTACCATATTTACTGTATGGTTATCATAATTTATTGAGATAGTCTGTAATTTGTGTCTAAATACATTCGATTGTCTCCAACCGGTGTTCTGTTCGCTACAACAGTACATTACACGGACGAACTTAAAATAACCTCGACGAATTTTCAGATAGTTTACAACCAATAAAAAAAAAGAGTTTTGCAAATGAATAGTTTGTTAAAAAGAAAACAATACTATTCCAAAGTATGATCAAATGTTACATAATTAATATGTTGTATAAATTACTCTGTCAGTAAATTGAATATACAAAAGAAAATAGAAATTCGTTCAAATGGATAAAGACCATCCATTTTACCTAACTCTTAGAATGATCCAAATAATTTTTTTATTTCTCCATATTGTTCTTAGTTAGAGTTAATTACTTAGCGTCATGATTAGAGGTTTAAAATTATGGTTCTCATCAAGAACTGACATAAGCTAAAAATGATCTATAGCTATATGAATAAATGAATTTCGCTTAAAAACACAAGAGGCTCTATTTAATGAACTATTTCAGTCAGTCAGCTACAACCTAGGACCAGGTATACATATACATCGGTCCAAGTTGCCATACCTCATTAGCACAACAAGATGAACACCGGATTCATAGAAGTAGTTAATTTAGTGGTGATAATATATAAAAGAAAGGTTGTATATAAGGATTTAGTACAGGAAGAAAGACAGATATGAAGCAATTTTAATCGCAAGGTTTAAAGGAAGATAAAGAGTGTATAACACCATTGGTTATGATAGTCACGCGGACTCCAACCAGGTAGTCTACAGCTACCAACATGGCTCAGACTAGAAGTTATTGACTTCAAGCACTGATGCCACATTTTGGAATGAACTATTTATTTACCGGTAAATATTTCTTTTATTTTTTGTATTAAATTTTAGACTTTCGTCAGAATACAATCTGAAAATTGAAAATTCTTTATTTCACATTTATTTTCTAATCTTAAATGGGCGAAAAAAATAGAAAAATATGGTAAGTATTGTCGTGTAAAATGTGAAATCCCGCTTTAGTTTGGGCACTCGAGCAGTAAAGCAATCCTCACACAAATCGAATGATTTTATGTAATGCATGTCTAGTTGGTGCTTCCTTGTATCAATGTTTATTTGTTCTAATAATAAAATGTGAAATTAGATAGTGACTTTCGTTTTCAGATCCTTAGAAAAATATCAATTTCACGTATGAAGTAGTGGTGGTGAAAAGACGTAGTATTTGAATATTCTTTGAGAGGACAAAAAAGAATCATCATTTATTAAGTCACTCTACTTTCTTTTAAGCAAACATTCATGCTCTGAGGAATATCGCATTAATTATTTAGTTTAGCTTGACCCCACTTTACTAAATATTTGTAATCCATTGAGTCAGGTTACAATTCATCGGTCAAGAAGTAGTATTCAATGTCATATATGCCAAGTCCTTCTTAATGCTGACTGAATTCTATGGATGAAGTCACAGTGAGGGACACTGGTTTTAATCACTCGAAATTCTATGCACTATGTTGAGATGCAAGGTGATGAGGTTTCGAGCTAGTTGACAAAAACCCTGCTTCATCCAGGTTTCGTACTCTCTGGAATTCATCGGCAAAGTGTGTCTGTATTCCTAAGATAGCCGACGATTCCTGGTGGATTCGACACTGTGTTGCTCACCTTCACAGTCAAAGATGTTAACACTGAGCTATTTGGAACGTAAACAACGTCTGGTAAAACTGAGATGTCCATACAATTCATCGATCACTGAGTAATGACTAGTGCCATGTATATCAAGTCCTTCTTGGTTCTGATCTCCCTCGATTCACTTTCCTGATAAGAAATTTTCTTACACTCTTGTAAATATCAAACGTCTGAGAAATCGAGCAATTTTCAATACTCAATAGCTTAAATTTAGCAAATGACTCCTCGCTTTCTGTGGGTTGATGGTCACTAGTCTGGTAGCAGAAGCTAATACCGTCGGAGATGATAGGGAAATGGACCAACTAAATTATTATTTAGTTGAGCTGAAAAGCCATTTCGTTCTAGTATAAAACCCCCCGGCACTAGGCATGCATGACCCTTCATCTGAGGATCGAACCCAGATCCTTCGACATGAAGCACGAGCGCTCAACCTCTAGGTCATTGATCTGACATCCAATGGTGTACACGTCTAACTTCAATCAACCGATGATATCAAAAAACCATCTTCCCTTGTCTTTAGTGGGCAACTTCTTCACCCTTGTTATAGTTGAACTTCATTTGTCACGGCTTTTCAAGTGAACCCCAAGAATTGCTTGTAGAAGCTAGCCATTTTTAACCATATGATTGTTATCATCATACGGTTCTGTGGAGATCATACCATTCTATTAGATTTTAAATCACTAAATTATCTCATTACACATCCAGGACCGAAGTTCATAAGCTCAATTTCCAGATGCCTGGTTTTGAATCAGTTATGCCGTGGAGTAGACACTATCAGCAACAAGTTACTGTGGGAGACAACAAACCAGATTCCAATGGAGGAAGAAATCAAGAAGAAGTGCTGGAAGTGGATAGGGCACATTTTGAGGAAATCACCCGATTGCGTCACAAGACAATCCCTCACATGGAATCTTGAGGGCCAAAAGAGAAGAGGAAGACCAAAGATCACATCACGCTGAGAAATAGAGACAGACATGAGAAGAATGAATAGAAGTTGAATAGAACTAGAAAGGAAGGCCCAGGACAGAGTGGGTTGGAGAATGGTGGTCGGTGGCTTATGATCCGTTTGGAGTAACAGGCTTAAGTAAGTAAGTAATGCCGTGGAGTCCATATTAGGACAAGATGACCATCCAATCTTTCCTAGTTTTTCAATGATAATCTGACTAAGATCAGTTTTTGAAATCTATGGAAATTCGATCATCTGTACAAAACCCTATGCTAATTAACTTAATTTATACGTTCGATATAGTTTGACTAACCTTGTTACCAGTTTATGTTCAAAAATACCAAGTTAAAAATCACTAACAGTTCAAAACTCATCACAACAACAAAGACAAAACAGTAAAAGAAGAACAAAAAAACAATCATTTTTCAAACATACAAAATAAATAAAAAAAGATAATAAACTACTGAATAGTGCATCCTTGTGAATAAACATATTATGCAATATGTGCAATATATGTTAGTTAAACTAAGTACCATGCTAATCTAAGCATAGATAAGTACTGTACACTGTGTAATAACTACTCTATCTAATTCAATCTAATACATGCATTGTTGTTAATACTAAACAAAAATAGCAAAACAAAACTATTCATATCAGTGTTGGTTACAATATACTACTGTTGTCAATATAGAAATGTAATTACAACATGAATAAGAACTACTAAATGTGTATGTTGTATATTGTATATTTATAACATAATTACTTGTTTTGTTTAAATCATATGAATATCACTAAAATAATGAAGTGATAAAATGAAATTTATTATCATTTTGAATAAATAAATAAATAAATAGATGGTTGAATAGAGTGAGGGTGTGTTCCCTTTCAATAAATACTTTTTATCAGAAGGGGTTTTATGGATCATGAGTCTAGTTTCCATGGTCTCATGACCTTAACTATTGAAATAATACTTATATCATAACTCTGAATTAACATATACATATTAGATCAGAATGGGTTTTTGTGGTAATTTCAATATTTTCATAGTTGAAATCATGAATCAATTGAAGCTAGATTACCAGGGAAAACCTGGAAGCACTGGACGGTCATTTCGTTCTATTATGGGACTCCTCAGCGGTGCGTATTCACGATTCCGCACTCGTGAGATTCGAACCCAGGACCTACCAGTCTCCAGCCAAAGCCCTTAACCGATAGACCACTGAGCTAGCATCCAACGGTGTTAATGTGTGCTGAGGAGTCCGATAATAGGACGAAATGGCCGTCCAGTGCTTCCAGGTTTTCCATAAAGGTCTAGCTTCAATTGACTCATGGTTTTAACTATGAACATGTACATATTAAACAAAAATAAATAAGAGTTTTATATCTCGTTCATCTAGCAGACATAGGATATGAAGTTGATTTGAATGAAGCTTTTAAAATTATCCATTATATATTACATCAAATCTATTGGATCATTTACAGATCCCTCTTTTAGTAAATAGATGTAGCCATTGTAATTAACATACAACAGTTTAAAGCAATTAGTCCCTTTGATAAATTTCGATAGTGTAATAAGAAGACGTCTTCTTATTATACTATCAAAATACAAACGTCTAACCTTTAAACTTAAAAGAACTTCGTCCAACCTGTCTCTCTTTATATTGATCGTCGATATCGGTCATAAAAAAGTGAGTAGATCTACACTAACAGATTTTCTAAAATCTTCATTCATTTCGGTGTTTTTACATAGTTTTTTTTAATGTTTATTTTATCTAGTCCTAGTACTATTGATCTTTCAACAACATATTCCAATTATTAGTAACATTGAACTATCCATCAAATATTCCATTCATTGTACCATTAATACAACAACTACAAATACAGATTCTTTATTGGGTAGCTGTTAGTTATATTGAAATACCTGTCAAGCATTTTATTAACTCTAATATTAAACCATATTACCTATCTATGAATTGATTTATTTAACTATCTATCTACATTATCCACCGCATCCATAATTATTTTTATAAAAACTTGAATTTGGATCATTATCTATTACATTTCCACCCAACTTGCATATGTTATAAGTATTATGAAACGTATATATATATATATATATAAGTGTAGAACCGTAATAAGAAAACTAACTACAAACGAACATATCTTCACTCTATTCATCTTTTTACTAAATCCCAGAGCAGGAATTTTTACAATACTAAAATGAATGGACATTGTAACTTCATTAAAGTTAGACATATACACTATTGAACCTCACCACAGTGGTTTAGAGATTACGAGTTCATATGTGAAACCGAAGGTCCTGAGTTACGTCTCTGGTGGGGAGGTCATTGATCCTCAATGCCATGAGGAGTTTCACACATGAACGAAACAACTGTTTAATGTTTCCTGGCTTTCACTACTGGTCTAACTAAAATGAATCAGTTATTTAGTCGATGAAAATTAGTATCCAGTGGATTTTTTTTCAACAAGGAATTCGAAAGTATTAATATCCGAAATGGATACTACAGTTTTCAACTTACTCGTTAAGTAAAATTCATCATTAGATACTAAAGATCCTTTCATTATTTAAAATTGTAAATAAATGAAAATGCATCCTTTTAAATCTATTGTCTATCTGTATTACTTTATACGTAAATAAATAGGCAGGTATATATCAACAGATCTGTCACAATAATTTTTGCCACTATTTTTTCGGTGCTCTTTGATTTCATTTCCTGCTTTCTATTTTTGAGCGACTAGTAAGGATAATGAAATTACCCTTGTCTACACTATTCATTCTCAAATATAATATCCCAATCTTAATGTAAAGAAAGTACTGGTTCATACTATTATAATACCTGTGTTAAATATCCTTTCAAAAACAATTTATAAACCATGTCTTCTCTAATAATTAACTTTATGTTTTATGAATTTCATTCTTTTCTATATCAACTTGAATGTGCTTGTAAACACTGCGCATAAATTCTGTAATTATTTTCAGAATATATGTTTACTTATTGAAAAGATTTCAAGTATTTATAAAGTTGTCTACGCAAAATACTCAACATCCATTGGCCGGATACTATCGGCAACAGCGTTTTATGGGAGAGGATAAACCAGCTTCCAGCTGATGAGGAAATTAGGAAACGATGTTGGAAGTGGATCGGACATACATTAAGGAAATCACTAAACTGCATCACGAAGCAAGCCCTAACTTGGAATCCGGAAGGGAAGCGGAAAAGTGGAAGGCCAAAGAACACATTACGCCGAGAAATAGAAGCATATGTGAAAAGGATGATTAACAACTGGAAAGAACTGAAAATGAAGGCTCAATACAGAGTTGGATGGAGAATGCTGGTGAGCGGCCTATGCTCCTCGACGAGGGGTAACAGGGATAAGTAAGTAAGTATTGAAAAGATTTCAACAGTACAAATAATTTTTATTCATAGTCGTACATTTTAACACAATAATCGATTCATACACTCTATTAACTAAATTTAATTAGACACCAAGTAATAAGCTGGAGAAGATAACGATGACGAATGACAACTGCAGATATAGAGAAACAGTAGGGTTATAAGTTTTTGCACAATCGATAAGATCAAGGCATCAAGTCTATGAATTAAAAATGAGTGTCTGTTAAAGTAAGAAACGTAAATTATATGACTGCATCTTCATATACTGGATTTGTGTTTCATGGATAAATATTGTTGAGAAGTTCCCCTCAACTGACAAAACACATTTCCAACTCTGCCTAGTTTCAATGATTCTCTAGTTGATGTCAAATCATAAGGAACACTATTTCCGAAAGACTATCGCTAAATAATAATTTTATAAAATGGAAATTGCTTTGTAAACTATTGCATGCGATATTCTGATCACCATACTTTACACGATAACTTTACATAAGTTCAAGGTATTTTTATTTCTTCAAATACTCATCTATTCACAGCTATTAGAGTACGCTTTGAACAGACCAGTAAATTCCTAATTAACACTCTAAATTCAGTGCTATTATTCATTCTACACTTACAACCGACAGATATACATTTTGCATGTGATATATATATTTCTTTATAACATAACGAAAGTAAGCAAAAATGAATCGTGGCTAGAAGTGGAATCCAGGACGCGCGTTTCGTCCTGTTTGAGACTCGTCAGCTGGATGTACCTGCATCTCAGAGTTGAGATTCACTCTGACGAGTACCAAATAGGATGAAACGGGCGTCCTGAATTCCACTGCTAGACACTATCCATCTATGCTTACAATACTTGTGAATTAAGGCTATATATAGGTAATACGCACAGTATGCACATATGCCAATTAGAGACTGACTAGTTGCATTCCTAAACATCGATGGGAAGATTCAAACAAACAATACTAAGACAATATAATGAAAGCAAGTTTTAACAGGAAACGTTCATGCCTTTACAAATAGTCTAAACTTCATATTTGTTATATATGCAAATAGGCCAAGATTAAGAGAATTTATTTTTCCAGCACCTCAATACTAGGATAGAACTACTGGGATGTAATTTTATTAGTACCAACCCATCTCATCATAACCAAAGTTCTAACAGCTTGAGAGCTGAACAATTACAACTGACTGTTTCTTTATCAACAGTCATGAAATAAAAATTGCATTGTCGCTCAGAAAGCTTACTTTTAAAGTACAAAAAAATGTGACGCTGTTTACTGAGACTGTTCACACAAAGTAAACTAAAGATAAATGATGAAATTACAAACCACTGTACGTTGTAACATGATATGATCATTATACTTTCACATTTTAAAAAATGTTTTTCCAGCATGAAAGAAACATATGTGTTTAATGCTTAACTAGTTTTGTTAACTGTATTTTCTTATTTCAGCTGTCTAATGAAGAATCGATTTATCATCGTTAAATCAACGTCGGGAACCAGGGAGTTGATACGCTTACCATATGTGAAAAAGATAAATAAATCATCAAAATATTGAAACTCTTTAAAGTTACAGTTTCTTATAAACTAACTCAGCCACTTCATTCCATCTTATTTGCACAGGAAGACAACGAAAAAGGTAGATAATGCAATCTTATCTACAAAATAAATTATACTAACTGCGAGACACATCACATCCAAGAAAACGAACATTTCCTTCAATTATGCATACAGGAATATAAACCATCAATGAAGCGACGCAAAATGTTATCACTGATATCAGTCTATATACACAAATTTGATTGGGGAAATTTCGCCATTCTGCAATTGGGAACATTATAAGATTGTCCAGGAATTTTTAGGAGCATACAATTCCGAATAGTAGGTAGTTAATAGATGTATCGAGATAGAGCTAATCTAACTACCTATTTGATAGTGGTCAATTAACTACTCTGTCAGAGGTCAATGAAACAAAACCATCAACTTTAAATACAATGACATGTGAAAAAAACGAAATCTATGAAAACAACCACGAACAAACAAGGCCGATAGAAATAAACTGATGAAACAATCATACAAAAAAAACTAGGAAGCGCACTTTCACATAATGGCTTTAGTTTTCATGATGTTCTCTAGAATGACAATGACTGCCACATAATTAAACCATCTAGCTTGCAAAATTTCATATAACAAATAACTAATAAGCTTCACAATATAATGTATGACAATACCATTTGATCAGAAGAGGTTTTGTGGAGATTTTAGTATTTTCCAAAGTTGAAATCCTGAGTTCATTGAAGCTAAACCACTATGGAAAACCTGGAAGCATTGGACGGCCGTTTCGTCCTATTGTGGTACTGCTGAGGAGTCCCACGACAAGACGAAACGGCCGTCTAGTGCTTACAGGTTTTCCACGGTGGTCTAGCTTCAATGAACTCATGATTTCAACTATATAAAATTACTAAAATCTCCACAAAACCCCCTTCTGAATAATCTAATTGTTTGTTTTATACATTCCTATCCAAATTCAGTATTTTTGTTATAAAAAAAAAGTAAACTAAACACTTGTATAATCAAGTGAATCACAGACGTAATACAAAATTCAATCAGTTAATTGATCTTGGATTATGATTTAAGTTTTATTCTTCAAAAAAAGAAGAAGAAGATTTACTATATTTTTCAGTAGTATTGTAACATAGAATTAGAAAACTGGAAATAAACAGTTGATTGAGTGAAATTTTAAAAATATGATGTTCACTTCTTCTTAAAAGGTGAATATATATAAAGAGAGACGTAAATAAACCCTGGAATGAGAGGAAACAAGAAGGTAATTGATTTAAAACGTTACGTAATCAGTCTTTTCTTTCAATTCTATTATAACGTCAAAATACTTCAGCACGTCATTGTCTATATTAATTTCTATCATTATAATTCAAACACATATTTACTTAGTTAATGTTTACATAGTATTGTTCATTTGAATCTTCCCATTGATTTGTTAGGACTGCAACTGGTCAGTCTCTTATTGGCATATGTGCATACTGTGCGTATTGCCTCGATATAGCCTGCACAAGCAAGTGGTTATCAGAACTCAGTGGACGATCGGATAACGCGAAGGTAGTGAGTCCCAGAGTGAACATCAACTCTGAGATGCAGGTACATCCATTTGACGAGTCTCAAAAACGCGCGTTCTGGATTACACTGCTAGCCACTATCCATCTATGCTTAATTAATGTTTGTTTACTTAAAAAATTCATTGAATCAATAATCAGTAAGAGTATACGGTTACGAATAACTTATTATGCTACAATATTAGTTGTTTCTTTATTCAAGTTTAGAAATGAAAAAGGTTGTATGAAATAACTTGATAGTTTGTTTAATCTTAGTATCCATGATATTTAATTGCTATTTAAGTTCTAGTTATCACTTAACTGTAAGAATCGATAGATTGTTGAATCCTTTCTGAAAATAATCAAATTAGATTGTAACGGTTCAACTTAAAGACATTAAGAAAGTGTATGAATAAGATATAACCAACAGATCAATGGTGAACAAAGACAAATGGATATGTTATCCTTCAATTCTATGGGCCATTGAATCAACGAATGTTTGAACTAAGTTTGATCTAAACTAAGGTGGCATTGTTTACAGTTGTAGGTGATTTACTCCGCTAAATCATAAATCTTTTTCAAACTGATTAAGATAGTCCTTTTGAAGCAAGTATGTACGATGAGAGTTGTTGAATATTAAATATGTTAATATGTACATACATTAAAGTAGCGAATTGCAGTTTTAAATATTCAATAACATGTAACTAATCTAAAACAATGACAGATGTAAAATGCAGAAGTTTAAAGTAGAATGAATGAAGTCTTGAAATTTAATGGTTGTGATGTTATGTAGTGTAGTGATCATGCTTAACCTAGACTTGTATCAGCTGAAGAATGACCAGTCAGTCATAAGCACAACAGAGCCTGACACAAATGTGTATTAACCCTAGTTTCCATACAACATCGGCCTAATGAAAACTGATTATCAGTATGAATAGCAAAGGAATTGAAAATAACTGTACGAATGGAAATGACAAAAACAAGGCGTTTAAAAGTCAGCTACAGTAGACAAGATGAAAAGGTATCCACAAAAGACATAGATACAGAAAAGGGAAAGGAATGAATGCATTCCAATCAAGTTGTCCAGTTTTCAGCCACGTCACTCCACATCTTCAACCACAGCCCATAGTTATCGCAGATATCCAAACTAGGTAGTCTACATCTACCTAATTTGTTCAAATCAATATTAAGTGAGTGTGTGAACTGGTGTTACATTTTGGTTTGACCTCCAATATCCTTCTTTCAAATTACTTCTACTCCAATAAATAATTGTACTGTAAGACAATAGTTGATTGTGCTTACATAAAATACAGCCCAACCTCTTTGGTTGATGAAGATTCATGACCGCATCAACCGTTTTATCCTCATTGCTCAGCAATCTGTTGCTTACCTC
Organism: Schistosoma rodhaini; assembly: GCA_944470415.2. NCBI lineage: Eukaryota > Metazoa > Platyhelminthes > Trematoda > Strigeidida > Schistosomatidae > Schistosoma > Schistosoma rodhaini. The sequence continues at coordinate 5,460,543 of OX104042.1, read as the reverse complement.
GACGTAGACCACCACTTTGTTCCTCAACACACAAAATGCGCTTCAAAAACGTCTATGATCGTAAGCGTGACATCTAAACACGTGTTCTACTTTTCTTGACCATGTTCCTCCGCTATAATGCAATGCTGAATGGATTTCTGGCCAGTATATTCCAAATTTTTGGTAAATGAACATGTTTCCTACATTTTAACTTACGAAATTTAATGAAAGACAAGTGGGCTTCCCAAATTCGTGTCTATATTTCCCCAGGAACCAATCCACTATGGGCTAATGCGACCTCCAGTACCAGCAAACGATTTACTTCCTGAGAGTCGCCCACTATGACCAATGTAAGAGATGACTCAAACCTGTCTTTATTAAATATTTAACAGTTAGAAGAAAAAATATTCTTAAAGTGATTTTACTATTTGTCAGAGACTTCAGGAGACGCGAAGAAGTTTTGTCAGCCTTTTCACTAGATAAAACAATATGATCCATGTATTCTAAATGGTTAGTAATTTTCCATTAAATACATTAATCTTCTAAAGGTTTCGTAACAAAGGTGAGACCTGTGGGAGGACATCTTTAATGAAATTAAACGGAATCTAGGATATCAGATAACCCTCAGGAACACCATTCAACGTTAAAAAAACCCGATGATACAAAAATGTCTTTTCATCAATAAAAATTAGATGAATTAGCTATACGTCCAACAGTAATTTTTCACTCATGTTGAAGAATAACATTTGAAAAGTCAGTAACAAACTGGTGTGCAAAGAACATGAGATTCAGGCTTGAAAACAATGCATACTATGCAAAAATCTTCGGCTTACCTATAAATGTCATCGTATTTGTCTATTTATTACTCAAATAATTAATACAAGAACTTTGATGTCAGTTAAACTATCGTACTAAGTCATTATTCTTTCAATGAACTGAAATAGATAACTGTAATTAATCTAAATGAGTAATTCATTTGCTGCACACATTTCAATTGATTTATCACATTAAATCAAATAATATGATACATCTATTCTACATTTTTATTTACATAACTCTAAAGTCCGTATACATGACAAACTCCAGATCAAGTAGAGACATTTTACGTTTTAGGAAAAATAATAGTTAAGCCCCTCTCGTATGCACACAAGTGAAGAATCGTTTAAAAAATATTATTTTGTTGTAGCTCTGCAGTTCGAATGTTACGTTTTTACGTAATAATTCATTAAATTATACTCATTCGACACGTGTTACTTAGTATAAAATACATTTATATTTTTTGTTAAATAGTCTTTCGGATTTGGTGGTTTTGATTCATTAAAACCTACTACTTTTGAACCCATTTGATATTGTTCGCTTCTACCTTTCCATCATTGTTTAGGACTGCGGTTGATCAGTCTCCTGTAAGCACTATTTTTGTTTCAGTTTATATCAGTTAAGATATTAAAAGTTCTATTAAAGATTTTTCTTGTATTCGAAAAAGATGTGTCTCCCACATCAAAAAACTTCTAATGAGAAACTGTCTACGAAAAAACACACCGCAGAGATCAAATCATAAACAAACTAGTACACTGTCCCTATCCCTAAGCAACAAAAGCTTCGTTTTTTTAATAGTCGAAAAATGATGGTGACTCCAATTCAAGTTACCCTATTGACTTACAATTAAATATCAATTTTAAGCCTACCAACAATAATAGATGATAACTTATAAAATCATACACGAAAACAATTATATACTTAACCCTTACTTCTTTCTCTATGTGTATACTAATTGCTTGTTGCAGCCTCACACCTACTAAGGCTTATTCTTGTCGGAACTGGTAAAGTGCTCAACCTTATTGTGACTATTAAGTGAATCATTAATAACTTCACTAAGTCGATTGTACTTGTTCTTCAGTAAGTAAAGAATAATTTTTTGAATGAGATTTTTATATATGCTCGTTCATCTGTGTATGTTTATCGATCTTATTCAGCTCATTTGACCATTAAAACTGAGTCATAGATTTGCACGTTGATCAACTTCCCGACCCACCTAAATAATTAACACCAGGAAAATTTGCTAGTTAATGATAAATGTGAGTGTTGGTCTGTAAATTTGTTGGTTTCTGTACAAAATATGCATATTTTTGTTAAGTTGACTCAGAATTAGAGCTAAAAAATAGATGAAATGGAAAATGAATACTTTTCCTATAACGATTCTTGTGGACGATAACTTTACCTCATGGTATTATCTTTCCAATACCGTTTTATTTATCAACTAGTAGAGTTATATGAAATGGCAGTCAAAACAACGTTCACAAATTTGTATATACTAGCATACATGACAATCATGAATATATATCGGTGAAATACACAATTAAATGCACACATCATCTAGATGATAACTGTCGTTGATAATTAATTGAAAGTTGTGCATTGATTCACTCTACCATACAGCCTACAAATTAGTTATCACCGAAGATATTTTATTTATTGATGTTACTAAAGTGTCAGACAAAGATCATACATTTTAGAGATGTTTTACAGGTCGTTTATTTCAGATAAATAATCTTTAGTGGTTTCTCTAGTACTTGTAATCATTGCAGCAATGAAAATAATTTAATACAAAGAATTAGTGAGTCTTAAAATGACACAATCTCATCTCGTGATAATTTATCACAAAGAGTAAGACCATATTTCAACTATCATTATTAGTCCTAAACTAAAAAATAGGTATTCGCTAGTTCTTATGATTGCCGATTACCTGAGAAAATTACTGTCAAATCTAACACTTTTATGAAACGATAAACACTATGTATGGACCTCGTATTAAAATATTGGATCAGTTTGAGGGTTTTAACCCAGAACAGTAAATAATTTTATGTAACTTTCAGGAAACGACGTGCAGCCTAGTAAAATTTAGTGCAACTGTTCAGTAAAAGAGCGGAAAACTCACTAGTTTATGCTTCCCTTAATCAATTTATATTTTGAAATCTACGAAAAAAGCTAAAAGGTTATTTTATTAAATGAGTTCAGTTTTTGATAAACGAGTAGCTTTTGAAGTAAGATTTGCAGTTTTAAGCAAATTAAATAAGGTTAAAAGGTATAATGGCCACCAGCCACAAGTATTAATCCTATAAATACTTACGCATGGCAATTCGGATGATTTTCTGTCATACTAAATACTTGATCGAGAAACGGAATCATCCACTTAAGAGCGACAACAGAAACCTTTTATTATTAGCGGGCTATTTTTTTAACATATTGAAGTTTTTTGTATAAAATAGTTCCGATAAAACCTAGAGTAGTGAACAGAATTCGTTGGCGAATTAAAAACTGTTTATGAGACTTTGAAAAGAAAGATAGGGATAGGTGACAGAGTCAACTTTCAAAAGGGTGCATGGTCATAAAATATGCACAAAATATTGGGGATAATCATTCTAATGAAGTGATCTGCTATACAATGATTTGTGTATCGTTACGTTTATACGTCCTATTTAGAGTTATTTTCATTAACTTTTACTACATGCTTTCTCAGATAGTAACGAAGACTAAGAGAAGTCACAAGATTAAATCTACAATTATTATGAAGATGAAACTTTTTAAATTTTTAACACAAGTAATAAACAAATATAAAAATGAAAAATAAGATAATGGATCAAACTAAACCCCATAAACACCAGAAAGGTTACCATGTAACTCACAAGAAGTAGGGGTTGCTTCATCTATTGTGTGATGAGCATGGTAGAATGTATTTTAAAATACCAACGGAAAACTCGAAAGTCATTTTTGGGTTAAGAAACGTTAAGTTATCTCGGGGTTTATTTAAAAAAACTTGAAAATAAGGTTGCAGCTTAAGCCGTGATTTACAAGCACTATGATTATGCCCAATGTAATTCACTTATCATGCTTTAGAAACCTTACAATTCCGGCTCCTAATTTCAGTTGTCGTCGTCGTTGCTAGTTGCCGTCGTCTGCCTACACTATAAAAGATAATTAAATTATGTATGCTTACCGAGCCCATAGACCAACTTTTGGATCGTTTTTCATTGTTTCAGATCTTTTCATACGTAACGCTTTTGAACTCTTAGCATCCCTTCTACTTAGGCGTGAGCGTACTGAATTCCGAGTGCGACACAATTATCCCTGGTTTATGTTGGAAATCTAAGCAATATAAAACTAAAAGTAGATTTAATGCCCTGGACTGCTGTTGAAAAAATTTGGTTAACACTGATTAATTTCAAATTATACGTGATTCTTCCGCCTTGTTAGTTTATGGGTTTACCTTTACCTTGTCGAAATTCGAAAGCTTGAAAGATAATAATCCGATACACATCAAAACTGAACTGAACAACAGAAAATCTGACAAAGCGCTCACTAGAAACTTTAGATATAATCATTTTAACGACAGCGAAATATAAATCCGATCAAATTTCTAAGAGACCAATTATGTGAAAAACACTCCAAAATGGAAAAAGCAGTTTTGATGCCTGTTGACGGAAAAACTTCAATCAAAAAAATACAATTTCTGCTTGAGGAGATATCATGAGTGCTATTTTTCGATTTCTGTAAATCACCATGGAGTTTTCGAAGACTGAAATAAATTTTAGAACCGCACACATTCATAACACAGCTGTGTTAATATTCATTGTCAGATGATGCATTTGCAGGTGTGATTAAAATTTAAAAAACCAATTATCTGATGATGGATTTCAAACAGCAATTTTTAAAACATTATTTCATCACTCAAAATCTTACCGCGACATCACATATGCAAGTTTCTATCGAGATCGTCAAAGTTCATCTTGAAATACTACGTTTATAAAGTTAAACAAAAGTATGGGTGTTTAACTGTATTACTTAATTAATTCTTTTACTTGTAAAATGACACTAATCATCTGTTAAATTGTTACTTTCATTTTCAGCTTGTATCATTTCGATATGACAGATATTTTAAAAGCCGTTTATTAAATGTACTTCGATATAATAATCCCTGGTTTTAGGCTGGTGTGTACGACAAAAACTCTTCGTTTTCTTTCTCTGTTGATGAATATTTTTATATGCTTTCATTATGTGTTGACTGACCTATCATCTCATTCAATCTCCTGAAGCTGTCTATAAATTTTGTCCTGACCGTGGAAAATCTATTCAAATAGCTACTGCCGGATCTCTTTGTCGATGTTAAATGAGGTTTTGTGGAGAAACATGCTATAATTTCTAGGTGTTGTACCCTAACTTACACACGTAAACATTGAGTATGACTGCTGCACTTTATTTTTTTGTTTATTTGTCTATTAACTTAACGGTCATAAAGTATTTGCTTGATCTAAATTTCTGTTTGTCCTCCTGTTTCTCTAGTATCCTCATAATTTGCTGGTTGTACACAATAATTATTTGGCAAGTGAATTAATTTTTCAAATACACCATGTAACTGTAAAGTTACTATGTACTATAAGCTTAAATAAGTAAACATGGATTTCATTACTATAGTCAAACTTTAAATTGGTCATTTGTTTTGTGATTTATCCCACTATACTCTCTATAAAATTCTGTGTCGTTGATTACGACAGCTTAATTCAAACGAACAGTCTAATGGTTCTCAACTTCACCTCAGCAAGCAGCTAGGATTATGAGACTTACTTATTTCGCTGAGTAGACACCTGTAGTTAGATGTCCACTGTAATACCTGAGTACATTTCATGAGACAAACCAAAACCTGTTACCAACTCCTCTAGATTCTTCAAAGTGAGTCATCTTCAAACACAAAATTCGACCTGGCATCAAAGATAGAAACCTCCAGTTCATGCAAATTACTACCAAACAGAATGGACCCGAACACAAACTATCAGGCTAAAAAACTATCAGTCTTACATGTGCGGCTGTTGTTTTCAGACAAATACATGGATAAACCATTACGACATTCATAGAAATTGTGATGAATTGCGCGATAGTAACAGTGACGTTTGTCAACAAACATTGAACGACTTAATAGATTGTCTGAGGTTTTGTTGACTGACCTTATTACTTTTGTGTTCATTATGTTTTAAACGTCATATCGTTTAAAAATGTGTTTTAAAATATCAGTCGCTTATAGGCTATCAATTAGAGGACTTGGCTTGTGTAACCTACTTATGGGAAGGAATTAAGACCTATCCGGGAGTACCACCGTGAGACAAAGTTAGCGTTTCGGGAAAAAACATCCACATTGTATTGCACACATCAAAAAGAATTTTCAAATCAGCATGGGGAAAATTTCAGAAACCAAAGAATTTTTAGTTGTATTTTTTTATCTGTAAAATAATTATATTTTTACTAACATGGGTCTAAGATAAATATGGTAACTGTTAAAGGATTTAGAGTGTTAGCACTATTGATGTTTACACTTTTGTATCGAGGTTGAATACTTTTAGCTTTCATTCGCCTATTTTGGTTAATTCATTCCCATTATACCTAGCTGACTAGCCCACAATCACGTCGTGAATGAAAATAAGGACATCTACATCGGTTGTCACTGCCAACGGGAAGTAAAATTTTTTGGATCCTTTTAAAGAGTTTTGCGTCATTATGCGTCAAAATACCCACACGTACACACTTTCGTGACCCATTCCTCTTGACTTCCTCACCTGTACATCTTGAAAAGTTTCTGACTTTAGGCAAGGTGACATTACTTACTTTATGTTGTGATTTTTGTTTTTTAATGTTTTCGATGAATTTATAGGCTTTTCATAGACCATATAAATGTTGTTTTACTTTGTATTTGGATATGGTGGCTGTCATATTGATTTTATTCGCATTTTTGTTTGTATTGCCTGAAATGATTGGAACTATCCACTTTTAATTGTCAATTGAATTACAGTTCTAGATCTGTAAACACTTAATAATGTAAAAATATGTACGCAATCCATTCAAAACAGGTATCATATGGTAATCTGCATTTAAATTTACCACGAAAAAACGGCCCTTCACCCAATCACTTTGTTTTGGATCTCAACTAGTTGAGAGAGCACGCAATTAAACTAACTTCAACAGTTATTACTCATCGCAAAACACTCTGGTTTGAAAATCACAGACTTCATCCTTAATTACTTACTAAAGCCGAATCTACATTGGCGGTCGGCGATTGCTAGTAATAAAGTTGATTGTTCGTCACTTCTAGTCCCAGAAGTAAACGGTTAATTCCTGGATCGTAAGTTATCATTATATCAGGCGTGGCTATTACTGATAATTAAACATTGAGTTTTACTCCCACTGTTTACGATTTTGATGTCCGATAATACTCTGAAGAATGAATCTCGCAAGCGCACCCGTGATTACTTGGCAAAGTCGAAAATTCTCATGTTGATCCGCGTTAATGGTCATCTGTAAGGATTATAAATTAAATGAAAATCACTAGAAACATTTCAGACTCCTCAACTAGCTGGCATAAAAAATGAAATGCAAAGTTCACAAAACTTACCAGAAAACAGACGAATTATCCGAAGCTGTAGATGAATGGTCATGGAGACGTTCCCAGGTTTTAACATTACCAAAACTTCTTAAATGGTTGTTGATTCGATGTGGCGAGGATGAAGTCCCAACACTGTAATCTGACGGATTTCTCAGATAACCGTTTGCCAATACGAATCGATTAGTGGTTTACAGTCACAATTTCGTTGATATTGTTGACAGCAACTTAAACCGCAAAGTCCATGGTTAAACTCACTAATGTCATAGCCGATTATTCTTGCTGACATTAAGGAGTTTTGGCAATTACAAAATTTATAAAACAAGCTCTTCACGTATCCTTTGACATATAACAAAGATCTGAAGTGAAAAGACTTATTTCCATGTTATGAAAGAATAACTATGTATGGTTGCGCCAGACAAACTGACTCCACTTGCTTCCAAAGCGTTAAGAACACAAACCATTACCTAAGCCCCCTTGGCCCACTGTCAATGGAAATTTTCGGCCGACCATTATTGAGACTTTGTTTTAGGTACTGAATATGTACAATCAAACTGAACTGCGAATTCCAGTGTGATTGCCATCTGCAAGTGGGTCGTCGTTCAAAGTACTGATACAATGTCATCTAGTACAATTTTTCGTTAAAATATCCCTTCGAAAATCATTGATTAACTTAATTCGGACGCAACTCAGGGATGCAGTGTAAGGACTAGTGAACATTTTCATTGTAGTAACAGTAGATACACTTGTGATAAATCTGCAGTATTCATCTTATTGAATTTGAATCGTGGTTTGATTCAATGCTACTTTGATTAGAACGAAAAGTCATTACGTGTTCAGACTTACAATCTGTACCATGTTTAATGATCAGATTTCAAATATTTTACTTGAAATTAGAGAATGATCTATCAAATTCAAGGTCAATTCAATTAATTCAAGGTATCTCCATCTGTACAGTATACAAACAGCAATTTTTTGCCTAGTTTGTACGGCACCGTACTGAAATAAGAAAATGTAAAATATTTCAAAAATAATGCTCGCACATTATTCATTCGAAAGTTTTCCTTAAACAAATTAACGTGCTACGTAGAAAAAGGGCGATAAGTGCAGTTACTAGGTATGCAAGTAGCAGTAAGAAAATTGCTGACGAAACTAGATTAACAGTTCTCTCATTAAGAATACAGTCAACCAGCGAGTCTTTCCAGTAGACCATCAACTGGCAACAATAATCTACCTCTCCACCCAATAACTTTTAGCCCCATCAAACAAGACCTTGCTGACAATGGTCAGGCATCATACAGCAGGAAAATAACTAACAAGGTCAAACCTCGACCTCAGTTAAATATTATGGGTCTAAACATAGAGAACTGAGCAATATGAAAATCTGGTGACGTAAGTGATGAATGGAAGTTCACTTGTGAATTCAAAAATTGGCGACACTGTCAAATAATTCGCTTTGGAGGGATATTAAGGACACTCACTTGGTCTCATTATTTGTTTTGTCTAAATCTCAGGACCAATAAATGGACAGGAGACAAAATTTTACGGATATACAATTACAAGTCAAGTAGATTTCACAAATAAACAGGAGTCTTAGACATTTAAGTTCAAGCCTATTGAAGCGATTACGAACACGAAATTTATCATACGTCTTGGATATTTTCGTCTCCTAGAGTCTATGAACGAAACAATCGATAATGAGTCTAAAATAAAGCCATACGATCTACTCCATAAACATAAAGAAATAAGGTGCGGAGATCAAGCATAACAAATACATCAAAAGTCTGTTAAATGGAGTATATTTTACAGTGATTTTTGTAGTAGTTTGAACACCACATGAAACTCATGTAAGAGCCTTATGACTTAAGTCTAGGTCAGTGTTTGTGCATTTGTTTTTGTTCCAGAGAACTACTTTAGTTTCTGAGCTACTTTCTGCTATTCAGACACTTCAACAATTTATCTACTTTTATTTGTTTTAACACATCATCATGCATATATGTAGTGGCATTGGGCTGTAACCACACAATCGTCAAAGCTGTAAACCAGACAACTGAAAAGATAGATATTCAATATTTTACACGTAAGAAAAAACAATGATGGAGAAGGTTCGTAGAATAAATTCATTTTCATAGCATTCTATGGCTCGGCCTTGAAGGAGTGATCATTCTTATGTAGCCAATACCTCATATTCGTATTAAATATATTGTTCTATCTCCAGCTTCGATTTGTTCTCCATCATATATGGGTGGTTCTTACGATACGATGAGTCGGTGTAGACAATGATGTGACCTCCATGTATGATCTTATAGATTAGGCACTTACGTCATGACAAATCTGCAAGTTTAGGTTTAGGTCTATTATAGGAGCAGTACTAATAACTATCCCACACATTAACCGCATAAACCAATTATGCGTGTTTATGAAAGGTTTACGACCTTTCGCTGTACAAATTACAAAAAGTACAATCAGAGACATCGTTGTGGTTGGCAGTACGCACTGAAATGAATGAACGTCGTCTGGATGTTAAATTCTGAACTCCTAACATCTAGTTGGAGTTCGCTCAATATTTATCATCAAAATCTATCAAGAAGTGAGAATAGGAAACTTGTCAAAGAACGTTAACCTGAGAATTCTAGATTGTGACAAAAATATAATATCCAATAAAGCTAATAACAACAGTGATAAGTGATATGTCTTGTGGGTTGAACGTTTTATTCAGATCCTAAGCTATTCTGACAACCGCAGGCTAGAAATATTCAGCGACTTGAACACCAGAGAGAAGACACGACTATGAGAGAAACACCTTACTGCAAGGTTCATTTTTGTACAAAAATCATAGGTATTTATAGATGTTAGCATATGTTAAATCAACATCCTATTTCAGCCATTCCATTTAACGACATATATTGCTACCGATCAATAGTAGCATGCGATGTTGGAACTCTAGAATGTTCTATCGCACTCTGATTGGCTGGGGCTTTTTATGAGCCTCTGGAGGCTCTGTTGGAGTTCTCTGAAAGCCGACTCAACAATAAGCCTAATTCAATATTGTATATCTTCTGTGATCTGACTGTCTAATTTATAAGATTTTACGTCACAGTTCCATCGTTATCTGTACTAACTTGTCCTACATGATAGCCGGTGATTGTATTCTTGAAAATCAATAAAGAACATGTGTGAGCTGTCGATAGATTAACAAATTAGATGCAAAATCAGATGAGATATAGTAAACAGGTCTGCATAGCTGAGGCAAACGACCATTTTAAGAGTTCGCATGTTGGCATTTCTTCGTTTTCATCAAGTGCCTAACATCCAGTTATATGTACTTTTAGCCTTGAGAAATGTGTGGTTAGGGATCAGCCTTATTTCACTGTCAATACAGATTATTTTCTTTTCAAGAGAACGTTCATAGCATAATGTTGTATACTTGTCACACATAAATATCTCGTCAGACAAGATGGGCTTATCATCTCTGTACGACAGTCAAACTATACCATTCACCTCAATTTAGTAACCGCCAATCCCCAGACAATCACAAAGGTCGCCATGAGCCAGGGCTATTCTCATTCAGTTACACGTCACCCAATGGTCATTATAATCACTATTAAAGCGAAATTTACAGGATCAAAGACAAACACTTTACTTTTCATAGTTGAAATCATGATTCAAGTAAAGCTAGACCACCATGGAAATCCTGAGAGCCCTGGACGACCGTTTCGTCCTATTATGGGACTCCTCAGAAGTGCACATCCACGATCCCATACTCGCGAGATTCGGACCCAGGACATACGAGTTTCGCACCAGAGCACTTAACCGATAGACGGTGGACCCGCATCCAACGATGTTAATGTCTAACTTCAACTGATTCACGATTTTGAGCAACCGTTCACCAATTGTTTTCAGTGAGTTGGTATCTTTACAACAGACTTGCTAGAACTGCACTGGTCACTGCTTCCCACTAGAACTCACTTCAAACTCATACATTTCCCCTTTTGTACGATCAACACGTCCTCCTTAACCTTCTAGATACTGGAATTCATTTTATTTATCTTCAACAACTTTGAATGGGTTAGGCGGAATAAACAACTACAGACCACCGCAACAACTGTTTCAAACAACTTGATTCCATTGGATATCACAATACAGTCACAATATCCCAATATCTGACTAACCATTTGGTTATCAGGTATTTGTATGCAATGCCCAACCTAATAGTGTAAAAAAACTGTGTGCAAGATCAAAAAATGTGTAGTATCAGCATGGCAAAAGCTCTGCATATTAACCTATGGATTTTGAAACCTTTGTCGGCCATAGCATGAAAGAGTGTATTTGTTGTTGATGATGCCACAGATATTGTAGTTTGACAGCATTTCACCAGCAACACTCTCTATAATTGAATCGTATCCACCCAGTGAAATCAAAAATTAGAAGCGAGAAGCTTGGAAGGTATACTTGATAGATTATTTATATATCGAGAAATGACTAATCTAAACTGGCTATCAATCACAGGAGCAGTTGAGCACGGCGTTCCAACTCCCGATCTGGGGCGGATGCGTGACCGAGAGCCTTCAGCTAGGTGGTTCCTTTAAAATGAATGTGGTCAGCATCCCATGTCAAGCACTTACAGAGTTATTGATTTTCAGAATTTATTTACCGCTTCTCCAGGAATTTCAAAGCTCTCAGATGACAACAGACTAGCTTGACTAAACCTATTTACCTTGAAAAATAGAGATATCCGAGGTGACCTGAGGAAAATTTTGAAATTACTTAGTGATCAACTGAAGGACTGCCTCTTTTAAAACTAATACTGGTCATCCAGCTTCCCGTTTTTACTAACTGTAAAGCATCAAGCATCCATTTACTAATCAACGAAACTTTTTCAGGCAAGTAATTGACAAAATGGCTTTATATTAGACTCCATAATATCAAAGAATGTTAGCAAAAGTAGTATTTGGCTTTTAAAAGGAAACTGGATATATTGATTATTAAGATATCTTGGCAAAGCGCCCTTCTTAATCACAACGCCACTGGGATAATGCCTGATGCGTTGACAGTCGATGAGTTCATTGGTGATACTCTAAATGACGTCAGACATCCTCTCAAATCTGACTTTATTTCTAAAATTTCAAGTGTGAGGTGTACAGTATACAGCCTAGATGAGGTGAGTTTGTTTATTCTCGAAATAAATATTTTATGTCGAACGTATACTTACCATTATTTTTTTAGGGTTTAGAGACAGATCGAAATGTTATTATACGATCGAAGAAGTTAGTAAAGTCAGTTGTTGCCTCCGGAATAGGTAATGCTTAATCTTTGTTATTTTTCCAGCATATGCTGAGCAAATAACATTATTATGTGACTTTTTAGAAAGACTTGGTCAAATAGCTTTGGAGGGTAACGAACCCAATGGGAATGATATTGCTACCAGTCTTTGCAAGTTCTCCGTTGTTCACCGGGACTTGGCCAACATGACAAAGCACTTGGTGAGTAGTTACGTACATAGTTCTGATCCATTTCATGTCTCAGAACGATTAATATTTAACAATGAAACTAATATTTTCAAAATTTCCAAATTCTTTCATTCAGATGCAGAATTTAAACAGTATTGTAGTGTTTCCGATGGAAACATTTATGCAGGGTGATATCAAAAACGACCTGAAGAAACCCTTCGAGAAGGCACTTAAGGATTATGAATATAAATAGTAAGTCTCTTCTTACGTTCATTAGGGTATTTCAATAAGTGCTTCGTCAGTAGACTTCGAAGTAGTTTACTGTCTTTTTAATTTTATTTGATATAACTCGAAAGGCGTTCGTATTCTTGGTTTTAGTCCATTTTTGAATATTACTGCAACTACCAAGATATCTACACTGAAGCCGTATACAAGCAGTCGATATGCTTATACTCCGCCATTTAAAACCAAAATACCCCAAGTAATTTTTCGGATTCTCTTAGTTTACAATTTCACTCCTTAGTTGTGGTACGCAGTTAGATGTAACAAATAAGTAGTTTAAATCTATTTTATCAAACGAGTATCAATCTATGCCCGACCACCAACTGCCCCGAAGTGCAATGTTTCATGGTGTAGGAGTAGGTTGGAAGAAAGCTAGGGGTGGCCAGACCAAAACGTGGCACAAATCAATGAAGTCACTGACAAGTGGACTGGGCCATGTTGGTAGGTGTATACTACCTGGTTGGGATTCGCGAGATGATAGCAACCGATGGTTAGAGACTTTGAATGACATGGCTCAACATCGTTTGCAATGGCGAAGGTGCATCCACTCTTTGTGTTCTACCAAATTCTAATCTTCTGAATTCCTCATGTCTTTATCTTTTTCTCTTTCCAAATTTATTTCACTGTACTATACTCATTCAATAATTTCTTCAAACCCTAATCTTTTGGATTTCTGATTATACTCCTACTACTTCTACAACTATGGGATTTGAATCGACAACTGCATCTCTGTGCTAATGTGGTATGGCAACTCGAACTGATGTACGTACGTACGAAGTTCTACGTTGTGACTGACTGACTGAAACGAGTATCAACGCAAGATTGTGATTTTAATTTTACTTCCACGGAGAGATAATATTTGCGATTTTTTAATCTTTAAAATAAACTAGTCCGTGATGTGTCAGAAGTGTGTGTTTTAAGGTTTAAGACATGTTCTACTGCACCTTCAGTCTTCAGTAATAAGGATAGGAGGTCTAGTGACCTGTTTTGGTTTATAATAGATTTAAGTTAATGTTCATTCAATATACAATCCTGTCGCCTATTCTCCCCCAGTTAGAGAATTTTTAGTTTTCTGCAGTGTATTTAATGTATTTTAATGTATCGTTATTCACCGATGTTGATTTCAAGCCAATTTATCATACATTTTTCGTTCCAAAATCAAAGAATAGTTGACAATCAATTCCAGATTGGTCGTTGTACCTCAGCTCCTACATTTAAATGACCTATGTACCTAGTCATTCATTTACCAACTTGACTTTGCTTGACTTTGCAGTAAAAGGTGATACTTACTCTGTCAAAATATTCATTTAGGGATGGGTAATCTATTCGTAAGATTTCCTAATACTTTTATTGATTGTTATTTTTTGTAATACTTAGTGATAAATTACGAAAGGAAAAATTGCAAACAATGAAGGAAACTGGATGCTATATTCCTGAAGCGTTTACAGAAGGAATGACGAAAGATTTAGAGAAAGAACGTCGAAGGCTTCAGCTTGAAACTTGTGAAGTAAGTTCGAGTTTTCTCATCGTATTGTATCAAGAAACAATAGCAAAGGAAACCGAGTCCTCTTTTTTAAATACTTATCTATGTACAAAATAACTAGAGTTAGGTCTACCAATAGTTTGACAGGTCTACAAAACTCACACTTAATACTGTTTTTAATTGATTTATACTTCAGTTACTTGTGCATGAATACTATTACATAATAAACATGTACACAGTGGTTGGGGATAATCGAAAAGATATCTTAGGTCTGAGTTTTGTGCTAGATAACACTCACCAACAAGGCGTATATGAATTCATCAAGGGACTGATGTATTCTGTAGGAGTCGAACCTGTCATCCAGTGCTATCGCTGAGATTCCCGGACCCCACATTGTCCTTCGTGTTTACCTCTCTTGATATCACCAACCAATATATTTTTAATGTTATTTATTCCTCCTTTTCTTAAGAATGTTATGTTTATGTACTATCTGTGGTTTTATTTCTTTATGGGTTTGAAAAATCCTTCAACCAGGAATTTGCTATCTAATTGTTTTGGGTCTAACAAACGAAGAGAACAGGTTGGTAGTCGTTCATTGTCTTTACCATTACAGACCGAATGACAAAGTTTTATTGTCCCGGCTTATTATCGATTAAGAAAAGTATTTCGTAAAACCACTCACACGAACTAGCATTCGCTTGCTAACCTGCTCGTTCTATCATTCCCATTTATCTCCCAGTTCATTATGTATAATTACCGTCACTAATATTTTGGTAACTTCTAATTGTTCATTCTACCTAGAATATATTCACAGTTAGTAAGTTTTTTTCGAATGGGTATATTTCCTGTCAGTCAGGTATGGAATTTCGAAGAACAAGTAATGTTTTAGTCTATAATTACACTGGTTTTTTAGTGTATATCACTCTCGACAGTGGAGCGATTCCTCAATAGTTAAGTCGTTCAGCTTTCAACTACTAGGTCCCAATATATAAAAACTCTTGTCTAAATTAGAGCGAATAGTTTCAAAGTACTTGGGCGCCAGGTTGATGTAAGACGTTAAATAGGAAAAATATATTTGTAAAATCTCAGGGAATGAATTCGAAGTAAATCCAACGTTTCGCCTGGCAATCTGGTTCAAGTTTTTTCAAGGAAATATAATCAAACATCAAGACTATCCTATTTTTATTATGTTTGATTATATTTCCTTGAAAAAGCTTGGACCAGATTGCCAGGCGAAACGTTGGATTTACTTCAAATTCATTCGCTGATATTTTACAAATATATTCTTCCTATTTAATGTACTAGGTCCCAAGTTCGAATCCACTCCACCTACTTCAGTCTGGACAGCTGGGTATCATTACTTAGCTCAAAACTATGCACATCAAGTTGTATTTGGTTAATATAGTAGTAGTATTATTATTTACCGGTCTAAACATCATTATGCTTAGTTGATTTGTAAATAATTATACTTTAATTTTTAAACTTATCTGTTGTTATTTTAGTATCTGATCAAGGTAAACGAATTAAAAGCAAAGCGTGGCGCTGATCTCCTGCAGCATTTAATTGATTTCTTCTATGTACAAACTCAGTGAGTTATTTCTACCAGAAATCTTATCATTGATTATAATCTACATTCTGTTCAGATTCTATTTCACTATTTACAATTCCGTGCCTTATTTATGCATGCAGTCGAATAACATCGAAATGTGTTTAAAGTTTATATGAGTGAAGAAACAAATAAGTGTATGATTACTGAGTTAGTAGACCTAAACCATTTGTTTACTTTTATAATAATGTAAGGAAGAGTTGGGAACATCTTTTAAGATCCAATGAAAAAATATTTTGTCACTAAGGCAAGTACAAATTAATAGCCATTCCCCTATGAACACATAAATTTGGTTTTCGACGCCTGATAGAAACGGCTTCATCAAACTTCAGAGGACCGGAGCTTAGCTGTTTAGCAATCCCCATGATAGATTGCAAGGTATCGACCTGATATTCTGTATCCAAGAGATGTTCGCTAATTGCGCTGTTTAAAGTTGTTCTTTCTCTTGTTTTAAGGCTGTTTGGAACATGTTCAAAAAATCTAAGGTATTCCCTCCTTTCTTTTCGGACGATGTAGCCGCTTTGGCAAGTTGGGGATCGGCGGTTGATAACAACCTTCCTCACCTATTGGCTTAGTAAAACAAGCCAGTAAATAGAAAAGATTCTGGCTTGTTTGATCCATTCTCCAAATGCTCTACTTCTAGGTTTTGTGTCTAGATTTTTGCTACAACTAATAATGTTACTACTTTTACTACTCTGGCACCCTCCTGGTCCGACAACTTGAAGCAGTACCAGGTCCTACGTTGCGCATGACTAACTGATTATTTAGATGCTTACTGATGGTATTCATTAGCGGAATATACTTGTAAAATCAAAGGAGTCGAAAAAACGTCAATGGTTAGTAAAAACCACGTCGTTCAACGTTATCATCAAGCATATGTCGTCTAACCTATTCTGTAGACCTAAACCTCTTCGTGTTTTGTAATCTCCATCAGAAACAAATTTGCATGCTTGTTTATGTTGTCTTAATCTAAAACATTCAGTGCATGAGGGTCATCAAGAAATGCTTTCTCTTTAACTAAATGTTATGACAGTTCTCGGAAGGAAAACATGAATCACTTTATTTTGTATTTCCTAGTTACACTTACAACTCATTTCTCCTTAAAATGTTTTCACATTCCTCTGAACAAATGTCAACAGTAAATTCTGGATTATTATGTAAGATTTAATTTATTTATACAAAAAATAGTATGTGTCACGCAAAAATCTGTGTTAGGATTACTACCCGAGCACTCAAACCAAAGTAGGTGATTTTCTTAGGGGCTATCACCTGAGCCTTTGATTTAAAGATCTAATCTATAAAGTAATGGAGCAACGTCAAGAGATGTCGTCGCATGATAACCGGTGACCATAAATAGGTTCATTCATCATTCGTTCCTTCATGACCTTGGGGCCTGGTTTGGAATCTGTGCCCTCCAACCACGTCTCTGCGTAAACCCTCTGTATCCACCAACGTGGTTTAAGTTCCGGATGTTCACATTTTCATTCTCTTGCTTTCATAACCAATAACCTTAGGGTGTGAAGAGAGTGAGTTGGGCTTCCGCAACAGGCTATGGAATGCATGGTTATATGAGGACATTTCCAAAAAGAGCAGACTCTCCTCACACTCGATCGTACTGGGACATGCAATAAATTGTATAATTTTGTTTTACATTATGGTTTTGAAGTAACAAAAGTATTTGTTGTCTTTTTATCTTCCTGTTTTATAGTTACCTACGTGAATGTTTGGGTGTGATGGATCATTTTGGAAAATCAATGAATGATTTATCTAATCGAGTAAATGAATTACATAAAATTAATGATACACAAAAACGTCGTCTTGTCGATACTCGAGAGGAAGTCAAGGGAGTCTTAGATAAAGAGGTAACTTTCTCTTTGAACTTCGCGATTCGACTTTAGTTCAGTTGTTTTACTTTTTCGTATATATTATACATTTATTGTGAACTGATGTACTTACGTACGAAGTTCTACGTTGTTACTAACTGACTGAACGATTATGAAGTAGTCCCTTCATGGTTTTTTTTGGCATAGCGAAGGTGTATTTTTTTTCTTCTATTCATTTTCAACAAGAATTCTAATTGTGATGAATAGCTTTACTCTGTGATCATATGTCATATTTTCTGGTTTCTGTCCCGATGATGTTTTGTATATTAATTTGTGAATTCAGCGGTCCAGTGTTAATTTTCTATACATAATTCTATTTATGTTGGCATTAACTATTGTTTCTTTGTTTAGGGAATAGGAACTCGAATTTAGTCTAAAAATACATTAAGTAACTAGTTTCTTCTAATCCCGCGTGCGGGATCGTAGATGCGCACTGCTGAGGAGTCCCATGCTAGGACAAAACAGCCTTCCAATGCTTCCAGGTTTTCAATGGTAGTCTAACATCGATCGATTCATGATTTCAATCCAAAATTTAACAATCTATTACCTAGTACTGGTCATTTTTATCGAAATCGTATTTAATATAGTCATTTGTTCATAACATTATGACTGAAGAATAATGTGAATATCAACATCAGTTACATACCGACTTATACTCTGGGTAGTGAAAGTAATGTTGCTATATATTATAAACTATTATGACGAACAGCGTGTGTGTTAATCTAACCTTTTTGAATGTCTTGGCAAATTCTACATAGATATTGTTTGAAGAGAGCAAGAATAGAAATTTGAGCCGAATGACATGAATTCATTTTATTTCATTTGATTGTCACCGCTTACTTACAATCTGTAATATTTAAAACCATAACTACAAAACGGGTTGAAATTACTCTCATGAAAGAGTTCAGTTGAAAGTTGCTATTATCAAACATCAGTATACTATAGAAAGGTTGTAAACAAATTTTATAGATCAAGTGTAATAATGTAAATCTATATTTATGAGAATGAATATTCTACGTTGCTAGTGATGAAAGGCAAGATTTAGAAGCAGGTGATCACACAACAAAGAAATGCTAATAAGAGTAATAATAATAATGAGTAACTCTCAGTTAGTTAAAATAAGATTAACAATCTGGAAGACAATTGAAATAAAAAGATGATGCAATTAATTGAAAGAAAGGGTTGAACAAAGTTTTATTATATAATAAAGGGATATTTGTCATCTAAGGGAAAGAAAGATCAAAAGCTATCTCATTTTTAAGACATCAATAAGGTTTCCGACGTATAATAGCAATGGCCTCATGAAACTTCAGAAGGCTGAGGCTTGACTTTTTACTAATCACCTTGAAAGATTGCAAGGTATCGACTTGATGTCCTGTATCCAAGACATGTTTAGTAATTATGCTATGTTCATTTAAGTATTTCGTAATCATAGCTTCTAAATGTCACAGATTATAAGCAGCTAATGAGAACCAGACGAAATAAAGTAAAGTCATGTCATCTTGCTCAAATCTTTTTTCTCGTTCTTTTCATGAGGATAGAGCAAACTATGCGTAGATACCGTTGCTTCATATAATCAAATTTCTAATTAAAATAATCACCTTAAACTTCCCTTCCCTTGGACAACAACTGTTTAATCAAAGATAGATGATGGCTAGCAATGGAATCCAGGACATGCGTTTCATCCTATTTCGGACTCCTCAGCTGGATGTACCTGCATTCCAGAGTTGATGTTTACTCCGGGAGTCGAACGCAATACCGTTCGCTTCAAACGCTGTCGCGTTATCCACGTAGCTACTGAGTCCTGATAGCCACATGCTTGTACAATGGGGTGAAGCTTTAATTCATTTTGTGTTGTTTGTTTGAATCTTCCCATTGATGTTTAGGACTGCAATTGATCGGTCTTTGATTCCACTCCTAACCACCACCCATCTCTGTCTATAATGCTTATGACTTACGGCAATATCGAGGCAATTCGCACAGAATGAACATATACCAATAATAAACCGATCGATTGCAGTCCCAAACATCAATGGGAAAACTCAAATAAACAATACAAAGATGAATTATATCTCATGTATTGTTATTACTATTAGTGTCAGCATTACTATTACTATTATTATTGAAGAGAGCCGAAGAGAAGTTTTGTAAAATTGATAGTCCTGAGTAATTTATACAAACATTTATCATAAAAACAACAATACATATCTTCTTTGTGTGTTTAGATCCACAAGTTCATCAGACATATCGCTGGTTTTTGAAAGTTATCCATATCACATTTATCATTTGTTTCTAATCCATGCCACTTGTAGAAGTACCATTACAGATCATACATCATGTTTATTATTATTATCACTATTGTTAGTATTATTTCGAATGTACTTAAGAGATCCTGGATCTATAATCAATAAGTAACAGTTGTTTCTATCGATTTCTTTTCAATTCTACTTTTTTGTTATTTATGCTTATGTACATATGTAGTGTGATTCGATTCGTCGGAAATCCCGTCTATTCGGACAGGTAATCATTTCTCTCTCTCCATCATTAAATCCGTAAATATGTACATTATATGGAAAGTGTTTATTTGTTATTACTCAACTACTTATAAAAAGTACCTTTTGAAAAGATTTCATTTTACCTAATCGGTTATTCTTGTGTAGTTGTTGTATTTGTTGTGTTCATTGTTTTTCGGCGTTTGTGTTTATACGTCATACTTTTTACAATTTTTTCTGTTTGCTAATTTTTACAGAGTTCCAATCACATAATCATCTGCTTTTCTATCATAAATTCCCTATTGTTTACCGTATTACATATATTGTCGTTGTTTTTAAAGGCTATGTAATTTGTAGCCAGATTGCGTAATGTAGGCGGGTTTTGTGAAAACTGTTAGATTTCATAGTTTACATCACGAACTAACCTTGATCAAACGACAGTTCAAAACCAAGAAGGACTGAACAGCTGTTTCGTCTTAGTATGAGACTCCTTAGTACCAGTGGTCCTCTACAATCCCACAATGCGTCAGATACAGATCCTTCGGGCCTAATGATGAATCTAGATGAAAAGAAAACAAAAGTGTCCACTTTACTGTTTTTTTAGAGACCGCATCACATTGATGGCTCCCCATAGATTCTAATCGCTGTCATAAAATGTGTACGACGAATCTATTACCGATTTTTAAATCACAATAATATTGTAATTAAATCGATCAAATAAATTAACATAAGTCATACCATGTATCATTTGAAATCACATGAATTCTTTGTATCTATTTAAATGTTAGTGTGACCTGATACAGCCGAGGGTGGAGAGAGTCCGCTCTCCCTCTCGAAATGCTCTCACATGACCACGCGTATGCAGCCACTGTCAGGGAAGTCCTACTCACTGCCTCCTCGAGGCATTACTATTGTTGACGAAATTGAAAGGACGAAAAGCGAATGTCTAATGCTTTAACTGGGTTGATAATATGGAAGATTCAACTATATGAGTTGGAAAACCCTTATTCCGAACCAATGACCGACATGGGCTCCAGTATCCTGCCACCGTGGGACTGTATCTCCTAACTTTGCTCCACTGCCTCGTGGACCAAACCTTTAGGTCAAAGACTTGGTGAGTAGCTCCCCAAGAAAACCACCTGCTTCGATTCGGGCATCCAGGAAGTATCACGGCCCACACACAAATCAATTGACTTGTGTAGTGCATTCAGTGTCCATTTGTACTAATATTTATGTGTTCAAATAAATAAATAATAATAGTTGGTATTACTGATCCACATTTAAAAAATCTGTGCAAATTTAAGAAAGACCTTACATTATACAACACTGTTCATGAAATGCAAACGTAGCTAAGCACTAAATTAAGTTTGTACGTTTGGTTTCGTTTTCATTTGTTAGATTCTGTAAATTTTAGCGATTAATCTTTTTACTATTAAGTCAATGATGTACTACACTGGTTCTTTTCACTAGGTATTTTAGGTTATTTATAATACCGGAAGCTTTCAGTTTTTAAAATGGTAATAAATTAAATCAGTTCTTTGTTATACATGCTTGTTTTTCCTGACACACAGAATGATAACAGTATTTTCAGTAGATTCAGCTATCCTGTTCGATATGGTAACTAAAGCAAACTTATGACTTCTTGTTTGTCTATTCAAAGCACTTATCTCATATACCTTTACAGTACACTACTCGGTTGATTAAACACTAGTGATCTCATAACTAGATTCATTTATGCAAGAAGACATGTGTTCGTTATGAATACTGTGTATAATGTTATTCATCGACTGAAATAGTTGAGGCATGTATTACATATGCCAAACCACTGCCTACCTCGACTTGCGGTATCAACTGTTGTAGGAGTAGTTTGGAAGTGAGCTAGGGGCTGCCTAACCGAAATGTTGCATCAGTCCATAACAACCTTGACTGCTAAAGTTGTAGACTGGTGGAAACCAGCTAGTTGGGGTCCACGTGATGATTGTGACCAATGGTTGAAGACGTTAAGTAGCATGACTTAGAATCAGTCACAATCGTCCAGATACATCTTGAATTTCGAAATCATTTTATACTTTTCTATCTCACGAATTCATTGTTTTCCAATCATATTGTCGATTACTGTTATTTTCTACTATCACTAATACTACTACTATTCTGGGATTTGTTGATAATTTCATTTCACTGTACTGATGCAACGCTCTCATGTACTAGTTTCTACATTCCATATAACTAACTGTATAATGTTCACTGAAGTTGACATAGACTAACTAGAACAAACTTCAAGCATTGCAAAATTCACTAGATATCACAAATTAACATGTTAAGCACTTTGTTAGGCTATATAGACTACGTGATAAATCAGTCTTGACAAGTATATATATATCATATAGTCTATCAGGATTCCAAATGTCTTCGTGCAGCTGGGAGTGTGAAGAGTCCTTTCCCCCTCTCGAAATGCTCGTATATGGCCACTTCCAGTGTAATATTATTCACTTCCTTCTTGTGTTGTTTATAAGATTGAAAAGACAAAAAGCGAATGTTCGCCTCGGTCTTAGACCGGGTTAATGAGTATGGAACATCCACCTAAAGAAGTCAATAAACCCTAATTCTAAACCAATAGTGTACATGATCTTCAAGATCCTGAGACAACAAATAGCATATGAACCTATTATTGGTCAACCGCTACCATGGCACTACATCTAACGTCACTCTACTGCCTTGTAGGTTAGAAATCTAGGCCAAAGGCTCAGTTAGAGGCTTCCTAAGAAAACTACATGCTCTAGTTTAGGCACTGGGACAGTTTCCCACCCCAGATACACATCTAATGATAACTACTTTGTGTGGTATTTATATATTCTGGTGCTCCTTTGTACAGATGTTAATGTCTTTTCAATAAATAGATGAATAGAAGTATACTTAAAGCTTTTCATGATTACGTACTATCTTGATTCATATATTATAATTGATAATCCCCCTCATAGCCAATGAAAATCATGTCGTTTCATTTTTGGTGCAATCATGTATTCATTTTGCAGCAAATGATTTTCTTTATCCTACAGAGTATGTTGTTATTTTGTTGTGAAATGAATGACTCATTCGTAATTTTGTTGTAGTACAGTGTATTGCTCCCGGTTTGTCGTAGTTTTTACAAAGAGGCTTATTGTCCACTTTGTGATGTGTTTTTTTCTTTTCACTCATTTTTTTGTATTTTAGTCAGTGCAAACTGGTGTTACGTATGCAGCACAACCAACTCCATTGAATCGAGCATTTGGAACTAAAAAAAGTGGATTTCTATTGAAAAAATCAGATGGAAAGGTTTGTTGCACTGCTTTTTTTTCTTAACTAGATATATACATCTACATAAAGTTGAAGTACATCATGGGGGGGGGGTAATGAACTTTAAATAACTGCTATAAATTTCCAACTACTTTTTAACCAACCAGAAAACATATCTTGCAAGGAGATAGTTTGCTGCAAAGAAAATGATAATAATACGGTGTTTGTAGCTTTTGACATAATGAATCTACGGAAGTCTCATGCTGGTTACTCTACTTGTAAGTCAAAAGAAAAATAAAATCTAAGCTTGTCCACAGGGATATAGGTTATCCATCTGATCGAACTCTGTAAAAGGCCCAAATAGATTTATGAAAGTCCCTAAATTGCATCTCCTTACGATGCTCCACTGCCTTGTGGACTAGACCTTTAGGTCAAAGGCTCCGGGTGTGGCCCCCTAAGGAAACCACCTGCTTCAGTCTGAGCACCTGGGCAGTATCACAGCCCTCACACAAATCGAATGAGATTTGTGAGGCGCATATTTATCTGGTGCTTCTTTGTACCAGTATTTATGTGTTTAAATAAATAAATAATAAACTAAATTGCTCTTGGTGTTAAGCTCATGATTTTGTTAGGGATGCTAAATCCCCAGAAATCACTTGATAAACGTCTTATTTTTGTTATTTCATTTCGGAAATTTGAAACTTCTCATGTTCGCACCGAAAGCGCCAATTTTTACCTTCACATTGTATTTCTCACTAGGAAGGGCCTTAAATGTCATTGGTTCGTTTCCATTCAGTAAACATTTAAATGAACTTATATTATATCCCTTCTTCCATGTTTTCGTTCTAATATATCGAAAAAAGTAAGATGTGACTGACCAAGAAATGAAAATAGATAATTTCAGTTGTAACGAATATCGATGACACATTTTTTGTGTAACTCTCATTTCATCCCAATAATAACTCTGATTTCGCTTTATACTGACTGTTTATTTTTATTTTTGCAAGTTGATATCATGAATGGATGAATGTTAGACCACCATTGGAAACCTGGAATTAGTGAATGACCGTTTTGTCCTAGCATGGGATTCCTTGGCAATACGCACTCACCATCACGCTTCCTGGACTCGAATCCAGGACTTTTGGTCTCGATCGTGAACACTCAACCTCTAGACTACTGAACCGGCATCCAAAGGTGTTGATATCTAACTCCATCTAACCTACCACATCGCGCTACCGTCCACCATTGTCTTCAATAAGTAACTGCCTCACAACAGACACAGTTGAACTCTAATGGCTACGGCTCCTCACTAGAACTCCAGGAAATTCATCTCGAAGCCAGTCACTAGTTCGCACATAATAGTTATCAATCAGTATAGGGTTGTGGAAATTGTTGATGGTAGGTGCGCGCTGCTGAGGAGTCCCATGTTAGGACGAAACAGCCGTCCAGTGCTTCCAGGTTTCCAATCGTGGTCTAGCATTCATCCATTCATGATATCAATTCAAACTCAACAATCACCACAATCCTATACTGATTGATTATTATTTTTTTGTCACAATAAACTATCATTTTAGTCCATATTTGGTTATTACTTGGTAATAATACTTCAATTATCTGAGTTTCATGTGATCTCCCATCGAATTATCCCGACCGTTGCTGCTACCTTGACGTGGTGGTCGGGCTTGCCTATCGTGATGATCCAATCGAGCTATGCTGGCTGGAACAATCGTTCCTCAAGGTCCTACCATGCCAGACAGGTCGATTGAAGAGCGGTGAGACTAAAAGCAGCAATCCCAAGGTCCGAAGGCGAAGTCGTACTGCTGACTGTACAGAGGTGTGAAAGCAGTAAGGTGTTTCCTTCAGACAACCAGCATGACAGCGATGCTGCCTTCCCACAAGGAGGGGTGGGGTTAGAAAAGGTCGACCCTAAAAATGCACACCTCGCCTTATCCCACGGATTTCCGTCTCCGGCGGTAAGGACTTTTGAAGAACGGAGCTAACACGTCAAAAATCCCCCACAAAAAGGCCGTGCGTGACCGGCCTCAAGCAGTTGTCCCTTGGGCACTGCGGTCACGCACCCAGGTCGTTAAGACCAACACTAATCCAACTTCTTTTTCAGGTCCCTCAAGAAATACCCTTCCACGGTGTGGGCAGCCGGGAAGTGATACTAGCCCTCATACCCTTAGCTGCACACAAGACCAAGTTGGTCGCTTTCAAATCCTTCCTACACCTCCTAATAACTCTGTTATCTCCACGACTAACCCTTCCCACGTCCTTTTATCACCTCGCACCGCTAGGGCAAACGATTCGAGTACACGGAACGTTATTTCTGGTCTCCTGAAACCACGCTCTAAACTACATATAGGAACTTTTAATGTCCGAACATTGTGCCAAATAGGACAACAGGCTTCCTTAGCTAGGACTCTAGAATCTTACACCATCGATGTGTGCTGCGTCTCCGAAACGCGCATACAAGATCCGAGTAGTGTCATTCATTTGACCTCACCTAATCAAAATAAAGTTTCATCTCGATACACGCTTCGTGTATCTGGAAGCCCTGACGCTGCTTCCCGTGGCCTCGCTGGAGTAGGTATAGCATTAAGTCCTAGGGCAGAACTAGCTCTTTTAGACTGGATCCCAGTAGACAGTCGTCTATGCGCTGTCCGACTAAACGGATCAGTAAGGACCCGGAAAGATAGGGAAACTCGTCGTTGCCTCTTCGTCGTCTCTGCCTACTCTCCCACTGACTGCAGCTCAGACGATATAAAAGATGAGTTTTACAGAAAACTTTCTGACCTTCTCCGAGAAGCTAGGCGTTCTGATGTTGTAATAGTAGCAGGTGACTTTAATGCTCAAGTAGGTAAACTAAGTGAAAGGGAAAGACACCTGGGGGGATCTTATGGTGTCATGGCGAAAAGAACAGATAATGGCGACCGTCTGTTGCAGCTGTGCTCAGATAACCGCCTATTTCTTGCAAATACTAACTTTAAGCATAAGGAAAAACATCTTTTGACATGGCGACCCCCGAATTCGTCCCAACGTTGGACCCAATTAGATCACATCGCTATCAGCCACCGATGGAGGGGCTCGATTGAAGACTGTCGCTCATTCTGGGGCACATGTTTAGATTCAGATCATGCTCTAGTGCGAGCACGTATCTGTCTGCGTCTTACTGGTCGTAGGAAAGACACTGCAGGGAAGCCTCTAAGGGTTCTACTTAATGATAGGCAAGCTAAGAATATATATCAGGAACAACTAGAAAAACAGTTAGGCAGCCATGTAAGTTGTGTCCACCCCGAGGCAGCGTGGAATGACATCCGAAAAGCTGTGGAAACAGCAGTGATGTCCGCTAGTAAGGTAAACCATAACGTTAGGGAGAAACAATGGATCTCGGCAGCATCTTCCGCACTGATAGATGCTCGTAAACTCATCCCACCTGGCTCTGAGCATAACGAAGAGCGGAGTCAACTTAAGCGCAGGCTTATAAGAAGCCTACGTAATGATCGTGAACAGTGGTGGGTAGGGAAAGCAAGAGAGATGGAAAAGGCAGCGGCAATAGGTAACAGTAGGCAGCTATTCAGACTCGTTAAAGAAACCGGCATTAGGAACCCGAATATCAGTGAAACCATCTCAGATAGAGATGGGCATATTATTCATTCTCAATCCAGGAGATTGGATCGATGGGCAGAACACTTTAGGGATCAGTTCAACTGGCCTTCAGCCACGCTTCAATTACCCACGATCCCCAGTCGTCCTGAATGGCAAATTGACGTAAGTCCTCCAACCCTCTGTGAGGTTGAAAAAGCTATAGGAAATCTGAAGCGAGGGAGAGCAGCAGGCCCTGACAGGTTGACCCCTGAGATTTTTAAGGATGGTGGTCCAGTACTAGCAGTGAGATTGACTGAGGTCTTAGGTAGAATCTGGGAACTGGACGTAATTCCATCTGACTGGTCCCAATCACTGATTGTGCCAGTTTATAAGAAAGGACAAAAGTTCTCTTGTGACAATCACAGAGGGATCAGTTTGACTAATATAGTGTCTAAAATATTAGCTTCAATAATACTAGGTCGCCTAACCAAAGCTCGTGAAGAGCAGACTAGAGAAAACCAGGCTGGTTTTCGACCTGGACGTGGTTGCATAGACCAGATATTCACCCTACGTCAGGTTCTAGAACATAGACACAAATTCAGACGTCCCACAATAGTAGTATTTCTTGACCTTAAGGCGGCATTTGACTCCGTTGATCGTGAGGTTCTATGGCAATGTTTGTCACTGAAAGGAGTACCAAAGAAGTACATTAACCTCATAAAGGCTCTCTACTCGAACACAACTGGTCGAGTTAGAGCCTATGGCGAACTGTCATCAGAACTGATTACCACAAGTGGCGTTCGTCAGGGCTGTCCACTCTCCCCATTTTTGTTTAACTTTGTCATTGACATACTTTTAGAGACAGCACTTTCATCAGCTAAGCCTCCAGGAGTTGAACTCTTACCGGGAGGCTCACTTGTTGACTTAGAATACGCCGACGACATAGTTTTACTCGGTGAAGACGCTGACAAAATGCAGAGTCTTCTGACCACCATAAGCAACAATGCAGGCATGTTCGGGATGCGATTCTCTCCCTCGAAGTGCAAAATGTTACTTCAGGATTGGGTTGCAGCGACACCTGAACTAATGATAGGGAGTGAAGTAGTTGAGCGTGTAGACCACTTCACTTATCTTGGGAGTCTCATCAGCCCTTGTGGTCTGGTGTTTGACGAAATCTCAGCACGGATACAGAAGGCTCGTCTAGCTTTCGCCAACTTGCATCATTTGTGGCGTAGGCGAGATATCCGTCTAGCAACCAAAGGACGGGTTTACTGTGCAGCAGTCCGTTCCGTCCTACTTTATGGAAGTGAAACATGGCCGGTAAGAGTAGAGGATATTCGTAGGCTACTAGTGTTCGATCATAGGTGTCTTCGAAGCATTGCTCGTATATCCTGGGACCACCGGGTAAGTAATGCAGTTGTTAGGAAACGAGTACTAGGTAGGGATGGCAAATCGATTGATGAAGTAGTGAAACTTCATCAGTTGAGATGGCTGGGACATGTGTTACGTATGCCCGACCACCGACTGCCCCGACGTGCAATGTTTCATGGTGTAGGAGTAGGTTGGAAGAAAGCTAGGGGTGGCCAGACCAAAACGTGGCACAAATCAATGAAGTCACTGACAAGTGGTCTGGGCCATGTTGGTAGGTGTAGACTACCTGGTTGGGATCCGCGAGATGACAGCAACCGATGGTTAGAGGCCTTGAATGACATGGCTCAAAATCGTTTGCAATGGCGAAGGTGCATCCACTCTTTGTGTTCTACCAAATTCTAATCTTCTGAATTTCTCATGTCTTTATCTTTTTCTCTTTCCAAATATATTTCACTGTACTATACTCCTTCAATAATTTCTTCAAACCCTAATCTTTTGGATTTCTGATTATACTCTTACTGCTTCTTCCACTATAGGATTTGAATCGACAACTGCATCTGTGTGCTAATGTGGTATGGCAACTCGAACTGATGTACGTACGTACGAAGTTCTACGTTGTGACTGACTGACTGACCCATCGAATTATATATGCTTTATGCTTAACTTGTCTATTACCACTAATACTGTCACTTGTCATATCACTCTGATATTTCTCATTATGGATGTATGATATGGCATCTGAAATCGATTCACATCTATTCCAGGTTCTATGTTGCTCATGACTGTAACATCATTTTAAAAGGAAACCAAGTCTAGAAAAATTTATCAGAATGTGCAATTGTGGGAATTCTAGTAGCCGAGACCGATGGAGTCCAATCTGTGTTCGCTGTGAAATAGGTATCCACCTCAGACAATGAGTGAAGGGCTGCACAGGATCATGTATCAATTGGAGTAGTCTTGAGGTTAAGCGTTCGCGCGCGAAACCAAAGGTCCTAGGTTCGAGTCCCGAATTCGGGATCATGGATACGCACTACTAAAGAGTCCCATACTAGAACGAAACGGCCATTCAGTGCTTCCAACTTTTCAGTGGTGTTCTAGCTGAGATCTCATGAACTCAACTGTTATAAAAATTTATCTTTGAAAACCAAGTTTTTTTCTGTTAAGTACGGATGTGTTTGTTCTACTATGTTCTATTATTCAACTATTATTTTCTTCATTAATCGTATTTAAAACTACCAGTGATAAGATTAGTAAATTCTGTGTTCTCTAAAAGACTAGTTGAAATGTCCCATAGATAATTCTGTCTCATTGAATATAAAGTTCACTCTATTGTAATATGAAGTAGTAACTTAGTGGTTAAGAAATTCGATTTTTCATTAATTAGTCCTTAGCTTTTAAACCCCTCTACCTCTATTACGGTTTTAAACAATTGGGATAGTAAGTATCGTTAACCAACCATCCCCACTTAAACTGTGTACTTCATATCCAAGTACCTGATCAATGAGTTAATTTAATTCTTATTATCTTTTATTGTATTAAATGTATAAATTATTGAACAAACTACAAACACATATACACACACACTATTTTGTTTGAAATCATCGTTGTTCTCTCCTTTTTTTCCTTTCTTCCAGGTTAAACGTGTTTGGCAACGTCGTCGTGTACACATTGCTGATGGGGAATTATGTTTGTATCATGCAGATGAAAGTAAACCACCTGTACGCCTAACTTTACTCACTTGTCAAGTTAAATTACCTACGGAATGTATGGATAATGATTCAACTTTAAATCATAGTACTGGGGGTGGTAGTGCTGGTGGTAATCAACACTCGACAACTTCAGAAGGAAAACTTTACTTTGATCTTGTCTCAAGTAAATATGATGTTATTCTAGTCTTATTTCATAAGCCATATTCTACCATGTTTATGATTTTCATTATTGATATAATCACTGGAAAAGTAACGTTTATCTCCACCTAGAAAGTCCTTGGTAAACGTCTGAGTAACAGACCTAATACAAACTACCAGTTTTTGAGTCCTCACGATTAACGTAGCCAGTGATTGAAGGCGATGAGTGACGTGATTCAGAATCGGTGACAATAAAGCAAATCTATTCAGTTTTAAAATTATAATTTGCCTTTTACGCCACGAATTTATTCATTCTTCTCTATTCATGTTATGTATGCCTAATCTTTTTTTGCTATCACCGATAGTACTATTACTACTGTAGTGAACAAGAACACAAGTGGGGACAATCGAATGTATATAAATGCAAAATTACAAAACAACGTAATGAAATGAGATCTATACAATAAATACTTCATTTGCAAAGTGTCAATCAGCTGTCTCAAACTTGATTGTTCCTTCTGCAAATGTCAATCAATCGTCTCAGACTTCATCGTTCTTTCGATTCCACATCAATCATTCTTTATTCTTGTTCGCTTTTCTTTGATCTTCTTAACCTTCTGTCTCCAGGCATTTCGTTTTCAATTGATGATACATACTACTTATATCTGTCGACATCAGTAGCGCACACCACACTACTAGGGTTATTACTTTGATTTTCATCTCTCTTTGCTGATTTATGGTGTGGGAATGTGATTCGATACATATATGTGCCAGTTTTTGCATCGATTATGACTGACTGAAATATTCTCAGATTATAACATGTGAAGATTTGATGTATGTAGTTCTTATATAAATTCAGTAGTCATATACGATTTGGAGTTGGATAATTCATGTTATGCAAGATTAAGCCTCACGAGGTTTCCAGATCAGTATACTACTATTAAGGCAATATTATTAATATTATTTAAACGCACAAATATTGGCACAAAGAGGCACCAAATACATATGCGCCACACTTCTTCATTTGATTTGTGTGAGAGCTGGGTACCGCTCGGGTGCCCGAATCGAAGCAGGTAGTTTTCACAGGGGACCACTTCCCTAACTGTTGACCTAAAGGTCCAATCCACAAGGCAGTGAAGCAACGTTAGGAGATGCAGTCCCATGGTAACCGGTGACCAACAATAGGTTCACACATCATTTGTTCCTTCAGGATCCTGGAGTCCATGTGCACTACTGGTTTGGAATCGGAGTTTCTCAACTCCCCATGGTAAATCCTCCATATCCACCAAGCTGGTTAGAGCGCTGGATATTCACGAACTATTTAAACAAACCGAATGACAGTTAGATTTTTACCCCTGTCAACTTTAGTCAATGTTCTAACTGACTAACCAAAATGTCGGTATAGTTTGTGGAAGATCGTTTAATGTTGTACATTTACACTGACTACATAACTTATCATATCAATTTATTATAACTCCAAACAACTCATATCTCGACATAAATTAATTCACAACATATCATAGAATGTATGAATTGCTTTCCGGTCAATTAAATGATTTGTTCAGAAGTTTAAATTTGTAAAAATCATTGCAATACCATTTTTTCTTCCTATCACAACTTTCATAGATAGTCGAACATATAACTTCCAAGCAGAAGATGAACAAGAATACGAAGAGTGAGTGTTGACGAAGTTTTTTTATCAGTATAGTGTTGTGGAGATTGTTCAGTTCCATTGAAATGACCAACCGATCAATGTTAGACCACAGTTGAAAGCCTGGAAGCACTGGACATAGGCGACTCGTTTTAGTTCTCATGTGGGACCAAAGGTCCTTAATTCGATTACCGCGCGTGGGGTGGTGAATATGCACTGCCACTGAGGAGTTCCATCCTAAAGTGAAACGCTTATTCAATGCTTCTCAGGTTATCAAAGGTGATCTATCATTGATCAGTTCGTGATTTCAATGAAAATATACGTTTCTGAATGTTTTTTACTTAACTGAGTTAGATTGATTTCTGTCACTCTGTGATTAATAATATCTTCTAATGCTTTAGATTATCGATTTTACTGTTACCGCTCACTAATGTAATTAATGATTGTATCGTGCAGTAGTAATGTCTCCGTTGTGTGTATATTTGTTTTCATTAATTACCTTACAGTTAAACAAAGCTGTAAGTAAAAAAGAAAACTTACAGTTTCATTTTTATCCTCTCAGTCTTTGAACAAGTAAGCATATAATCTATACATTTTATTCAATAACTTGCCAAACATAAGTCTTCTGTAAAGCTGGATAATATCCAGCAGCTCGTGGGATCCACGACTTGCGTTTTATTTCATTAAGAACTCTTCAGCTGAATAATGCACCTGTCACATCCTAGTACTGTTGTTCATATCGAAACCTGAAACTTAATCCTTTTCGATTCAAACACTCAATATGTCATCCACTAAGCTAAATAAGTTCAAATAGCCTCTATTACCTGCGTAATAACGAATATTAATTGTCTTAATAAAGGTTTGTTTAATTTCATTTCTTAAAATCAATAATTGGAATGGAAATGCAAATCTTTAGAAATAAATAAATAATGTTAATAAACTATTGTTCAATATTTCCTTTTCTAATTATAGATGGATAAGTATTTTAAATAATGCAATGCAGGAAGAGTTTAACAAAGCAATGAATGGTGAAAACTATACAAATTCACAATGTGATCTTTCTGAAACAGCATTGAATTTATCATCGAATCGTTCTATGAGTACTAATAAATGTAATATTACTAATGGTGATAGTTTGGCTGCTGATATTGATTTAGTCTATTCAACTTTAACTGGTCAAGGCAATAGTCCTATGAATAACACTTCCTCGAAACATATGAAATCTGATAGTTTTGGAGATAGTCTACCAGGAAGTGAAAATGATTTGTTAGATTCTAGGTAATAGTAATAAAACTTATTTTTATCATCTTGTCATAATTTTCAGTTTTGTTAGTATGTAAATGATCTTTACGTGTTTTGTCTCAATCACTTGTGTATCATGGGTGTATAGTCTCTACCAGGTAGATTTAATCCACTATGTTCACGTGATAATAGCTTTGCCTAAGGAATTGAGTGGATGAAAAGTAAGTGTTCAACTCAACCTGGTCCACCTAGAGAAGGAAGTTAGAAAACCCTGACTCCAAATGTACCAACGTACATAAACAGAGTCCAAGATCGTGGAGCGGCATCTCCCTACATTGTTCCACTGCCTTGTGCGGTGCATACTATTTGTGGTGCCCAAATTTATCAAATTCTATGTGTATGAAATAGAAATATGATTTCTACTTTAATTGGTTTACTGATCTTGTGAATGTTTGTTTAAATATGATGCAAACCAATATACTTCTCTGTGGAATCTTAGTAATCTTCATTTTTGATGTTACTCATTTAATGTTCACTAGTTTATGTACCCGACTTTGGATGTAAACTAGTAATACTTCCGGAATATTAAAACTGAGTTGCTTTTTGCATAAATTGAATCAGTGGTATAACCGTTAGAAGTTAACTGCTCTAACCAGTAGACCACTTTTTTTATGAAGTACTATGTACCGAGAGGTGGCTCAATAATTAAGGCATCCGACTTTCAGCCACTCAGTCACCGGTTCAAATCTCACTATGCTTTGGTTTGAGTAACTTTACCTAGAGTGTGACTTAAAGCCAAATTCACGAATCCGCACCTGCCAAATGAGTTGACCCGGTTTCTTATCGTGATATCTAAAGCTCTTGAATCTAATTGTGTCTAGCAAACGTACGATTACTTTTATAATTCTCAGAACGTTTCGGAATCGGACTCTTTTATCCACTAATGCGTTATCCCAGCCAAAATCAATGTCAGACTCGTCAATACGAACATCAAGACAGTTCTAATATACGGGTTTGAAACTTGGAGAACTACTACAACCATCATCAAAAGAGTGCACGCATTTATAAACAATTGTCTATGCCAAATATTCCACATCCATAGATCAGACACCATCAACAACAAGATACTGTAGCAGAGAGTAAATCAACTTCTAGCTCAATAGGAAAATAAGAAAAGATACTGTAGGTGGATAGGACATACATTGTGGAAATCATCAAACTGAATCACGAGGCGAGTGCTAACTCGGTATCATAAAGGTGAAAAGCAAAGAGGAAAACTAAGAAACACATCGCGTCGATAATTGGAGGTAGACATCAAAAGGATGAAACAACATTTGGAAAGGATTTCTCAAGAGAGAGTTGTTTGGCGAATCCCGATTGGCGGCTTATACCTCCACGAGGGTTAACAGGTGTAAATAAATGTAATAGCTTGCTTTTAATGTAATGTAAAAAATAATCACGAAGATTTTCAAAAATTTACTGGTTATCGTTGGTTGTTTAAATTATGTCGGTTTGTGATCTCAATAACCTTCAATGATCTCTACAAACACCTGTGCTGATAATTAACATGTGAAGCAATGACCAGTGGATTTCGATTGTGTTGTATGTGTTGTATGTCCTGGGTTCGGATCCCAGTTACACGGTCATGGATGCGCATTACCATTGAGGAGTCCTATAATTGGATGAAATGGACTTTCAGTGCTTTTAGGTTTTCAATGGTTATTAAACTTAGATTAGTTTTTAATCTTAATCAAATTTGATAATTTCTATAACCCATATTGCTGTTAAGAAGAACCAGTTTGCTGTAAGTTACCATTCTACCCAAGTTTGTCAACTAAATGAGTCTGCAACTTTTATTGTTTTACAAAATGCATAGTATTTCGAAAAAAATTCCACTGGTTTTGTCTTTTGAGATACAGTTTTCATAAATCAGAAACACGACGCTATTATCAGAATATTAGCCAAAGTTACCTAAAAACATCTGATATGAGAAGTCCCATAATAGAACGAAACGGCCGTCCAGTGCTTCCAGGTTTTTCATAGTGGTCTAGCTTCAATTGACTCATGATTTCAACTATGAAAATACTGAAATCTCCACAAAACCCCTTCTGATATGTAACAATCATAAATCGTATATATGTATTAATTACTTGTTTTGTAATTGTTTTCTTTTTTTCCATTAGCGGTTCGCAAATTAGTTGTTCACATGAAAGTCACTTAGATAGTGCAGATGCTTTTTCAACAGATGGTATTAATGCGACTGAACCTAAAGGACGTCCATCAAAATCATTAATTCAATCTTCTTTACGATTCTGTGCGCCTGGTAACGAAGTATGCGCTGATTGTGGTCGACCTGGTTAGTAGTAAACTTTGTTAAGTTGATAATTTAGTCACTACAGTTTTCATATTTTCGTAGATGTCTTCGGAAATCCTTACCTGGTAGGATGTGTTTTTCTCTCCATCTCCCTAACTGCAAAATGTGACTTTAGAACTAGTCTGCATCAACGCCGAAACTAGTGATTACGTGTGAAGCAGTTCAGTTCTTTGATAGCTTCATTTTTGTTGAAAGTTTCACCAGCCCTTGTGGGTTGATGTTTGAGGAAATCTCGATATGAAATCAGAAAGCTTGATTGACGTTTGTTGATTTGGGTCTTTTGTGATGTTGACGAGATATCCATATTGTAACTGAAAGACCAGTTTGCTGCTGATTAGTCCACCTCGTTCTATATAATGGGCATGAGACTTGGACATTAAGAGTAGAGTATGTTCATATTTTACTAGTATTTAATCATAGATGTCTTTGAAGCATTACATGTGTATTTTGGGTTCATGAATTTAGCAATTCTGAGGTTAGACACGGAATTGTATGTAAATATGCTGAATTGATTGATGAGGTGGTGAATCTTCATCAGCTGAGATGGTTGAAGCATTTGTTACATATGTCCACCCACTTTTTCGACGAGAAATATGTTCTGCTTGGAAGAAAGATTGGTGCGGTCAAATCAATTTGTGATAGCAGTTCATGAAGTTATGAACATTTGGACTGAGTTATGTAGGTTGTTCAAGACTATGTGGTGACGGTTCGCGTAATTACCACAGTCAACAATTATAGACTTTAGATGACATGACTCGGAATCGTTAACATTATCTCAGGCGCACTGTTTCCTTTAGAACCGGAGTCTTGAAATCTCGTCGTAGTTTTTTTTCTTTTTCCCATACTCAATCTTTTCTTTGTAATTTAGCCTATTTCATTATTTCGATCTTAACCACTTTGTTTTTAAAAATTATTTTAAAAACTGCGGTTAGTCATATTCCACTATTGTTTTCACCTTTCTCATCTTTTTTGTTGATTTACAAGATCCCGAATGGGTTAGTGTAAATTTAGGTATATTAATTTGTTTGGAATGTTGTGGTGCACATCGAGAATTAGGTGTACACTATTCCCGTACTCAATCATTGTTGATGGATGAATTATCGACCAATCAACTATTGGTAAGGGGTTTCACAATCAATTCTATTTAATTTATTTAGATGTTCCTTATTTATTATTTATTTGAACACATGAACATTTGTACAAAGGGACGCCAGAAATATATGCGCCGCACAAATCTCATTTGATTTGTGTTAGGGCTGTAATACTACTCAGGTGCCCAAACTGAAGCAGGTGGTTTTCTTAGAGGGCCACACCCGGAGCCTTTGACCTAAAGCTCTGACCTACAAGGCAGTGGTTCACTGTGAGGGATGCACTCTCATGGTAGCCGGTGACCAACAGTCGGTTCATACGCCATTTGTTCCCCAAGGATACTGGAGCCCATGTGCACCATTGGTTTGGAATCAGGGTTTTCCAACTCTCCTAGATAGGCATGAAGGGTCCACCAACCCGGTTAAAGCGCCGAACATTCGCTTTTCGTCCTCTCAATTTCGTAAATAACACTCCCGTCATGAGAATGAATTCAGTAGGACTTCTCGGGTAGAGGCTATATATGCGAGGCCATGTGAGAGCATTTTGAAAGGGAGGGCGGACTCTCTCCACTCTCGGCCTTACCAGGGCATTTCGGGGCTCTTTTACAATTATTAAATATCCTTTAAAAACCCTCAGGATTTTTGAAACAATCCTGTTTAAATTTCTACTAACAGTCAATTCATAATTGTAATGTTACTTGTTTTCGATGTTGCCTTTTTTTCCTTTCTATTATTTCAGTTACCTCGATTCATTGGGAATCAACTGTTTAATAGTGTATATGAGTCTAGTTTGCCAGCAGGAAGTAAACCGAACGCTTTAGATTCTGTTACGTAAGTAGAATTTGAAATATGAATGTTTTATTATATAGTTAAGTATACCTGGCTTTGTCCATAAAATCTTTTAAATGAAGTACGGGCAGGGGGGGATAAAATAATTTTCATATTATTTACCGTAGCCAAATCTCCTGATAGGACTAAATGTAGAGACAGTAAACTATACCCGTCGAAACGCATTTATGCGGTTATGCTTTTTTAAATCCCTGTCGGGAAAGTTCTACTTTCTACATTCGTATGCCGTCTCTTGTTGCTTATAAAACTAAATGGACGAGAAATGAAATTCCATCGCTCAGACCTAGTTGATACCTATGAAGAGTCCACCTAGGAAGGAAAGTTGGAAAATCAAAACCTCATACCAACGTTATACATTAATAAGGTTCAAGATCCCGAAGTAATGAATAAGACATAAAGCTATTTCGGTTATCTGCTTTCGTTATGATCGTTATTAATACTGACAATTCCTCTTAACATAGGATTCATAGAATTTTCAACAGAATTGTTTTACTCGAGAAAAAATGACATATGTACATAAAAAATCATTTGGATAAAAGTGTGTTAAAAGTTTACAAATTTCAAATATAAAAGCCAACAAAATTCAGAGTAGCCCTTCTAATAACCAGAGCAACAATTAATATAGGTACATGGACATTCCGCACAATGTGAGAGACTGGGAGGGCTACAAAAACGTGGAGATACAACTTGGCGGTGCTCTGAATAAGTGAAACCCATTGGACGCAAGCTGGATAGAAAAGATTATCTTCGAGTGACGTGCTGTTGTACTCTGATCATGAAGAAGAAAATGTTTTGCACACACAAGGAGTTGCACTGACGCTGGCCAAGGGAGCACGAAAAGCAATTATAGGATTGGAATCTGATGGATTTTGAATCATATGAGCATCGTTCATAATAAAGTAAGACGGGATCACAATGAATGTCATCCAGTGCTGATAACAATGGAGATGATAAAGATCAGCTTTATCAGAGGCTGCAGTCGATCATAGAGTAGTGTCGAGGAAATAACCTGACCATCCTGATTGGAGACCTGAACAACGAGGTCGGAATGAACACCGTTTGTGAAGATATTATGGGACGAAATGGACTGTGTAAGGAACGAAAATGGTTAGATGTATGCAATGTAGTTTGTAGGTGACACCATATTCCCGCACAAACGTTTACATAAACTGGAACAGGTGGGCAGGACACTTTGATGAACTCTTAAGTACACTAACTCAAGCGAACCCATCAGATATCCCTTACATAGGGAAAAATGCTTGTGAAAACAACCAGTGTAGCAACAGCTTATACATCAGTAGCCCTCAACATACACATGGGAAAAACGAAGAACCCGAAATACAACAGGGAAAACACCAACACAATGACACATGATGGAGAAACTCTGAAAGAGGTAGAAAATCTCATATACCTCGTCAATATCATCGAAGATCAAGGAGGATCTGATGCACACGTAAAGGCAAGCATTGTCAAAGAAAGAATAGCATTACTACAGTTGAACAACATATGCAACTCAAAACAACTGTCTCCCAACCAATTTCAAAGTCAGAATCTTCAATACGAATGTCAAGACGGTTCTACTGTATGAAACTGAAACATAGAGATCCACTACAACCACCATCAAAAGAGTGCACACATTAATAAACAATTGTCTACGCAAAATATTCCACACCCATAGGTCAGACACCATCAACAACAAGATACTGTGTCAGAGAGAAAACCAACTTCTAGCACAATAGGAAAATAAGAAAAGGTACTGTAAGTGGATAAGACATACATTGTGGAAATCATCAAACGGAATCACAAGGCGATTGCTAATGATATCATTCATACAAATTAAGGACAGGAATCAAACAAACTTCAGCTTCTCATTCTTCATACTGCTTTATAATCCTCATTTAGCCGTTTTATCTAGTTCATACTCTTGTTCTCTCTTCTGGATCTGATATGATTTGACTACTTTTATTATCGTATTAAAGTAATATCGTAGTATACCTGAAGGAGAGAGAGAAGTATTTCAAACCATCTGTTATATCAATCTTCAATTTAAATAATTCTGTATTTTCTTAATTTTTTTAGTGATCCAACTGATGGAATGACACAAAGACGTAATTTTATTAAATCAAAATATGTTGATCGACGTTTTATAACGAAAACAACATCGGATTCATTAATTGTGACATCAAATTCATTAGATTATAATACGAATAATAATAATAAATCGTTCTCAGATGATATTTCAACTTCTCGTGATCCTATTTCAGAACGATTTTTAAGACGTGATCTATTAAGAGCAGTAAAAACTGGTAATTTATCATTACTAATTCAGGTAAGATAATGACTAGATTAATGATAAGATAATTAATATAATACGTTGTGCCATTAAATGAATAAAAATTAAGAAGAAATCATGAACCGTATCAAGTTAGACTGCCATTAAGAAGCTGGAGCACTGAACAGCTGTCTCGTCCTAGTAAGGGACTGTTCCCCAGTTACGTATCTATAGTCCCACATGTGGGACTGGAACTCAGCAATTTAGGTCTCGCGCAAAGACGCTTAACCATTGAATCGGTATCCAGCGTTGTAAACGTCTAACTTCTATAAAATCATTTAATTAACCCTCATATTATGTTTAGTTGTTTAATAGATATAGGTGTCCAAAGAAAAATAAAAAGGGATTACATCATAAAATGATTTATGATTTCAAATAACAAAAGAAAAAGTTGCATGCTGATTGTGGATAGGAGGGAATGAAAATATTCTCCAGGGCACAAATATGCGTGGTATTTGTCCACTTAAGAATCACGGAAATGTTTTACAGAATAAATCATAACTGATCACATCTTTAAACAACAATCGGGAGATACAAACAAATGTAGTGCGAATTCACCTCATTCCACAAGGCAGTGACTCAGTAGCTAAATCGATAAATTCTTATCTAAGAATGAACGCCAACTCTTGGATGTGATGGGCACATCCAGCCGATGAGTCAGAAATGGGACTAAACGGCGGGTTGTGAATTCCACTGCCATCCACTATCGATCTCTGCTTAAAATAACAGTTTTCAATTTTAAAGAAGTACAAAGTAATCATAGAAACAAAATTAAGACCAAAATGTACTGCAGAAGAGAATCAAGCTCATGGAAGAATGAAAGACTGTATGTGTTGCTTTGGCATGCAGCGTTCATGTTTGAACTAGTGAATTTTCATTGCCTCACCAATGCAGTGCACAAGTTTCCGATTCGAACTTCCATTTATTTTACTATGTACATTATTTTATTGTGTAATTCTTTCGAGACAATATGCTCAGGTTTGATGAGGCATTTCTGTAACATGAACTACTAATTGAAAGAGAGAGACAATCAAACTAAAATGTGACATCACTCTTCTTATTCTTTTACTATTATAAGCCCCAATATTCCTTCGTGCATTCTTTTTTCCTATCTTCGCGAACCATATTCTCATTGTTCAACACTATTACGTCATTTCAACAACTTAAATTTGGTCAAGCACATATATACGAGATTCTACATTGATAATAACTAATTGGCTCAATTATGCTTACTGATTATTGAATTAATCAAGTCATTTTAATGGATGATAACTTCATTCTTTTTTTCTTCGTTCT
Source organism: Schistosoma rodhaini (assembly GCA_944470415.2). Lineage (NCBI taxonomy): Eukaryota > Metazoa > Platyhelminthes > Trematoda > Strigeidida > Schistosomatidae > Schistosoma > Schistosoma rodhaini. Next base: position 5,419,034 of record OX104042.1, on the reverse strand, counting down.
GTTCATAGGTATTTGCTGAACGACTAGATCTTATGACACCATTTAAACCAGAAGATAATGATGATGATTCTTATTCACTTTTACCTGGAACAACTGCATTACATATAGCTGTAGAGACAACTAATAAATTTTTAATAAAATCCAAATCAAATTATTCTCATGGAAACAAAGTTGATATGTCCGATTTAAGTGAACAACAACAAATAACTGAATCATTTTTAAATTTTGATAATAATAATAATAATAATGAATTCGAGAAATCACCACATAATAATTTACCATTAGTGGAATTCATCTTACAAAATTCTTCATCGTGAGTTTATCCTGTTTCTTTTTTTTGTCTGTATTATGTAATGTCAAAAATCGAACATATACTTCAGTGGTATTGAGTCTTCTGTGAACGGATCATTATTATTTGAGTAGTGTTTTATGTAGTCCGATTATTGATTCATTCTCGTAGATTACCTGTATAGAACTAATCATTTTCTTATGATCAATAACTCAATGATAGTAAGATGATAATTGAGATCAATACTTAGTGCCCTTCAGTCTAGGATACAGTTTCTCTCATACTCGCTTACTTTGATAGTAGAGACAGAACAAGATGACAACAAGTAGATAAACTACTACTGTACAGTCCAATTCATAATTCAATACTGGTGTTATACTACTTACGCCTGTTACCTTTCGTGTAGGAGAACAAGCTGCCAACCAGGACTCTCAAAACAACTCTGTCCTGAGCTCCTCTTCCTAGTTGTTTACAGTCGCTATTCATTCATTGACATCTATCTCCAATTTTCAACGCAATATGTTCATTGGTCTTCCCCTTTGCCTTCCACCTTTAGGATACCGAGTTAGCACTCGCCTCGTGATTCGGTTTGATGATTTCCACAATGTATTTCTTATCCACCTACAGTACCTTTTCTTATTTTCCTATTGTGCTAGAAGTTGGTTTTCTCTCTGCTACAGTATCTTGTTGTTGATGGTGTCTGACCTATGGGTGTGGAATATTTTGCGTCGACAATTGTTTATTAATGTGTGCACTCTTTTGATGGTGGTTGTAGTGGATCTCTATGTTTCAGTTTCATACAGTAGAACTGTCTTGACGTTCGTATTGAAGATTCTGACTTTGACATTGGTTGATAGACAGTTGTTTTGAGTTACATATGTTGTTCTTTCTTTGACAATGCTTGCCTTTACGTGTGCATCAGATCCTCCTTGATCTTCGATAATATTGACGAGGTACATGAATTTCCACCTATTTCATAGTTTCTTCATCATGTGTCATTGTGTTGGTGTTTTCCTTGTTGTATTTTAAGATCTCGGTTTTCTTCCCCTGTATGTTGAGGCCTACTGATGCAAAGGCTGCTGGTGTGATAAAATAGACTGATTAGCTGACCCTACAAGGGTATAATTAGAAAGATACAATTTATACGTGAACAGGAACTGAATGATAGAATCCGTAATAAAATTAAAGGTAATGACACATAACAACAGTATATGCATCATCGAATGATTTACAAATGAGGAGAAAATACATAATACATACATAGACGCATAATAAATCAAATATTCAGTAACTAAACAGTGAAAATGATGATTATTTGTAAACTACCTCCAAACAATGATGGAATATACACATATTGAGATTTAAGAAGGATTAGTTCAGCGAATTTATTTTTAGTGCTGCAAACTCGCAAATCTATGCTTATCTTGGTAGATGCAGTTGTTGTGAGGTTGAATAGTCATCAAGAATATAGACAATAAATAATAAATATGCCATGTTGCGTAACTTGATCTAATGAAATTTCGAATTTGAGATGATCTGTGATCTGAAAGATAAGTGGAACAGAAATAATTCGATTGGAGTTCAAAGGTCATTGTTATAACTTTTGCCCCTGTCAATTATCATGTGACAAAATCGTCAATCAGAATATCGACTTATGCGACGTCGGCCCTAAGCCGAACCCAATGACGCGTTAGCCAGCATAAACAGCCTTACGTCAACTCTGAATCCTAATTGGCCCTTCTCGCCTAGCCCTCCCCGTTTGAGTGTAGAACAAAATCTCGGCCTCCACCGTATGTATCGTATGTATTTCAGACACACGTAGTTTATATACACGAAGACCATACCGCATCATACGATGAAATAGCAAATAATAATTATACAAGATCAAGCCAAAAGTGGCTGTGAGTACAGAAGACTATACCTTAGTGATTTAGAATAACTTAAGAATAGTAAATCGTATAACAGTAGCGAATAGGTCAAAGGAAAGCTTATAATATAAAGAATATGTATGTACATATAATACAGTCACTTAATAATTATACAATAAGGATATGTGTAATCATAGTTACCATTCATTTTTTCTTCGTTTGGATGTAACACTCATGACTGACCAAGAATGACCAACATAAACCATCATCTACTTTAGGATATTTTCACTCTTTCACTTTATACACATTCTCATTCTGCATTTATTTTTCCTCTTAAAAGAAACCTTTGATTAGTGGTAATGAATCATTGCCTTGATTCTGTAAATGTTAAAACACAGGTTTCAGATACACAGAGATTATGTACCCATTTACTTAGAAGTGTATGTGTGCATGTGCGCGCATTTATACATTTCGATGTATATATTTGTTTGTTTATAGACAACTTAGTTCCTTTTTTTTCAAAGAATTTCCTGTACATATATTACTGTCTTATGAATTGATCCGATGTTGTTTCCTTGAGGAAGGGAAGTTGTTGATCATTCTACAACTAAATTTTTCCTTATTGTGAATAGATGAATAGTGATGTAGTGTGTATGTTTGTGTATATAGCATATTGTATGAGTAAGCTATTGTAAACTGTCTATGAATTCGATTTAAATTGGTTCGTATTTTCCTCCGGTTTTGATATTAAGGACTGGAATTGATCAGTTTTTATATTGGTACTTGTGTATCCTTGATATTGTTATTTAGTTACGAGTTTTTTAAAAAAAAATTAAAGGTGGATTGTGGCCTGTAGTGGAATCCAGGACTCAAGTTTCGTCCTACTTGGTTTTCTTAAGCTGGATATACCTTTTATGTCTAGGTGCTGATGTTCGCATCAGGATTCAAACTTTAATGTGTTATCCATTTAGCCTACAGAAGTTAGACAACCACTAATCTTCTCAGCGGATGTAGGTTAATGTGTAAGAACTTAAATTAATCCATTAAGTCAATAGCTATTTTAACTCATTAGCTTAATGGATGCTTGAAAAAGATGAGAAGTTTACCACTAATAACTGCAACAGATAGGTAATCGGTTCGGAAACATTCGTATTTTTTCCCGTTAATGGTTCAGTGTAAATATCAACACTAAGACGCAGGTAGATCTGGCTTACAGCCTCCAGATAGGATGAAACTCACGTCATTGATTCCACTCCTAATCGCTACTCCCCTTTAATAAATGCCTGTGAGCACCAGATATATATGCGCCGCACAGATCTCATTTGATTTGTGCTAGAGCCGTGATACTGTCCGGGTGCCCAAACTGAAGCAGGTGGTTTTCTTAGGGGGCTACATCCAGAGCCTTTGACCTAAAGGTCTAATCCACAATCTCAATTTCGTAAACAACACCCGTGTTGCGAGAAGTCAGTGAGTAGGACTTCCCTGGTAGTGGTTACATGCACGTGACCATGTGAGAGTATTTCGATAGGGGAGCGGACCCTCCCCATTATGGGCCGTACCAATGCATTTAGGGTCAAAACTAGTCAGAATCTAGAAAACGATCGCTTGCACATGATATTCAAGAGTAAACGACTTTTATATCATAACACCCAGAAGCAGAAATTTTAGTAACGTTTCGTTCTCTGATCTCAGAATGGTTCAATCGTTATGTTTTCATCGGGTCCTTTTTTTAAACAACATCATTGGCACTAACTTCAGTAAGGAGGGAGCTATGGACATATCTTTACATGGGACTGACAGGATGATTTTGATTATGATCGATTATTTTGGATCCTTGTGTCCTGTTAAAAAAATCAACTGCGTACAAACTGTTTTCAAAAGAGAGAAAACACAATTTACAAACCTGTTTTATGATAAAAGGAATATAGATATTCATGTAATCTAGTTACTTAATAGTCATCTAATAAGAATATATATAATAACTGTTCATAAATAATACCCAGCAGTTACCCTTCATTTATTCCTCGTTTGAATGTCACACAACCGATAAAAAAATTAACCGACAACTATCATTTCGAGAATCATGTCAAAAGGGGTGCCAATAATAACCGATCAAGGTCAAAGTTTCTTTCTCTCTCTCTATATATATATATATTCATGTGATTACTGATTGGATACTCGTAATGTAGGGTTGATGGGTTGCATTTTTATCCATTTTATTTCGCTTGATAATGTATTCCTCTATTTTAAGAGAAATCTCAAATAATGTCTTGTTTGTTCAAATTACAATTATGAGTGTTCTTTTAATTTTGTTTTCTGATATTTATGTTTTATATTTACATTTGAAGTGGTAGTTTAAAACGCGCCAATCAATTGGGTGATACAGCATTACATCATGCCGCTCGTTATGGATGTGTGGATGCATTAAAACTAATAGTTCAAGCTGGCGGGATTCCAACACCCGTAAGTATCTTTTTTTCTGTTGTGTTCCAGCTTCATGATATCTAAACACATCAATGAGCTTATTGCGTCATACTGTTTTTGCCCTACTGTCAGCGTGATTGATTGGATTACTTATTATACAGTGGTCGGATTACAGGGCTCGCTTATTGATGTGTCCAGTTTATGTCTAATCACACCACAGAACTTCTCTTTTTCGAGAGATAGTATAACTTTTCCTGACCAATATCTCAGTAGCTGTGGATTCCTTATCCTTGTCGGTTCAATATTCACGTACTTTAATAACTGGTCAGAACACGAATAAGACTTCCATTATTATTTATCTAACCTCTCTATTCGTTATAACTAAAAAAATACATTCCATAGTATACATTGAATAGCTGTCTGCACAGCAATACAAATCAGAAATTACAATATGTATTTGATTAAGTCATAAGTGAAACAAAACTGAGTAATTGGTCTGTAATTAATTAGCGATAATTTCAAATGACTTTGTGTGGTCGAATAGAAATAACAGTTTATACGTCAAACAGAAGTTTACAATTAGAAGGATATAAAAATATAATCAATAATAACTTCTTGTCTCGGAGTGAACATCGACTCAGGGATGCTGGTACATCTAGCTGATGATTCCCAAATGGAATGAAACGCACGTTCTGGATTCTACTACTAGCCACTGATGCATAAATGTGCCTGGTCATATGTTGTAGCTGACTGACTGACACCATTCATCTTTGCTTATAATTCATGTAAGATAGTTCTTAACATTTCCATTTCCCAAAATATACGTTCATTATGTAACAGGTTTGCTTTGGTTTTTCATTCCTGTTCAGAAAGCATACACAAAAATATTGTTTATTTCGGAATAAATATTGAATTACTGGAATAACTATTTGCTTTTCAGTTCTATTTATTTATTCTCGTAGCTATTGGAATGAAGTTATATGGTTTATGATCTATAGGATTAATATCAAACTGTTGTAGATTTGCTTAACTTCAAACCCTATAGGTTGCACGACTAGTTTTAGTGACAAATCAATAAAATCTAAGAATGCGCTTTTTATGGTGACTGTTTAGACAGCTCCCAAAATGCGAGGAACCATCCAGAGGCTCTAAAGAAACCGAAGAGATTATATCTAACCAGAACCCTATAGAACCTTCTAGAATATTAACGTGGCGTACTATCATTGGACTATTGTATAACTTTCCTACTTACTGATTGACTGGATTACAATTATGTTACTAGCCTATACCAAAAACTATAAATACCCCTAGTTTTTCTACTAGTACTGTAGTGAACAGAACACTAGTTGGGGACAATCGAATGTATTTAAGCAAACATTACAGACTATCTCAGTAAATTCTGATAACCAAACCAATGAACAGTCAATTTGCAAATTAACAACCAATTGTTTCAATCTTCACTGTTTCTTCTCTAATTCCATTGCTCATGCATTTTCCAAACGATTGCGCTTCATTTCAGTTCTTTCTTCATCGGTCTTCTGCGAAAATACATTCTATGTCTGACCAACACCATATACTACTTATATAGATATAAGTAGACCACACCACAGTACTAGTATTTATTCCTTAACTCCTTCGGAGTATTGCTCGCTGATCATCATAGAATGACCTAGTAAGCAATGCTGAGATTAAGCGAAGATGATCCATCTGTCAGTTCATGAAGTAGATTTTCATCAACCAAGTTAGTTAAGACAGATATTGTTTGAATCTTATCACCTATCTGGACTGTGATGTTTGCTATTCTCTGAACCGGTATTCAGGAAGCTGATATCAGTTAAACCAATACATGGCACCAGTTCGCTCCTTCATTGACTATTAGTCCTAGCTATATTACTAGATTCAGATCACGTGGTTGAGGTCTGTTCGATATCCACGATAACTGGTTAAAAACGTTGGATGCTATGATTCAGAAACTCGAAAATAAACAAGTTCAATGAACTTATATTGCCCTTCAATTAGTTCTTTATCGGGGCTCTATGCTAATATATATATATATATATATATATATATATATATATGTATTACAAATGAATAAAAGGTTGATGCCAATTAAATGGTAGTGATTCAGTTTAACAGTATAATAATCAGTTAGTTACACAGCGTCTGTTAAATTAAAATTAAAACTCAGGTGCATGAACATAATCAGTTAATTATTACAAGTAGTTACGTAAGATTAGGAATGGGAATGTTATTTTGTTATCTTTGAAATTCATGATAAGTGATCAGTGGAGATAATCTGTATCAGGTGTGAGACAGTTCACCCACTAAATACAACGGAAGATGATCATGCACTATTGTGAATTGATTTAAAGTTAAACTTGTGCACCGCTCCTATGATGGACTAAACTGCCAAATCGTCCACGGAGGACAACTCACCGACTCCTTTGAAGTAAAGACCGGTGTTAGGCAAGGTTGCTTACTCTCACCCTTTCTCTTTCCCTGGTGACCGACTGGATTATGAAGACGTCAACATCTGGAGGAATGCATGGGATACAGTGGACAGGCTGGATGCAGCTTGACGATTTAGACTTCGTGGATGATCTGGCTCTTCTATCACATAAGCAACAACAAATGCAGGAGAAGACGGCCAGTGTAGCAGCAGTAGATTTCAATATAAACAAAAGGAAAAGCAAGACTCTCCGATACAATACAATATGCACCAATCAAATTACACTTGACGAAGAAGCTTTGGAGGATGTGGAAACCTTTACATATCTGGGCAGCATCATTGATGAACACGGTGGATCAGATGCAGATGTGAGGGCGCGGATCAGCAAAGCAAGAGCAGCATGCTTACAACTGAAGAACATTTGCAGCTCAAAACAATTTTCAACCAACACCAAGGTAAGAATTTTCAACACAAATGTCAAGACAGTTCTACTGTATGGGGCGGAGACGTGGAGAACTACGAAAGCCATTATCCAGAAGATACAAGTGTTTATTAACAGCTGTATAGCAAGATACTTCGTATCCGTTGGCCAAGCACTATCAGCAGCAAGTTACTGTGGGAGACAACAAACCAGATTCCAGCGGAGGAAGCGCTGGAAGTGGATAGGTCACACTTTGAGGAAATCACCTAATTGTGTCAGAAGGCAAGCCCTCACATGGAATTCTGAAGTTCAAAGGAGAAGAGGAAGACCAAAGAACACATTACGCCGAGAAATAGAGACAGACATGAGAAGAATGAACAAGAACTGGATAGAACTAGAAAAGAAGGCCTAGGACTAAGTGGGTTGGAGAAAGCTGGTCGGCGGCCCATGCTCCATTGGGAGTAACTGCCGTAAGTAAGTAAGTTGTGCACCGCTGGATACCAACTCAGTGGTTTTCAAGTTAAGTGTTCGCGCGCGAGACTGAAAGTCTTTGGTTCGATTTTAGCATGCGGGGTCGAGTTTGCGCACCATCGCTCATTAGTCATCGTAATCATCGTCTCAATATGATATACGAGTACATATTTGTTCCGGACTCTACTTTTATCATAATTAACTGGCACTGAATTGATTTACATTTTAAATGAGAGTATTTGTTTGCAGTCAATTAGTTTTTTCTAAAAAGAAAATATACTTCTTCTATACTTCTTTCTCTCTCTTCCCTCCCCTATCTCTCTCTTCTACAGATACTCCAATTAACTAATCATAATGGTCAAACAGCATTAGACCTTGTAGAGAATGCATTAATACAATACAAATTGAATACTACTACTACTACTACTACTACTACTACTACTACTAATAATAATAATAATAATAATAATAATAATAATAATTCAATCTTATTAGATAATTATAAATCTTGTCAACATATTCTTAAATTATCTGATTTCATTGCATCTAATATATCATCATGTAAAACTAATTGTTTAATTACTGATTCTATTAGTTCATTATTTTCTAATATCAATGGATCTATTGATAAATTATCAACATATCGTAATCATTTAATAGAATTATTAAATCAATTAAATTCAATAAATTGGTGTCAATTAAATACTTCTTCAACATCATCGTCGACGACGACGACATCCACAACAACAACAACAGTTCAGTTAATAAATAATGAAAAAATAACAATGACTACAAATTCATTAGTTACGGCTAGTACACCAAATATTACAAATGTACCTATTACAAATAAATTAGAAATATCTCATCATAATAATAATTATCAATTAGGAACATTTTCATTATCTCCTATAATGAAATGTGTTAATCAATTGGTGAGTAATTGATTTTATTTATTTATTTATTTGCCCCCAAATGCCCTGGTACTGCCGAGAGTGGAGAGAGTCCGTTCTCCCTCTTGAAATACCCTCATATGGCCACCCCTATATAGCATCTGCCAGAGAAGTCCTACTCACTGACTTCTCGCACCACGAGTGTTGTTTATACGGAATTGAGAGGACGAAAAGCGAATGTCCGGAGCTTTAACCGGGTTGGTGGACACAGCGAGTCCACCTAGGGAAGTTCGAAAACTCTCATTCCAAACCAATGGTGCACATGGGCTCCAGTATCCTGATGGAACAAATGGCATATGAATCAAACGTTGGTCACCGGCTACCATGGGACTGCATCTGCTCACGATGCTCCACTGCCTGGTGGATTAGATCTTTAGATCAAAGGCTCCGAGTGTGGCCCCCTATGTAAACCACCTGTTTCGGTCTGGGCATCCGGGCAGTATCATAGCCCTCGCACAACTAAATGGAATGACGCTTTCTACTGACAATACTAATGTGGGGCATATATATCTTGTGCCCCCTTCAACCAATATTTATGTGTTTAAATAAATAATAAAATTTATTTGTTTAAACAGTATGTATATATATGCCATATGATGGTAGTTGGGATACTCTCCGACTGCCCACCTTGAAGTAGGTATTTTTTTCTAGAAGGCCCCTAATCAGGCCTTTGGTTTAGAAGTTTAATCCACGAGCAAGATAGTAGAACAAAATGAAAGGAGACGCGATCCAGTAGTGGTTAATGACCAACAATAGGTTCATACGATATTTGTTCTCTCAAGATCCTGAAAACTATATGCACTAATGGTTTGGAATCAGGGTTTTTTGACTCCTTTAGGTGAGTGCTCTGTACTCACCAACCTGGTTTAAACATCCACCGGACATTCACTATTTATTCTATTGATTCGTAGACAACACCTCTGCCTCGACAAGAGAGTCGTTAGAATTTCCCTGCAGATGCTATATATGGTGGTCAAATGAGAACATTTCGAGAGGGAGAGCGGAGTCTCCCTACTTGTTGAGTAATACTTCATAAATTTATATATCTAATTATTTTTTAAAAATTAAGGCTTCTCTTCATTTCAAATATTCAATGAATAGTGTTATGATGATGAACGTAAGGGCAATCATGAGTAATTTTCAGCCATTTGTAATCAGACATTCAAAAAAATTTATTTGAACACATAAATATTGGTTGAAGGGGGCACAAGATATATATGCCCCACATTAGTATTGTCAGTAGAAAGCGTCATTCCATTTAGTTGTGCGAGGGCTATGATACTGCCCGGATGCCCAGACCGAAACAGGTGGTTTACATAGGGGGCCACACTCGGAGCCTTTGATCTAAAGATCTAACCCACCAGGCAGTGGAGCATCGTGAGCAGATGCAGTCCCATGGTAACCGGTGACCAACGTTTGATTCATATGCCATTTGTTCCATCAGGATACTGGAGCCCATGTGCACCATTGGTTTGGAATGAGAGTTTTCGAACTTCCCTAGGTGGACTCGCTGTGTCCACCAACCCGGTTAAAGCTCCGGACATTCGCTTTTCGTCCTCTCAATTCCGTATAAACAACACTCGTGGTGCGAGAAGTCAGTGAGTAGGACTTCCCTGTCAGAGGCCATTTATGCGTGGCCATGTGAGAGCATTTCGAGAGGAAGTGTGGCCCCTTCCCACTCTCGACCGTACCAGGGTATTCGGGGTCTTGGATAGTTTATACGGAAGAAAATAATAATAACAATACAGTTTCTAAACATATTGCACACAATTAATTAATCTGTTAAAATCTTACGCAGTTTAGTCCTTCAGTATGTTAAAAAATAACAAAATATAAACTCTTCCTTAAAGATTGATTTGTCTGCTAATTAAACGCTCAATCCGATTTCCTGGCTGCTTCTAATAACGTCTCACTAAATCCATATGGCAACTTGAACACAAGAGAAAATCTGACGCTTTACTTCAAGGTTAAGTACGTACAGAAAATCGTGCATATTTATACTATTTAACACAACCTTAATCGTCTAGAAAGTTCTTGAAGCATACTAGATATAACAATCAGAATATAGTGATCCAATCAAAAACAGTTTTCCTGTACCTTTCGTGAGTGTCTATTGTCAGTATGAAGTTTTAGAGATTGTAATTTCACTTACATTTTAGATCGGTTTGTGATTTAGCTGGAGTTCAATTGTCTTGACATCCTCATACTGGCAATTATCATGTGCTCACTAGTGATTTGCTTTGAAAGGAAATTTTCAGAGCTCTAGTGAGCAGTTGATTGAAAATCATGTCGGATATGACCAAGGTACCCACCAAAGACAATGGAAGATGATCGCGCAATATCATAGACTGATTGAAGTTAAACTTGTACACCATTGGGTCCTGCGTCATTGCACGCAATACCGAATTTCTTGTGTTCAATCGTTGGTTGCACAGTCGTGGATGCTCATTGTTGGGTAGTCCCATACTAGGACAGAACAATTGCCCTGTGATTTCAGGTTCTTAATAGTTATCTAATTTAAATTGGTTCGTGATATCAATACACTTCTTATTGTGTTTTCCTTTGTATTTGGCAAGTCTTTTTTGATAACATCTCCATCTACTTTCCCCTTTTTCTTTTTTTGTTTATCCATTTTGGAATTGGGAAAAAAATTAATTAACCACAACTGTAGATTTCTACTCGTAACCCATGTGAATCGTATACACCGAAACAAAATTCCACTGGAAAACAAATAACTTTTGATGAAAACATATTTACTAGAGGTAATAATGCCACACCACCTGTATCAAATAAACCTACACGATGTAAGTGTTTTTCTTTCTACTATGCTATACAAAATTCACATAATACTTGTTCATATTTTACACATTTTATTCTCTAAGATACACAAAACAAACATCTTTAACCACTGATCATGTTTAACATACCTATTCCACCCCAACCGAACTATGTCTATATCTATGAATATGGCTCAAATCAACTTTATAGGGATTTTATTGAACTAACCTGATGCAATTACTATGTCTGAGAGTCCAGCTTTTTATGAAAGAATCGTTAGTATTGATGAAAATAGAATTAAAGCTATAAAGAGGGAAATTTGATGTTAGAGATAGTGTTGGGGAAGTTAAATCCCCAGAACTTACTTGTTAAATGGCCTAATTTTGTAATTTTATTTTGAAAATTTGAATTTCTTTGTTTTCGCTCCAAAAACGCTCTTTTCACCTTTGAATCGTATTTCCTATTTTTAAAATAACTTAAAAGTTATTCGTCCGTTGTATCTTTTAGTGTGCTATTTTGTAATGCTACCCAAGGACAATTTATTGCTGTATATATATATATATATATATATATATATATGTTTGATTTTTTCCCTTACGATTGCTGTGCTTCTAGCTGCTACGGAATACATTTTCTCCGCTTCCAACTTGAACTTCTTACTCTAGTTAGCTGGATCTGGGACGCGTCAGAATAGCTAACTTATCGGTCTGTGGTCACAAGTCTTTGTTCCATTCGCTAACTAGTGATTCGAAATGCTTCAGATATAAGAGATAGAAGAAATATTATGAAGTGAATGAGGAATTTAATAATAAGCCAGATAATTTTGTGTACTATTAGATGGAATTATATAGGCTCTTGTTTCTCCAAGGAAATTCAAATTTTCAAAATAAAATTACAAAAATAAGTCATTTATCAAGTTCTGGGGATTTAACATCCCTAACGCACGAAGTGATGAGATTAATACAATGAATAGCAAAAGACATTGGAATAATCTAGTAGCAGTGATAACGACAAAGACTAAATATTGAGAACATATCATGAAATGGTACATGTGAAGGAATACGGGAACTCAAAGTCTAGAGTAAAATGAAGAGTGATGAATGCATATGTGCCATTGTGACCGATTCTTTGCTGTCAACCAACGTCTTCAATCACTGTTCGTGGTTATCATGCATAACTCATGATCTGTTTAAATTATAAATCTTACACATTGTGATCATCACGTTTAAAAACTTAATGTTAGTTGAAGTCCAGTGCTTTCAGTTTGTTTGTAATAAGTTGGGCTAATCCAATCGAGTAGTCTGTGCTTTCTATCCGTCCAAGTTTCGCTCAATTTTCCGAGGGATATATGTCTATATTTATGAGAGAAGTTGTATACATATTTTGATTCGGATTTACTAGCAAAGCTTCCTGTTCATTATATATCTTCTCGTTCTCGTAGCAGGTTAGAATCTCATACAGGAAGCATACATCCAAGTAGTAACACAATCAGACGACCATCCAACCCAATAGCTTGCATTAAATCTTAAATTAATATCTCCTCTTCACTGTCATGTAAACTTATTGACGTCAATACTATTATTATCATTTCATCTTCTTTATTATCTAGCTTACAGTCAACATTCTCCTTCAATTCATTATGGTAGTGCACTGGCTACATTACCACGTAAAAAAGGTCCTGCACCTCGTCCACCATCTGTAGATGATCAAATGAATGTTCGGGGTGGAATGCCAAGTAATAGTACTGGTGTAAGTAATTAATAGTTTTCGTTATGTTCAGTTAATAATTGATTATATGCTCACTGCTTCCAACTTCATTTTTGTAAGGACGGCCCGTCGGTAGACTCTAGGAAGCCTTAAGAAGCCCAGGAAGAGCCACAGACATTCCATCCAGTCACTGCTAGGGAAATGTTCTAGAAATGCCAACGTGGAGCTTCTCCATTGGATGGATTAGTTTGATACCTATGTGCTTATTGGTTGACCTAAATGATAATTTATTTTCAGCCAATAACTATAAATACACGAGATTTCTGTGCTATATTTTGACATTGTTCGGGGCAATACACTTCCTGCTTACCAGTCTTTGTCTTCTCTTTTTGCGACGTTGCGGGTTCTATCGTTCAAGTAGTCAAGTAGTTCGCGGCATAATAAGAATCAAGGCTCTAGATATAACAATTTTTGATAAAAATTCATCATAAACTGGTGTAAATAACGCTTTGTTTGATGAATTCCCCTCATTGTTTTACATTAGGTTACGATGTTCATAAAAGAAATGACATTCCAGGGTTTTGAATCTGAGGTGGGTTATACTATATATATGTATATGTGTGTATATTCACTTCATTCAACACAATGACTATAGACCAATACACTTGCTACTGGTTTCTGAATCTGAAAATACTTGCAATTTTCAGTCTTCCCTTCATTTCTTGACCGTATATATACACTGTTGATTCAATGCACTACTAACTAAGTTTTTGATTCATTTTTCGCTGTTTTACTCTCAATTCGAGTTATTATTACTATTTTGTTGTTATTTAGCTCGAATATTTATCGTGCACTTTGTGTTTTTATGATGTTCATAGTTTTGGAGTACCTTCAATCGGTTGGACAATGGTCGTACATCATGTTGTAAGTTGCATTCATAGTATATACGTATTTAATAATATGTGTAAGATATTGAGTGACCATCTTCCATTGTCTTCGGCGAGTAACTACCTCATACCTGCTACGATTGAACTCCATTAGTCACGGCTCAGTGGTCTAGAGATTAAGCGTTCGTGCGCGAGACTGAAGGTCCTGAGTTCTAGTCCCGTGTGTGGGATCTTGGATACGCACCGCTGAGAAACCCCACACTAGGACAAAACGGCTTTCCAGTACTGCCAGGTTTTCAGTGCTGGTCCAACATTGATCGGTTCAAGATCTCAATTAATACTCAACAATCTCTACAACCCTGTACTGATAATAATATGTTTGTTGTATGAAGACGTAATTTCATCGTCTACACCACGGGTTCATTTTTGTCAGATGAACATTGAAAATTAGGAAAGCAACTGAATAATTGTTTAGTCTCTGGTGTTTACCGAAGACAATGAATGATGGTCACGCAATATCATGGATTGATTGAAGCTTGACATTAACTTGGTTGAATGCTGACTCAGAAAAATAGTAATTTTTTCGTAATTCATGCTCTGTTGTCAGTCAATTAACAAAGCTAAAACATCAAGGCATGTTTTTGGGGCTTAGTGTTCAAACGTATTAATTTTTGTGCCTATTTTACAATAGTATTCCAACAGATTCTTCTCCATAGTATACTTATTGTTTTGCATCTTCCCTCCTCAACATTTTCTCCTTAGTGATTTGTTTTCGTCAGCGGTATGTTAGTATTGATTTTATCAATCTCTTTGTTTTAGCTAATCTTTATTTTTTTTATTTAATTTATTTAAATACATAAGCATTGATACAAGGAGGCACAAAATATGTGAGGGCTGTGGTACCGCTCGGGTGCCCAAATCTAAGCAGGTAGTTTCTCAAGGGGGGAGGCACTTCCCGAACCTTTCACCTGAAGGTCTAATCCACAAGGCAGTGAAGCAACGTTAGGAGATGCAGTCTCATGGTAACCTGTGACCAATAATTGGTTTATGCGCCACTTGTTCCTTTAGGATCCTGGAGCCTATGTGTTCCATTGGTTGGAAATCAGGCTTTTCCTACTCCCCTAGGTGAATTCTCTATACCTACAAACCCGGTTAAAGCTCCAGACATTCGCTTTTCGTCCTCAATTTCGTGAACAACACCCCTGTCTCGAGAAGGTAGTTGCGAAGTCTCCTCACTTTCCGCTGTAGCAGGACATTTGGGGGCTCAGTTAATCTTCCCTGTCCATCTGTCTATTTGTTCTCATACGTATTTTGTGATAACTGTTGTTAAAAAGGTAACCAAATGTCATCTGCAAACAATTTACGATCAATAATATACATATTTAATTATTTATTTATAATTCACAAATAATAATTCTAAATTGTTCTCTGCACTATTTTTGTGATTGGTTGCATATAATCACCCATAATCTTAGACTCATCATATCAATAATATATGCAAGTGTGTGTGTGTGTGTGTGTGTGTGTAACTACACTATTACAAAGTGTGATATGAACAAGGTGTTTTTTTTATTTCATTCATTTTATTCAGTTTTACTGACCATTAACTCAAATATTGCTTATGACAGTTTATGGTTGATGGGTGGGAGATTTGAATAGTATTCTCTTATAATTTTATAATTTAGTATTGTTCATCTCTTATCGACTAGTTTCATTACCCAGCAACTATTGTGGGTGAAATTGATGACAGAATGTTTCAATCATTAATACATGTTTTTTTATTCATTTCGTTAATAAATTTGAACGTTATTCCAAGTATTTTATATATTTAAGGAAAGAATAATCGGAAGGGGTTTTGCGGAGATTTCAGTATTTTTAATAATTGGTGAACGGTTTCTCAAACTTCGTGGATTGGTTAAAGTTAGACATTAACACCGTTGAATTCCGGCAGGCTCAGTGGTCTATCGGTTAACTGCTCTGGCTCGAAACTGGTAGGTCCTGGGTTCGAATCTCGCTCGCGAGGCGGGGTCGTGGATACGTACTGTTGAGGAGTCCCATAATAGGATGAAATGTCCGTCCAGTGTTTCCAGGTCTTCCATGATGTTCTAGCTTCAATTGTCTCATGATTCCAACTATTAAAAATTAAAGAAAGAATAATCGTCCCTCTTTTTTCTTTGTTCAGTAAAAGTGAAATATGTGGTACTTTCGAATATTTTTTTCGTCCATCTTGTGTATCAGTATAATTTTCATTAGGAATCCCATTTTAATCATTTAAAACTATCTGTATATAAACAGAGTTAGATGATGACTAGAAGTCGAATCTAAGATATGCGTCGTTTCGTTCTATTTGGGACTGTAGCTAATGAATTGGGAAATAATTCAGGAATAGTAAATCGTATAATGTTACTCAATAGGTCAAACAGAAGCTTATAATTAAAGGAATATGAATATACATATAATATGATTACTTAATAGTTTTACAATAAATATATATATAATAACAGTCCATTACTTACTTATGCCTGTTACTCCTAATGGAGCATAGGCCGACGACCAGCATTCTCCAAGCCACTCTGTCCTGCAACTTCCTTTCTAGTTCTATCCAATTTGTGTTCATTCTTCTCATGTCTGTCTCCATTTCTCAGCGTAATGTATTCTTTGGTCTTCCTCTTTTTCTTTGGCCTTCAGGATCCCATGTCAGGGATTGTCTTGTGAAGAAGTTGAGTGATTTTCTCAATGTGTGTCCTATCCACTTCCAGCTCTTCCTCCTAATTTCTTCCTCTTATTTTCGATGTATAATCTTTTTTCTTTGCACTGCGTGTTGATATTGTGTGACAACTTTGATCGATGCGCACGTATACCAAGTCCCACGTTGTTTATAACCGACTTGTGTTGTTGACGTTCGTTCAGAGGTTACTTTGTTTATCCTAGTGCCATTTTGAAGACTAAAATTTACTATGACTTAATGTTTAAAAATGTTCAACTTTCGATCGTTGGATCATGTATTTAAATCCTTTTTTATTTATCATGTTTTGATCATTCTGCTTGTATTCTTACCTTAGCAACACAACATGTGTAGCTCAATTATAACTCCGTGAAGTATGTATGAATTTTATGTAATTTTATATAAAACCTTGAGGCCACCAGCTCTTAAGAATCTAAAATGTTAGTGCCAAACTGAAAAATTTCTTTCCATCAAAATAAATCTCATTTATTGATGCATCCTATGTTGTGTTGGATGAGTCCCGAAATATCTTTCGTCAAATTTTCTAGACTTCCATAGACTCCAAGAAACGTTTTATCCAATCATTGTTGAGTAGAATCTTCACAAAAACATCTAGAAAATGCAGAACCTTGTGCCACGATTTTTATTAGATATTCACGTAGATCGCTACTATATTTTGTATGGCTCCGGAGATTCAAGGTCATGTAACTCTATAAATACCCTCGTTTTCCTATACATAAACTAGCCTTGAAGTAAAGCTTTTACTCTCGATTTAGCCCCTCTCTCTAGTGTTGTAGTGTAGAAGTTGTTTGGGGATTTCAGAATCAGATATAAAGAAAGTTTAGGCTTATGTATCGGTAGCGAGACGTGTCACCGTGAGAATCTACATATTGACTGCTTTAATTCACAAATAGGTTCTTGGGAGAATACTATGTATTTCTTTTATGTAAAACACCGAATTCCACCTTCTAGATGAATTCGCCTATATTTGTCTATTGATCGCTTTTTTTTTCTCTTTATTAAAATCCTTGTTTATTTTACGCCGGAAATTCCGTTTAGCCTCAATTGATCATGAGAAATCATTGCCTAAAGATCATATTGACATAATCTTGGATGTCTTGGAGGAGAAGCCAATAATTTCTGATTCCCTCAGTACTACTAATCCTATTACGGTTACTAATAAAACTGGTACAACGTCTTCAACAATGAAAAACTCTTGTACTCCTATTACTACTTCCAGTATCAATACATCCCCTGCAATTCCACCTAAGCCAAGTTATTTATCTAATACAATTTATTCAACTTTACCTAATCGAAGTTCACATCTGGTAACTATTGTGTCTTATGTTTATAATTTATTGTCTGTTACGTTAATAATCTGTTCTTTTTATAAGTTGTTTCTTATTCAGCATAGTATATCTGTGGATGTGTGTGTTGTAATTCATATGTAGGTGATTCAACCAGTTAGTTAATACTAAACTAATGTATGCATTTTCAAAATAGTGATGAATCTGTAGTTAGGCATCTAACTTTTGGTCAATAAAGTCGTAGGTGTTCAGACCTCATTCTGTCATTTTCGATAGTGACAACTCTGTCAGAACTCATTGCGAGTGTATATGGCACTAACCCCTACCATATCTATGGAACCTATGACTTTCAGATCATAAACTGATTGTCTAACCCACAAATCATTGAGTTGACATCTATTGATTTACTTCATTCAACTTTAATCAATCATGCAATTGCGATTAATATATTAGATTACCTAACTGTTCTCCGTGATCCAATAATATTAACCAGTAAGAATAAACATCATTTAAAGGGATAAATTCCAGTGATATAAACAAAATCTTATTTCACATTTCAGTTGTGGCTAGTTAACTAGATATTTCGGAATAAGTGTTACGTTCAGCCCATAAAGTAAATTTGTGTTTGACCTCAAGGTATTGGTTGCATACTTGATGAATGTTTAGACCAGTGTATGGGAGAGAGAATCTGAAAATAGAAAACTCTAACAACTCGGTAATCATATAAAATGTTACATTTAGCGGTCAGACAAAAAATAGCTCATATATGGATGTGATAGTGATTGTTATATATAACGAGGTGTTTGTGTGTAAACTATGTCCTATGCTATCTCTCTGTCAATGTTCCGAATTATAGCTTCATTTATATACTTGAGATTATGAGTCAATTGAAGCTAGACCACCATGGAAAACCTGGAAGCACTGGACGGCCGTTTCGTCCTATAGTGGGACTCTTCAGCAGTGCGTATCCACAATCTCGCCTCGCGAGCGAGATTCGAACCCAGGACCTACCAGTCTCACACCAGAGCACTTAACCGATAGTTTCATTTATGTTTATTTACTGTTTCCTTTCGTAAGATTTTTTTATTTTTTCTAAGAAGCAAAATATATAAGATGAACTTCAAATCCTATTTCTCCCTTCATAATTCTTCTTTTCTTTTTAGAATAGAAATAATTCTGTTCAACCTTGTTCAAATTTACCTGTCCTCTATGATTCTTCTTTCACGGAATCATCCCCAGATGCTTCTGTATCAACCAAAGAATTTCAAATATCAACAGTGAATTCACCTAGTCATTTAGTTGATTCCATTAAATTTTCTTTATCACAACATACAAATGGTAAGTCTTTTTATATTCCACTAGGTAGTTTAGTTTTCATTGTTGTGGGAACAAGTAGTGTATGAACGTATTATTGTTGGTCACTGGCTACCGTAAGGAAGCATCTACTTACGTTACTGCACTATCTTATGGATTAAACATTTAGGTCAATATGTCTGGGAGTGGGGATCCATAAGAAAAACACTTACTTCGGTTTGGGCACTCGATCTGTATCCCAACCCACACACTAAATTCATGATTTATATGGCGCTTATGTTTTTTGGTACCCTTTTAATAAATTTTTATGTGTTCAGATAAATATATGTATAAACATGCGAGAAAAACATCGCCTTTAAAATGATGGCGAAAATGTGGAGATAAAGTGTGAATACTCCATTCGGCTGAATTCTTTGAATAAAATAGTTTGATTGTTGTTTTTAGACGAGATCATCAGTGTTTAAGATCGCTTTTTAACATTAAGTATTATCATAGAAGGTTTTGTGGAAATTTTTAAATTTTCACACATGGATACGCCCTGCTATGAAGTTTCTTCCTAGGACGAAGCAGCTGCGTAATCTTTCGTAGTTTTCAATGGTGTTCCAACCAAGACTGATGCGTGATGTAATCTGTGAAAACTCAACGAACCCCACGATAGCTCCTGTACTATTATTAGTCATGTACTCACTAGTAAATGGCTTCCCAATACAATTCCCGTAGTTCTATAGAGAAACCATAACCATTAGAGTTCAATCATATAAGATGTCAAACAGCGATTGATTCATACTCCATTTTTCCCTCAGGATACTAGATCCCATGTGACCATTGGTTTGGAATCAGAGTTTTCCGACTCCCCTAGGTGGACTTTCCGTGTCCACCAACCCGGTTAAAGCGCCGGACATTCGCTTTTTTGTCCTCTCAATTTCGTAAACAATAGTGATGCCACGAGAATGCAGGGAGTAGGACTTCCCTGTCAGAGGCTATATACGCGTGGCCGTGTGAGAGCTTTTCGAGAGGGAGAGCGAACTCTCCCCACTCTTGGTCGTACCAGGGCATTTGGGGGCAAGTTTATAATCATCATTTAGCTGTAGTATGAAGGTGGTTGCTCAAAGGTCTTCCATAAATTATAGTCTCGTCCACTTTAACTAATATCAGTATATTAATTTTTCTTTTTCAAAAAAAAACATTCTTGAATCTTTTCAGATAAATTTGTTACCAGTTATTATTCACCATCATCATTGAAATGCCATAAAAGCTCAAATAATTTATCAATATTAAATTGTAAAGTAGGTGATCTATTAGAAGCTTTATATGATTGTGAAGCTGAAAATTCCGATGAATTAACATTTAATCGTGGAGAAATTATACAATTAATTGATAGACCAGATAATGATTGGTGGGTAAGTTCAATAATAGATGGTTATTTCTTTCTTAATATATCTTGTATAGTATTTTTGAAGACTAAACAATGGTCAATTGACAATGACAAGCCGTCTCGAGATGGACATCATTTTCACTGTAGACTATCTCTCTTTCTAGTTGTTTCTAAAATATATTGTTTTTCACCATTACTTTGGACTCTAAGGGTCTCCTTGCTGTGGATCTCCCACATCAAGTAAGAGGCAGATAAATGCATGCTCGAACTAGGGTATTATTCGAGTTTAAACATGTGCTTTAGAATGAGCGACATTCATTAATCGAGCCTCTCCAACGATGGCTAATGCCAGTGTGGTCTGTTTTAGTTCGTCGATTATAAGGGTTGCTCCGTTAGACGATGTTTTTCCTTATGCTTAAAGCAGGTGTTTGCCAGTAACAGACGGTTCTCCGAATATAGTTGCAACAGATGGTCACCATTATCTGTTCGCTGAGCCGCAACACCGTAAGATCCTCCTGAGTGCCTTTCCGTTTCGTTCAGTTTACTTACTTGAGCATTAAAATCACTTGCCAATATTACTTATTTATACTTTTTGATTTAAACATATAAATATTGGTACAGATACACCAGATACATATGCACCACACAAATCAAATGAGATTTGTGTGAGGGCTGTGATACTACCCAGGTGCCCAAACTGAAGCAGGTGGTTTTCTTACGGGGCCGCACCCAGAGCCTTTGACCTAAAGGTCTGTTTCACAAGGCAGTGGAATAACACCAGTCAATGAAGTCTGACGGTAGTCTGACCAACAATTGGTTCCTACGTCATTTGTTCCTCCAGGATCCTGGGGCCCATGTGCACCATCGGTTTTGGGATCAGGGTTTTCCAACTCTCCTAGGTGGATCCTCCATATCCACTAACCTGGTTAAAGCTCGGGATATTCGCTTTTCGTCCTCTCAATTTCGTAAACAACACCCCAGCTACGAGGGTTATTTTCTCAGCTATTATCTTATTTATTGGAATATTATTCTTATCATTATAAACTGACCAAACCAATACAGGTTTGTATATTTGGATTGGAGTTGCATTGCTAATACAAGGCCTAGTAATGTTACCTGATTTTATAAGCCTGCACGAATTATTGATGGAGCAAGTTCTTCTGTCGATAATATTCAAACAGACTAATATCTCACCTACGTTACAATTGACGTAATTTGGCAAAAAGCCAACCAAATTTTCTGAATTTGTGCCAATTTTTTGTCATACACCAACCCACTAGCACTGATGTGATTTCTAAAGTAAATAAAGTGTTCAACATGATTCTTCCATTCACCCTCCGTTCCATGCAAACACTGTTAAATAAGAGATTTGTCCTTCTACACTCAGTGTCTATCAAAACAGTTGTCAACCACACTCATGTTCACACCCTAAAGCATAAGATTTCATTTTTTTACACATTTTGTCTCCATTTGTTACGGATGCAAATGTTTTGTAATAAGTAATAATGTTTATTCAGTAATATTACCACATAAATTGTATTGAAGTTACTATTATTACCAATACCATTATCATTACTATTATTATTGGCTGGATGTTTTACCTATGAATTGTCATGTGGTCGATTGTCTGATTTTGTAGACCCAGTAAAATTATCTTCAGTTGTACACACAAATATATATGTATGCGTGTTTACCAACTTAATGCTTGTCAATGTATCGTTCTTAACATCAACAACATTCCAAACAATGTCATTCATTTGTGTATGTACACTTTTTTTGTACTCTAAACCAGCATATTTTGGTCATGTAACCGTAATGCATGTTTTAATAATAACGAAGGTTTGGAGTGTTTATCTTAACACATTAGTTTATTTTGATCGTGCCACTGACATTATATCATCTTTAGTGACCTCCACATTTTTTATTGTGTATATTGTTTGTAATTTACTGGTTTAGTTATGAAGGGCACCAATAACACGATAATTGTCAAAATTATGACTTTGTCCGCCTAATTTCCGTAATTTGTTTTCAGCTACTAACAAAATATAAGTAGTACATTGTTGTTTTATGATAAGTTGGTTTAACGCATTCAAACAACTCATTACTCTACACAGAAGACACACATGATGCTTTTTACCAATGTTACCTATACTTCTGGAGGTTATATTCGACGAGTCTGTGCCTCGCTAGCCTTGTGAAACTTTTCAGTTGCATGGCTGTCAATTTGAATGTATGTTTACTGAAGGAACGAACAAACTATCCCGATATAAGCCACTTTCACATTGTCACATTATCCTGTCTCTGAAATGCTGATTGTAATATACAGTTCTTCACTATAATCGTACAACAAGGGTTACCCTAAATAAGGATATACCCAGCTCTTTTCTATTATAGATCATTACTGTCTGTGAAAGACAGCTTACATACAGTCATGTGAATAAATGATCACTTCATAAAATGGAATTTTGAAACGAAAAATAACACTGAGTTTGATATTTTTTGATCATCTCTACTATCCATTTGTATTATACATGTCAGTGACCCTATACTTTACGAAACCCATTTCACAACGGTACCTAGATCCATTCTCATTGATGTTCATACTTGTGTTCCTACCGAACTGTAGAATGCTCCCCGTAACCGAATGAAATATATCTTCATTGTGTGTTATTGTTTAATTCGTGTGTAGCTTCGATTGCAGGGTTTTCTCTCTTCTGTTTCTTCACAGTGTGGTCATATTTGGAACATTTATAAATGACCTAATATACTAGATTTTCCTGTTATTTCTGTGTGATAACAGTAACGATTTGTAAATAAGAAAAAACGTGTCACCGACTCAATTTGTCGATATGTTTATATATTCTATGGAAAAATTGAAATTTTGGTCCGGCATACACTGACTACCTCAATATACCCATTTTGCTATAGACTCGATCGAATAAATGAATTGTAACTAGCATTAGAATATAGAACACTCACTTTGTTTTCTTGTTTTTTCTTTGACTTTTTTTCATAGGAAGGTTTCATTCAATCAGATCCCAGTCGACGTGGAATGTTCCCAGTGACTTATGTAAAACGTTTATCTGATAATTGATTTATGCCAGTGCAATTATATACAAGTTCATTTCTACCTTCTTCTTATTCTGATTCTCGTCAGCATTTTCATCGAATCTATTCACTTCGCTGAGCTACCATTCGCACCATAATAATAATAATAATCACAAATTAATTATTCCCATTTGTTGTTTTTTTTTACATAATTTTCTTTTCTATTTTATTGATCCTTGAATAAAACAAAACATTTGCCAATTACAAAATCAATTAATCAATCATTATTGATTTTTCTTTTTCATTTTGATTACATTATTATTGTTCCAAGAGAAAGAGAGAGAGAGAGAGAGTCAGGGAGAGACGACATTACAGAGTAACCACGTTAATATATATATATATATTTCAGTTGACATTCAGATTTTTCTTTCTTTTTGTTGAGTATATATATATTTCATTGCACTGTATTGTATTATATTTTACACCTTTCTTGTTGTCACCATCTATATATATATTCACTGTTGTATCCATGTTCAAAGAAGGCGTCAATAATGTGATGAAATGGGTTTTTGAGCCTTTCTGTTAATAATCCTGTTTATACATAGATATATACATTATTACTGTGTGTGTATATGTATATGTAACGTTGTTTTGGTTACCACGTTTCATACACACACACACACATACCCATGTTTAACATTTATGTATTATACTTCTTTATAATCTATTCATCATTTGTTTTATATTTTCGCTTACAATATAAATCTTCTTTGAGTCAGTAGTAGTCATTACACATTAACTTCAAGTACCGTTCATATTCTACAACCTATCTGTAAATTTATATATATACTACTAATATAAGCTGTTTATTTTCAGTAGTCGTTCCATTTCATCCATTGGTCACTACTCAATAACTAACTGTCAAATATAAAAGATCATATTGTTCTTTTGTTTAGTCATAAATAATCAGGAAATTCAGTTTACTGTTTGTTTGTTTATCTTTTTCTGCTTCATACCGCTTATCCTTCCCCCTCCTCCCTCATCTATCCACAATGAATAATTAATTAATAATCTCTTTATTTGTCTTTCAATCATGCTGATAATAATAATAATAATATGAAATCACTTATTTTCTTCATTAAAAGGAAAACCAATCCCACCCCCCTAATTCATCATAATCATTTCATGTGTATACACAGAACTCTTATTTATTTACTGTTGTTCTGTTTACTTTGGTAATGTACCCTCTTACCCCTCGCCCTCCCACCCACCGCTATTCACGCTCATTTTCTTCTGTATATGCTATAAGGTGTTCTAATGATTCGTGTTATCTTTGTTTCTTATTCTTTAGATAAATGATATTTTCATCATATAACTTCACTACTGAATCTATTCAGTAGTAGTAGTAGTAGTAGTCATAGAAGTAATTGTCGCTCATGTAATTTTCTCACATTGATTATTTCATTGTTTTAACTGTTTATTATTTTTTGCCTTTGTTTTTTTCTCCATTTGTTCAGTTTGTATTGTTATTGAGAAGAGAACTTATGATGGCATTTGTATATCCTACTTTACTTTTTTATGTATCCATGCGTGTGTGTGTGTATGATTTGTATCTCTGATTATTATTATTGTTATGGTTATTTCCCTTTCTTATTTTCCCAGTATTCACCTTCATATAATTCACTTTAATGTGTTCAGTTATACCATTCTTGTTACTGGTAATTATAATTAATATTTATTGAAATATTGATGTCTACATTTTGCTGTTATTGAAAGGTTATATGATAGAGAAATGAAAGGAGAGAGAAGAACATACAAAATATTTCATTATCTACACCAAGAAATAACATTAGTTGTAAGGTCCTGGTTAGAAAGTAGCCGACAAGTAACTCTGGCCTTATCTAGGTTGCATGCTATTTGATACTCGTCAGCACGGTGTAAATTTGAAGGTATTGATGGATTCGATCTCGTGTCCTTCAGCTTTATAGTCAGAGACCCTATGGTTAAACTGTTGGGGCTGAGATTTACTTTTTGTAGGACTAAGGTTTATCAACACTAAAAAGGACATGATATTGGTCAGTACTCAGTGATCAATGAATTGTAAAGCGACATTAGTTTGGTAACCATAGACAATCAGGAAGCACCGGACAGCTTTTCTATCCAGACGTTAGACTATCCAATTCCAGTGCATATCTATGATCCCACCAAAAGGGATTAAATTCAATATATGCATGGTTATATGTGTAATAATGCTAAACTCTGATTTCCATCTTACATGTTAAAGACAATTGGAATTTATCAAAATAGGGATACATAATCATTGATTGACTTTTATAGTTTCATTGAATGGAACATGGTTAATGACTTTATTTATAAACAATGATAGATAGTGGTTAGCAGTGGAATCCAGTTCGACGCGCGTTTCGTCCTAATTTGGACTCGTCAGAGAAGATACAAGTTAACAACACCAAGTGACTTTAATTATCGTTTACCAAACTGAATGAGTTATATATAAATGAAATTGATAATCCATAATAATTGAATTAATCACTTGATTAAAGTCACCGCTTATGTATCTCTGTTACATTATCGATGTAACAAAATACATTTATATTGTAGAAATGTATGTTTGATCTAAATTAATTCAGATTCTCAATTAGTTATAGTTTAAATGATTAAGCATTAGAAGTGCCCATGGCAATTAGACTAGTATCCATATAAAAATCAATGCATTAATGTTTGTTTTCATTCAATCTTAAGAACTAAAATGTAGACTCCAATACTTTAAAAGGGAAAGGTGTTTTACCATTTAGTTATTAATTCATTACATAGACTTTCAAATTACTTTCATCTAATTTATACATTAGAAATGTGATCATTGTTTACGAGTTTGTTGTTATTCAGCTTTAATAAAATCAATTTAGTTTATATAAGATTAAACTGAGATTATAATACTATTGGATTCGTTAGAAAATGTACTAACTATGTAAATTCCCGACCGTTGCTGCTACCTTGACGTGGTGGTCGGGCTTGCCTATCGTGATGATCCAATCGAGCTATGCTGGCTGGAACAATCGTTCCTCAAGGTCCTACCATGCCAGACAGGTCGGTTGAAGAGCGGTGAGACTAAAAGCAGCAATCCCGAGGTCCGAAGGCGAAGTCGTACTGCTGACTGTACAGAGGTGTGAAAGCAGTAAGGTGTTTCCTTCAGACAACCAGCATGACAGCGATGCTACCTTCCCACAAGGAGGGGTGGGGTTAGAAAAGGTCGACCCTAAAAATGCACACCTCGCCTTATCCCACGGATTTCCGTCTCCGGCGGTAAGGACTTTTGAAGAACGGAGCTAACACGTCAAAAATCCCCCACAAAAAGGCCGTGCGTGACCGGCCTCAAGCAGATGTCCCTTGGGCACTGCGGTCACGCTCCCAGGTCGTTAAGACCAACATTAATCCAACTTCTTTTTCAGGTCCCTCAAGAAATACCCTTCCACGGTGTGGGCAGCCGGGAAGAGATACTATCCCTCATACCCTTAACTGCACACAAGACCAAGTTGGTCGCTTTCAAATCCTTCCTACACCTAATAACTCTGACTGACTGAACTATGTAAATTATTGTTATATCATAGGGAAGATTAAATTAAGGATAACTTATGTGATCTATTAATAAACTAGTATTGTATAGATATGTATTATTGTTATATAACTGGATTATGTATATCTATATTCCTCTTATCATAAGCTTCATTTTGACCTATGGATTATCATTATTATACGATTTACCGTTCTTAAATTATACTTAGTTTACTAATTACAGTCTCCTACTTTCATAATCAATTTTTTGCTCGATCATGTATAAATGTTATTTCCTATTTTATGATATGATTTAGTCTGTTTAGCTGATATATAAACCAAGTATATTTGAAATAAATGACTAGCATAGTTGAAGTTGATATTGATGTTGTGGATTCAGATGGAAGGAATGGGCGAACAAAGGACTCTAGACTGTTCATACCGGTTGAACATCATTGGTTTGACACAGTGTTAAGATTTATTTATTTGAACAGATAAATATTGGTACAAGGGGGCAACAGATATATATACGCCACATAAAAAATTTCATGATACTGCCCGAGTGCCCAAACCGAAGCAGTTGGTTTTAGGGGACCACCTTCGATGCCTTTGACCTAAAGATCCAATCCACAAGACAGTGGGGCATCGTAGGGACATACAGACCCATGGTAGCCGATGATCAACGATTGATTCATACGTCATTTGTTCCCTCAGGATACTAGATCCCATGTGAACAATTGGTTCGGAATCAGGGTTTTCCAACTGCCCTAGGCGGATTTTCTGTGACAACCAACCCGGTTAAAGCGCCGGACATTCACTTTTCGTCCTCTCAATTTCGTGAACAACACGCGTGATGCGAGAACGCAGTGAGTAGGACTACCCTGGTAGAGGCTTTATACGCGTGGCCGTGTGAGAGCATGTCGAGAGAGTGGGCGGGCCCTCCTCACACTCGGCCATACCATGGCATTTGGGGGGGGTGTTAAGATAGTATAATTTTTATTTCGATTGGCAAATAAATCACATGATAATTAATCAGGCTTAAATTCACAACAATTATTGAGTAGTATAATATCACACAGCAGTTGTTAATTGAGAATGAATCAAAGAATATATCATTATTCATTTTGTAAATAACCATTAATTTTTTTCTTCATTATGTAAGAGGTATGAAAAACTTGCTCAAAAATACTTTAAATACCAAAAATCTCAAGTGATTAGTATGGTAGATACTATGAAGAGAGAAATAAGAAAGCAATGACAAACAACGAAACCTATTTTTGGATACGGAGGGTCAACCTAGGGGAGTTGGGAAATTCTGATCCCAAACCATTGGATCACATGGGCTCAAGTACCCTGAAGGAACAAATGGCGTATGAAGCAATTATTGGTCACAGGTTACCATGAGACTGAATCTCCTAACGTTACTCCACTACCTTGTGTATTGGATCTTCAGGTCAAAGGTTCAGGGAGTGGATCCCTAAAAAAATCACCTGCTTCGATTTAAGCACCTGAGCTCTATCCCAGCCCCCACACAAATCGCTTGATTTATGTGGCGCATATCTATTTGGTAACTCCATGTTCGAATGATTATGTATTTAAATAAAATAAATATGTAATATTTTTCAGGGAAATTGTATTCCTTAATTGGAAGCCTGTAAATTGATAACATTTCGTTTTGCTAACTTTATTTCATAAATCAAGCTTTCGTATCTGCTTACCAACCGATTCTGTTATTTTTCAGCCATGGGATAGTTACTTCTCTCTTTGCCCTCAAGACTGCTCAATCACGCGCGTTACAGGCCTCAAGGTTGTGTTAAGGTATCATATCAGGGTTGTAAACTAAATCAAAACAGCACTTTCTCTCCATTTTAAGTACAGCCTACGAATTAAGATCATAACAGTAGGCTAATTATTCACTTCCTGATTATCATAATTGTACCATTTAGCCACTACGGATGATTGATTTACAACCTTTCACTGAACTCCTTCAAAAAATTGTTCTTATTCAATGTATTCACTCACTGATACCACCTATGTTGGCTAGCAGGGTTTCTCCCACTATCCAGCAGCGCAATGAGGATGGCTTGCTACCAGAAAAATATAAACTATCAATAAAATGACACGATATATTACCATTTATATCAACCTATATGTACGATCAAATATATGAATTCGATTCGGAAAATTCTGAATCCTGGGAATTCTAAGACGAACAAAGAATTTCATGAAGCATGGCGTTTAGGCCAATTTGTGATTGACAGACCTATCGAGATAACAGACTTGTTCTAATAATCCATACGAAAAAGGTCGATTAACCACATGATCAAAGAGAAAACGAACGAAATAGTAAAATTACATACAAAGATAAAAGAAGACGGTAAAACCTATGAAAACACTTAATCACAAATACTGTCACCAGAGTAAATCAATTTAATGCTTGTGGAACAGTCAAAAGTCTCATTTTAGACGTAATGAAATAAGCTTTGATGATGTTGTCCAGAAAGTTAATAAAATCTTCGAAATTGAATCATCTATTTCATAGATTTCAACATCAAAATGTATTGTTGAGTCCAATGCCGCTATACAAAACTTGCTTACTTGAGTCTATTAATCCTCGTTGAGAATAGGCCATCGACCAAGATTCTCCAATCAACTCTGTTCTGGGATTCCCTTCCTAGTTGATATTCATTCTTTTCATGTCTGTTCCCAATTCTTGATACGATCTGTTCGTTGGTCTTACACTTTTCCTATTGTCTTCAGGATTCTAAGGTAGGACTTGCCTCATGATGCAGTTTGATGATTTACACAACGTATGTGTTGTCCACTCTCAACTTATTTTCCTCTTCATATAGAAGTTGGTTTTTCCTTGCATACAGTAGGCTATTACTAATTAGTATCAAGTCAACAGACATTGAGTATTTTAAGTAGACAACTTTTTATAAATACTTGTACATTTTTGGTAATGTTTGTGGTAGTTCTCGATGTTTCAGCTCAGTACAATAGAATCAACTGCCTTGACGTTCGTATTAAAGATTGTGAATTTGATATTGGTTGACAGACATTTGTTTTGAGTTCCATATGTTATTCAATTATGTAGGAGTGTTATATAACTGAAATAATGAGTCAATTGAAGCTAGACCACCGTGGGAAAACCTGAAAGCATTGGACTGGCTCCATGAGGTATTTCCTGTAGTTCTAGTGAAAAGCAGTGACCAGTGGAGTTCAATCAGGTCTTTTGGGAGATATCAACTTATTGAAGACATTGGTGAATGGTTGCTCATTTTCGTGGACTAGTTGAAGTTAAGCATTAACACTGTTGAATGCTAGCTCAGTGGTCTAGTGGTTAAGCGCTCGCGTGCGAGACTGATTGGTCCTGGGTTCGAATCCCGCGAGGCGGGATCGTGGATGCGCATTGTGAAGAGTCCCACAATAGGACGAAACAGCCGTCCAGTTCTTCCAGATTCTTCATTGTGGTCTAAGCTCAATTGACTCAACCATATAAGATTGCTAAAATCTCTACCAAACCCCCTCCTGATATATAAGAATGCTCTTTTTGCTTTTCTCACCCATCCCTTTATATACATTTCAGATCCCCCCTTTTTATTTAACTTAAAAGTAATTAATCAACTGTATTTTTCATCATTTTTATTTTATAAAGACATTCTATTACAAAATTACTGAAGCATCATCATTCTAAATCACACAAAAAAGAAAAAAATTCATTGAAACATAACTCTTTTTACGTGACAACAAATAAAGTGAATTTACTTTATTTGAAAACAGAAAACTAGATTGAGTTGTTTGTTTTTTTTTTCTTTTGTAGTTAAGGTGTTCGCCTTTCAGTTACTAAGTTGCCTAGGTCAAATATATTTGATCTAATTCGGCTTGGGCAATCAGGTAATAGTATCATTAACTTTTATACTTAAATTGTACTTTACACGTAAGTATCATGGGATTGTCAATTGAATACAAGTTGGTTCATTTCATCAAGTTTATATTAATATTTCACTGAATTAAAAAGGTACTGCTGAGGAGTCCCACAATAGAACGTAACGGCCGTCCAATGTTACCAGGTTTTCCATAGTGGTTTAATTTCAATTGACTCATGATTTCAACTATATAAAAAGGGTAATATTAAATGACTTGTATAATCTATCTGTTAACAAACAAAGTTCAAGGGAACAGAAAGATGACAGGTAGAAGAAATTAAATAAAAATGAAAATTTAAACTTGTTTTAATAAGACTAATCATATATAACGTTAGGCGATTGAGCAAGTTAATAAATTACTAAAATGGGTTACGTAGACTAGAAGTCTGCCTGACCATAGTTAGAGATAGACAGAGAAAATCAAAAACCACTGAACAACTGTTCTGTCTTAGCATGAAGTTTTCAAGCAGCGCACATCCAAGATTCAACCCATGTTCATCAAGCCCCACAGTGAACATCAAAATTTTAAACCACTAATTCAACATTTAGTGGTCTAGATTAATAAGTACTTACGTAATGTGAACAATCTCCGAAAACCTCAAGTACTAACAGTGACTAATCTCAAGAAAATATTCCCCCAGTCTTATTGAGAGGCCTTGAATTCTAGTGTTCAAGCATAAAGGATATAAGTCATTTAGCGATAAATGGAGTTAAGAAACAGTTTTTTTATATCACGAGTTTTTTATATGTTCATTATTAGATGCGGAGTTAATAATCTAAAAATCAATCGTTCAATCTAAGATCTAAGTATCCTGGGTTCCATCCTTGTAAGAATGGCTTGTTTGCAATCTCAAGAAGCCCAGAAAGAGCCGAAAACATTCCATCCAATCACCGCTAAGGGAACATTCTAGAATGACGACGTGTAGCTTCACTATTGGATGAATAAGAAGGATCTCCTGTGTGCCTGTTGGCTTTTCCGAAATGATAATTTACTTTCAGCCGAAAACTATAAATACATGAGATTTTTGTACTATATTTGACACTGTTTAGGGAATAAAATTCCTACTTACTAGTCTTCTGTCTTCTCTCTTGCGATATTGCGGGCATAGCAAGAATCTAAAGCTCTAGATACAACAATCCTTTTTCATAGGATCATCAATTTATACTCTTGAATCGTCAGATACCATCATAAACTTACTTACTTACTCCTGTTACTCCCAATGGAGCATAGACCACCAACCAATATTCTTCAACCCACTCTGTCCTGCACCTTCTTTTCTAGTTCGATCCAGTTCTTGTTCATTCTTCTCATGTCTGTCTCCATTTCTCAGCGTAATATGTTCTTTGGTCTTCCTCTTCTCCTTTGGCCTTCAGGATTCCATGTGAGGGCTTGTCTTGTGACGCAATCGGGGGACTTCCTCAGAGTGTGCCCAATCCACTTCCAGCGCTTCCTCCTGATTTCTTCCTCCGCTGGAATCTGGTTTGTTGTCTCCCACAGTAACTTGTTGCTGATAGTGTCTGGCCAACGGATCCGAAGTATCTTGCGTAAACAACTGTTAATAAACACATGTATCTTCTGAATACCAGCGTAAAACAGATATTCTAATCCATCTGTAATATTTTATCATACCAAAAAAACAAACAAAAATTTCATTGATTCACACACACACACACCTTAGATGAAAAAATAGATAAGAAAGGTTTTTTGTGGATATTCCAATATTTTCATAGTTGAAATCATGAGTCAATTGAAGCTAGATCACTATGGAAAACCTGGAAGCACTGGAAGGCCGTTTCGTTCTATTATGGAACTTCTCAGTGGCAGTGCGCATCCACGATCCCGCACCCGACCGACGAAACAGCTGTCCAGTGCTTCCAGGGTTTCCATCGTTGTCTAGCTTCAATTGACTCATGATTTCAACTATGAAAAATAAATAAATCAAATGAAAATTACAAAAAACTTTTTAATCTTCCGTTAACTAAAATGAAAATAGAAATTTTTTTATTGATCATAATGGGAATATACCGAATATACCGAAACAAATCATTCGTGCAATTCATTTATAAACACTTCATTAAATTTATTAACAATAAATGATGCTGAAATTTATTTTATTACTGAATATATATACTACTTATGCATGTTACCTCCTTGTTGAGGAGGAGCATAAGCCTCACATCAATATTCTTCATCCAATTCTATCTTGGACAATCCTTTCTGATTCCTATTGATCCTTTTCATTGCTACTTTTAATGGTGATTCCCCAACTAAAGCATGAGTAACCTGGTTATGCCATTTCTATGTGTATCTATGAATTCAGTTGCTCCTGTGGAGAAAGCTATATTGGGTGCACTATCAGACAACTGAACAATAGAGTTAGTGAATACCTCCGTTCGTGGTTAGGAAAAAGGTATGGTCAAGTCAATACGGAGCTCGGTTCTTTCACACTTGATTGATAACGGTCTTAAAGTTGACAGGAATCATATTCCTACTAGTGTTCCGTATGGGGTTCGATCTCGTCTCTTACACATAAAGCAGAAGCTATAAGAATTCGATCCAACAATCCAAGTCTTTGTGTTCATAAGAAATTTGTAACATCCTTATCTCTCCTTTGGCCATACTCTTTATTGGTTTATTTTTCTCCACCCCCCCCTTTTTATTATTTTTCAAATATTCGCTTCATGGTCCAATTATCTGAACACTTCTTATTACGTAATTTTATGACTGTTATTTCAGTGTCTATATTTTTTCTAATCATTGACCTATTTCACAATTGATTGATCACTGGGTGGTGATCAATCTCATGCGTGTCAGGTCCTTAGTGCTGATCGAATGCTATCGATCAAGTTGCAATGTGGCCAGTGGTAACGTCTCTGACTGTGAAGCTGAGTGACGCGGGATCGAATCCGCCAGGGAGCATCAGTTCCCTCAAGATTACAGGTACACCTTGCTGACGAGTGCCAAGCAGCACGAAACCCGGGTCCAGGGTTTCCTGTTGACCACCTCCAACCACCATGTTACCCTAACATTGACCTATTTCCCTATTGTGTAACATTGATTCAAACCTTTTATTATTCTTATCACAACTAGTACACCTGTCACATTACACTACCAATTTGTACATTTCACTTATTATGTAATCTATTCCATTGTTATCATTGACTCATAAACTGACTTGATTGGTTTAATCATTTCGTATATGCATATAAATATTATTTGTATATTAGAGTAAAGCCTGATGAGGATCTAATTGAAAACAATATTGTTCGTTTATATATGTTGTTCTTAATCACAATATCCTTCATCCAATTCTATCTTGAGCAAACCTATCCAATTGCCATTGATCCTTTTCATATCTACTTCCAATTCCTGATGATGATGATGATGATGATGATGATGATGATGATGATGATGATGATGATGATGATGATGATGATGATGATGATGATGATGATGATGATGATGATGATGATGATGATGATGATGATGATGATGATGATGATGATGATGATGATGATGATGATGATGATGATGATGATGATGATGATGATGATGATGATGATGATGATGATGATGATGATGATGATGATGATGATGATGATGATGATGATGATGATGATGATAACAGAATCCTTACATTGATATACTTTGTTTCATTACAGTTTAATAATTTTTAAGATAATCATTATTATTGAATAATATTCAATAATGAAGGTTCTGGGTTCGAATCTCTCAAGGCAAGGTAGTGAATGCGCATTGCCACAGATGAGTCCTACAATAGGATGAAGCGGCCATCCAATGTTTCTAGGTTTTCCTTGATGATCTAACTTCAATTGACTCATGCTTTGAACTATGTTTTGTTTTTTGTTTTTTTCTTTTCTAACAAATAACGTTTTTATTGCAATTTTTCTCTTTTTTTTCTGCAAAGTGTTATTATTATTATTATTTACTAATCTATTTAAAAGTAAAAAAATAAGGAAAGAAAAGAAAAAGAAAAAGAAAAGAAAAGTAGGTTACCTAACTATCATTTCTTGGGTTTATTGAACTCAATCATATAATTGATATATGACTATAAAAGAAGAAACTATTCTACACTATTGGTCTTGTTTTATTAAGTAATATAATGAAAATCTAATTTGGTGATGTGGTTGACCTGGGTTTTTTTATTATTTTAGTGAAGATTAAATTATGGGTAACTTCTGAAAGCTAATAATGGATTAATACTATATTTATTGATAGAGTTTTGTTCTCTGAGCTGAATGGATTGGTCGTGGAGCTTTCGTCGTACTTCTAACCGAAGTTTATGCTGATGATGTCGTTCAAAAGGACGATATAAGCTCTACGACCAAACCATCCAGCTCTGGGAACAAAACTCCATCAAAATCTCTCTCTCTCTCTCTCTCTATATATATATATATATATATATATATATATATATACTAGGACTCGAACCCAAAACACTGACATTATCGACTGAACTACTGAGTTCAAATAGCCACTGGCTTGCGCAAATATAATTCATTACAAGTAAAAAATAATTTTCATTACCGTAGTTGCTATCACGACACGGTGGTTGCACTTGCCCATCGTAATGATCCAACCGAAATCAGTGGCCGAGTAGATAACGTGATGGCGTTTGAAGCGAAAGGTACTGGGTTAGAGTCCCAGAATGAACATCAACTCTTAGATGCAGATACATCCAGCTGATGAGCCCCAAAAAGGACGAAACGCGCATCATGGATTTCACTGCTAGCCACTATCCAACTTTAATATTATTTTCATTTTAGAAGCTCCATACATAATAAATTAAAAAATATATACCTTTCTACCATGTTGAAATGTTTGATGTTTCAAGGTAATAGAAAGGAAATTCAGGAATTAAGTTTTGTACTAGACGGAACTCGTCAACATAATATAATCACAATCTTGAGGATTACTACTCACTAATCGATCAATTGTAAATATTTCTGTAGTGCAGGAAATCTTTCAGAGTCCTTAATAACTCAACGATAATATTTCGGTCTAAGAGGCTGTGTGACGCGAATTTAAATCCACCAGGGTGCATTAGTTCCCTGGAAATTACAGATACATTTTGTTGACGACTTTCAACTATTATCAATTCTTGACAAAAAAGGGTCTCCTATCGACTAGTTTCAGTTACCTAACATCTCATAAAAGCTCAAAAGATTCTTCATCAATTAGAAAATTTACACTTCAACTTGGTTGATAGAATTAGATCTTCATGAAGAAGAAATTGACTGAGTTGATATTGGTCACTATTCAGTGATTCAGTAACTATGAAACCTAAAACTTAAGAAATATTGGAATAAAAAGAGAATGCGTTAGTTCAACTTACTAGATCGTGATCCCAATTAACTGAAAAATAGATGAAGGGCTGATGATGTCTTTAGTCAAGTTAGTTGAAGGTTAATCACTGACATTTATTTTAATACAGTGGTCAATCTTAGGCTTTCTAATTGTTTTGACCCGTTTACTGATCACTCTGAATGCCTTTATTAAGTTAACGCTATTTCCTGTGTTTTACATGTGATGTGCCACCAAACTATGAAGGCTGTCTAGTTCTCAAAGAGTAGGCTTCTGTGTTTGTTTTCGATGAAATGAGTAGAAGGTCGCTTTTGTGTTCTAAAATATATACTCTCGTATCTACATAAAAAAATCAATATATACAACCGGATATACCGGATATTTGTCTACTTTTGTTTATGTTACTAGGTATAGTATTGTGTGTACTGGAACATGTTTCAGTGCATCTGATGTGTTCTTTTAAAGCTGTTTATAATCTATGATTAATTTGTTTATGATATGATAACCTTTAAATAACAATCAAATGAAAATCTATTTCCTTTCAGGTTCGTAAACTTCCATCTTATTTCAGCATTATGTATTATACTTCATTAGGGATAGTTTAAGATTTTCATTTCAGCTTATTCTTCCTTGAGCTTTACTAGTGATTATAACTTTCTGCTCTTATAGTACTTACTTACTTACGCCTGTTACCCCTCGTGGAGGAGCATAGGCCGCTCACCAGCATTCTCCATCCAACTCTGTCCTGAGCAATTCTTTCCAGTTCTTTCCAGTTAACATTCATCCTTTTCATATCGGCTTCTATTTCCCGGCGTAGTGTGTTCTTTGGCCTTCCTCTTTTCCGCTTCCCTTCCGGATTCCAAGTTAAGGATTGCCTTGTAATGCACATTGGTATGTTCTTATAGTACATGGTTCTGATTTACCCATATTTTAGATTATAAGACAAAATCTGTGAAATGTTTGACATTAACCACTTTCAATAAATATACTTTCTAAACTTTCTTTCTTCTTATTTGTATAGATGTTTATGGAGATTGTTGAAGTTGATAGTTCGTAATCACTGGGAATCAAAAAGTTTTGAAAAGCTACTTCATTCTACTATCGGACTCCTTACTGTTAGTCCTTATCGACAAACTCAATGGGAATCGATTATTGCAGAGAGCACTTGATATTTCAGATAATCAAATCAACTGACAAAAGTTTACAAGTCTAATCTTGATCAGTGCACGATCTTATTTAGTCACCTCCCATTACTTCATTATATATTGATCAATATGTATAATCTCACTCACAAGCTATTCCATAGAAATCTTTCACTCCTGTGATTCAACTTAATATATATTTAAAATAGTATTAGCTGACTAATCCACAAAACTAGTTTATTCTAATTTTCAAATTTGACATAGACTACCTAAATTGTTATTAGAAAATTTTTAAAATCAAACAGACTTATAAGCCTTTTCAGTTTGGGATTGTTTACATTGTCAAATTTCATTAAAATCATGAACCCATACATTTTAGACCACCACTGAAAATCTAGAAGCACTGGATGGCCGTTTCGTCCTAGTATGGAACCCTCCAAGAGTGCACATTCACAATCGTGCACACGAGAAACGAAACTAGGACATTTGGCCTCGCGTTAGAACTCTTAACCTCTTGATCACTGAGTAGACATTCAAAAATGCTAATATCTAACTTCAACCAATCCACGATATTGCGCTACCATATTCCATTGTCTTTGGTTGGTAACTGCCCCACATATGACATGGTTGAACTCCACTGGTCATGGCTTAGCAACAGAACTCCAAGAATTCCCTCTTAAAGCTAATCAATAGTAAGCACATAATAACCGTTAATTAGTAGAAGTATCAATTGTAAACTTGAAAAAGAATCCTAGGACATAAATTAAGCAAGAGAATACTACTGAATTATTTTTCTTTATATTCAGCACGACATTTGCAGTTTTGTATAATGTGATTAGCTTTCCTGGTTTTCTCATCGAAATACCATCCTTGTATCGTCAAAATTCTAATCTAATCAATTTTAAGTGGGATTTTAACAATCTGACATTCTAAATTCACTTAGTATTGTTTGTTTGAATCTTCCCATTGATGTTTAGAAATGCAACTGGTCAGTCTCTAATTGACATATGTACATACTGTGCGTTTTGCCTAAATCTAGCCTAAATTCACAAGCATTGTAAGCAAAGATGAATAGTGGCTAGCAGTGGAATCCAGGACGTCCCAGAGTGAACATCAACTCTGAAATGCATGTACATCCAACTGACGAGTCCCACATAGGACGAAACACGCGTCCTGGATTCCACTTCTAACCACTATCCATCTTTATCTGACATTCTGTTTCCATGAGTTTCCCTTTGAATCAACGTGTCTGATTACTGTCGACATACGTAACTGTATAATTAATGATATCGTTTGTCATATTATTTGGCTCTCAATCCTATAACACTGATGACGTAACTATGTTTGCTGTCAATTTTAGCTACTATTATTAAACATACTTAGGATGAAATGTCGAATGATTTGCTACTCATTTGTAATTTCAATTATATTTACATACATAAGCATACTTATCTTTTTAAAGGACTGTTGATGTGTTGGTTGGCATTTTTGTTGCAAAACAAAATAACACTGTGCTATATTGGTTTTCGTGTTGATTGTTTGAATCTTCCCAATGATGTTTCAAGACTGTAATCTATCAGTCCAATACTAGCCACTATTCATCTATGCTTACAATGCATTTCATTGAAGTAATATCGAGCAGTTAACATAGGATTTACATATCTCAGTAAGATATTGATCAATTATAGTCATAAACGTCAATGGGAAGATTTAAACAATCAATATGAAAATGAAGTAAACCTCACCTCGTTGCACAAACTAGTGGTAGCTGAACTCAGTAGCTGAGAGGATAACGTAATAGTGATTGAAGTGAGCGATAGTTGGTTCGAGTCTCATAGTAAGCATCCACTCAGGGATGTAATAGGTACATTCAGCTGACGAGTCTCAAATAAGATGAAACGTTTAGAATTGATTTCATTTCAAGTGTTTCAAAGATTTAATACAATATAAGCTGTCAATTCTAACCATTACTATTATTATTGTTAAAACACAGAACGAATGATTTAACAATGAGTTCCTGGTTAAATATACCTTATATCGAT
This sequence comes from Schistosoma rodhaini, assembly GCA_944470415.2. Classification (NCBI taxonomy): domain Eukaryota; kingdom Metazoa; phylum Platyhelminthes; class Trematoda; order Strigeidida; family Schistosomatidae; genus Schistosoma; species Schistosoma rodhaini. Next base: position 5,379,012 of record OX104042.1, on the reverse strand, counting down.
TTTTTTTAGAAATGATTTCCATTCATTACATTTGTCATATCCATTCATTTGGATTTTTCAATGAATCCAAGGTGAATGTACCCTTTGAGTAAAACAATAGTTTATTATTGCATTCATTGAACTTTTATTCAATGATAAGATACCATTGTATTATATTCAAATGATGATTGTTCATTGTAATAGAATTCTATTATTAATGAACATTAAATTTTCATAATTGAAAGCATGAGTCAATTGGAGCTAGACCAACAAAGAAAACCTGGAAGCACTGGATGGCCGTTTCGTCCTATTATGGGACTCCTCTGTGGCAGTAAGCATCCGCGATCTTGCCTTGCATGGTTCGAACCCAGGACCTACAAGTCTCGTGCCAGAGCACTTAACCGACTCATGCTTTCAACTATGAAAATACTGAAATCTCCACAAAACCATTTATGATAATAAAACATTGAATTTATTAGGTATATAACTGAATAAACCTGGGGTTTTATCAATCTTGCCTTATCTGTAAGTTTTCTCTATCTGTTTTTAGAGTGTGGATTAGTATTGTTGATGTATTGGTATATGGTTAAATGAATTTGAAATATAATTTGAATTCTTCGAAGAGTCTTCACCGAATTTTATGGATCGACTGAAGTTAGAAAGTTACACCGTTGGATGTCAGCTCAGTGATCTGGAGGTTAAGAGTTCGGGCATGTGACCAAAGGTCCTGAGTTTAAATCCCTCACATGTGATAATGGAGACGCACTGCTCAGGAGTCCCATATTAGGACGAAACTGCTGTGACTTTAGGCCCAGCTGATTATCACGTAATTTATTCACCAATCGAAATGCGACTTACTTAATCTTAGTACTGCGTTAAACCAATGACGTTCGACCTGTATGGGCAGCCTAGAGCCCTTATTGATTATTTGTCCACCTAGCCCTTTCAGTTGAATCCATAACACCAATATCAACTTCAACTATGCTAGTCATCTATCTCATGATCATGAGATCATGAGTCAATTGAAGCTAGACCGCCGTGGAATACCTGGAATCACTGGACAACTAGAAAATCTAATAAATAAACACTATGATATACTGTGTTTGTTATAGAAACTGTTGGGGTGATCCAGAACACTTCTCGTAAAAGACAAAAAAGTCTCAGGAAACATTAAGAAGCATTTTATCCAATCAGCGTTTGATTAGAAGTTTTGCTAGAAACATCAAGAAAGTGAAAAGTCATATGTAGAGATTCTGATTGGCTGATTACTACACTGCTACGATGTTTAGTAGTATTCTAGAATTTTCATGAAAACCCAAGAACTTCTAAAATACTATAAAAACCCTATATTTTCTATACATAAATGAACCTTCGGAGTAAAGTGCTTCTCGTATATTTTGCGCCTTTTCTCTCGTGTTCAAGTCGCTGTGTAGAATTAGCTTGGGGGTTACGAGACTAGCTTAGGAACTGAGTATAGCGTTCAGTTAGCAGGACTTATCAGAAACAAATAGGTACATGCTATGTATGCTGAATTACTGCCATAATTCAAAGAATAATGTTTTCTAGTTTGAAATTAAGTTGAGAGAAAATTAAGATCTATTTAAGCAAAATATGGTATTAGTTCATGAAGTTATTAACTAATGCTTGGAGATATGTCAGTAGGTGTGGATTGTCAGGTTGAAGTTAGCCTGATAATAGTGATCGATGATTGGACGCTCTAAGTAATGTACACACTGTCTATTTTGCTTCAAATCCCGAGTTCCGGTATTTTTTGCTCAGGTGTCTTCAAACAGTTGCTTGTATATTTTTAGACCATCAAGTAAACAATTCTAAAGTTAGACGCAGAGTAATAGATAGGTCTCCGAAACTAACTGATAAGACAGTGAACCTTTATCAACTAGGATGGTTAGGACGTGTATTACGTATGTTCAGTCACTGAATACCTTGACAAATGATGGCTGAAGTGGAAGTACATTGGAAGAAAGCTGGAGAGGCTCAAACTAACACACAGCATAAGTTCATGCAGACATTGGTTGTTAAACTGAGTAATGAAGGTAGGTGTAGACAAGTAGTTAGGGTCTGCTGGATTATCATAACCAGTGATTGGAGACTTAATATAGCATGCCTCAGGATTATTTCCAATAGCACAAATGCATTCGTTCTTTGTCTTCCCCGTAGATCCTTAGTTTCTGAATTTGGTACAGATTTTTCTTTACTGATATCCTCAAATCGTATCTGCGATAATTACATTTTTACTTCACAGCGATACTAATACCATCCCTGTTGTGAACAAGAACACAAGTGGAGACAACAAATTTATTATTTACCACAAAATTACAAAATATCCTCATAAAATATGAGACTTACTCACTTACGCTCACAGTATTCCCCCATCTAATTCTGTCCTGGACAATTAATTCCAGTTGTTTTCATTCACTATTCATCCTTTTCGTATCTGCTTCCGATTCCCAACACAGTGTATTATTTGATCATCTTCTTTTATGTTACCCTTCAGCATTCCAAGTTAGTGTTTACCTCGTGATGCAGTTTGAAGATTTCCATAGTGTATATCCTATCTACTTCCAACGTCTTTTCCTAATTTCCTCTTCAAATGGAACCTGGTTTACTTTCTCACATAGTAGGCTGTTGCTGATTTTTATCCGGTCAACGGACATTCAGTATATTACGTAAACAACTTTTTATAAATACTTGTAAATTTTTGATAATGTCTGTGGTAGTTCTCGACATTTCACCTCCGTACAGTAGACCTGTGTTGTTGTTCGTATTAAAGATTATGACTCTGATATTGGTCGATAATTGCTTTGAGTCCCATATATTCTTCAACTGTAAGAATGAGGCTCTTGCTTTCTGTAAGAATGGCTCGTTATCAAACTCAGGAAAGCCTCAAGAAGCCCAGAAAGAACCAAAGACATCCCATCCAATCACCACCAGAGGAACATTCTAGAATGTTGAAATGAAGCTTCCCTATCGGATGAATAAGAAGGATCCCCTTTGGGCCGACTGTCTGTCCGAAATGATGATTTACTTTCAGCCAAAATCTATAAATACATGAGATTTTTGTACTATATTTGACATTGTGTTGGGAATGACATTCCTATTTACTAGTCTTCTATCTTCTCTCTTAGGAAGTTGCGGGTTCGGTCGTTCAAGTAGTCTGGTAGTACGCAGTTTAGTAAGACTCTAAAGCTCTAGATATAACACCTTCTCAATCCTCGTCTTTACATCTGCATCAGATCCTCCACGTTCATTGATAATGATAAAATATGAGAACCATACATTAAAGGCTTCATTTACAAATCTTCCATCAATTTTCCTTTGTATTCTGTATGATCCTTCCAATTCTCAATTCTTTTTTATTTCGCTTTCTGTTTTCTTCAATTCGATCTTCTTAGCATTCTACTGTCAACCATTTTAACTTTCGATTGATGTTACATACTACTTATGTCTGTTAGCATACACCACACCCTCACTAGTCTAGGGTTAGCTTTATCAATTTCATCTTGCTATGCTAATAGGGTATATGAACTTGAACCGATGTACACATGCGCTAGGTTTTACGTTACATTTAATTGATTGACCTCTTCATAAATACCTTATGTGTGTGTATTCTTTCTTCATTTTTATCATTACTACTGTAGTTTATTGTTTACTTGTTTACCATTCATCGTGATAATTCCATATAGTTGTGGTAATGCACCGTCACAATTCATGTCAATACACATTTGTGCCAGTCTTTGCATTGATTGACTGACTGACTAACTAAAGCAACTGGAAGATTTTTATTACGTTGTATTCATATAAAGTTCTACTTAACAGAACTATTTTTGATATTTTAATGGGACTTCTCCCTTACACATTTAAGTATATCCTTCAATCGGATAGTCTGTCATAAAGGAAAGATTATTGGTATGATGATATTAAAAAGAAAATTTACATTCTTTTCGTTATTTTGATATTGAAGATACAACATGCTTGTATTAAATTAACATAAACTAAGCTGAGCATGACATGCACCATGTGATTTTGATTATAACTTCTGATATTTTGCAATCAAGATCGTCGTCCTGTTTTGAGGTTAATAAATCATCACTTGTTACAGTCTTTATGTTGATATTTTCACGTCATGGTAACTGTAGCGGTTCCTTAACAATTGGCAACTCAGTCATAATAGTCAAATACCACTTATAACAATTATGTAAATGAAATGATTGTTACATAATAAAATGACTTATTAATTAAGTATTGCTTGTTTGAATCTTCCCATCGATGTTTAGGACTGCTATATCAAGGCTATATCGAGTCAATACGCACAGTATGCACATATGCCAATTAGAGACTGACCAGTTGCAGTCCTAACACATCGATGGAAAGATTCAAACAAACAATACAAAGTGAATTTAAACTTCACTCTCATCGCAAAAGCATGTGGTAACAGGACTCAGTAGTTGAGTGGATAACGCGATGGCGTTTGAAACGAAAGGTACTGGGTTCGAGTCCCAAAGTGAACATCAATTCTGAGATGCAGGTACATCAAACTGACGAACACCAAATAGGACGAAACGCATGTCCTGGATTCCACTGCTAGCCACTATCTATGTTTGCTTATTACAAAATAGTTTTATTCATTGCTCTTCACGTTCACCTTACCTTGGGCTTGTTCCTCTTCTTCCATTACGTTTACTCTTTACTGTCCTACAATAAGAAAAAACAAACTCACAATAATACCGTTACAAAACTACTTTTTAAATGTTTTTTTTTTATTTTTTTGAAAAAAATATTCCCTAACCTTGAAAAACCTTCCAATAACCTTGAAGGAATTCATCTACTGGCTGATTATTTATCATAGCACATGTTATAATTATTTCTTTTTAAAAAAAAATTAATCTGATTGGTTCATTAATTTGTATAGATCTAAATAAATTGTGTAATGAAAAATAATATTTATAATTGATATTCATAATGATTCAAGGAATGTAACTAACCCCCTGTCCCCCCCAAGCCGCAATGAATTCTTCAATGAATTAGGAATTGGATCTGATCATAAACACGTTTATTCATAGAAAATTGGATCTTTAATGATAACATAACAATATGACTGGAATTATTACTATGCAAAGATTATCAAGAAATATTGATTTTAATAAATCTGATATGATGAATACTACTTATAATCAATTGATATGTGAACAAATATATAAAGAAAGTAAGTTATCATTATGTAATATCCGTAAGGGTTTTTGTGGATATTATAGTCAGTTTTTTAATAGTTGAGATCATGAGTCGATTGATGAACACTACTTGATGAGTCCTGCAACAGGACGAAACGGCCTTTCAATGCTTTCAGGGTTTTTATGGTGATCTAGCTTCAATTGAGTCATGATCTCAACTGTTAAAATTAATTAAGAATTGTATAGACTTGGATATTATAGTCATTTTAATAGTTGAAATCATGAGTCGATTGATGAACACTACTTGATGAGTCCTGCAATAGGACGAAACGGCCTTTCAATGCTTTCAGGGTTTTTGTGGTGATCTAGCTTCAATTGAGTCATGATCTCAACTGTTAAAATTAATTAACAATTGTATAGACTTGAGTATTATTAATAATAATAATATGCAAGAATAATCGTATAATTGTAAACTTGATAACAATTAACTGTTTATAAGTAAAGATGGATGATGGTTAGAAAGAGAATCTAGGATTCACATTTCGTTCTATATGAAATTCATCATCGGGATGTACCTGCTACATCATTGAGTTAATGTTTACGCTGGAACTCAAATCCATTATCATTCATTTCAAACGACATCTATCTACACACTGAGCTACTGAGTTCAGACGGTCACTTGCTTGTGAAATGGAGTGAAGTTTTAATTCATTTTTGTATTGTTTATTTTAATTGTCAGATATATCCATCTGATAAGTCCTAAATAGGACGAAATGCGGGTTCTGGATTACATTGCTAACCATTATCCATCTTTGCTTAGGATGCTTGTGGATTAAGGCAATATCGAGACAATACTCACTGTATGGACATATGCCAATAGGAGACTGATAACTTACAGTCTTACACATCAATCTGAAGATCTAAACATACAATACAACTGTTCAGTTATAACTATTCAGTGTCAATGGTAGAAAGATGTTAAAAGTGCGAATGTTTTAACTTTTTTAATTTTAACAATCCAAACGAGATACACTCTTTATGAAAAATAAATTAGGATATGACTATTAGTGAAATCTAATATATGTTTCGTCCTATGTTGGACTCGTCAGCTATATCCGGATCGATATTCACTCTGTGGATTTGAAATCTATTCCCTTTGGTTCGAATGATTTACCTGGCTCATGAGAACAAATAACCACTCACTTGTTCAATGTGGGTACACTTTCATTGAATTTGTAACGTCTTAGATCATTTCATTGTTGATATTTTGACTGGATTTTTAATCAGATCAAAACGTTACAAAATGTTTACATAAAACAATAACATTTTTTTACACACCGTAAGAAACACATAAATATGAAGCCCAGATTTATCATCGATACAGAATTACAGTAGGACACAAAAGGCATAAACTAAAATAAGCTATAATTCCAAAACGTTATTTAGCTAAATGAGTGAATGAATTTCCCGCCAAAAACCTGGTATCTTAAATGTGATTGGTTTGTTCATAAATTAAAGTCTCACCCTTTGTGCCTGTCTCGAACTCTTTGTCAGTCCACTATAAATTTAAACTGGTGTCATTAAGTCCGATGATGAGCGCTTAATCTGTAGACCACTAAGCCAGTATGCACTGGTTTACATGTTTGAATTTGATAATCCCTAATCATTATTGATGTCTGTTTCATACTTGATATGATTTAGCTCTATTTGTCATTCCTTCTTAACTAGAACTCCGAGAACTATCCCTTGAATTTAGTCAACAAGAACCACATAATGTCTTTCAATAGTTGTCTATCTAAGATTAATACACAATATAAACTATGAAATACTATAATCTTCACATCATCGTATAATTACAAACAGTCTAACAATTTTATGTAGTTGAGATCATGATTCAATAGAAGTTAGACAACCATGGAAGACCCGGAAGCATTGGACAGCCGTTTCGTCCTATTGTGGGACACCTCCGTGGCAGTGAGCATCCACGATCCGGCCTAGAGAGATTCGAACCCAGGACCTACCAGTTTCGTGCCAGAGCACTTAACCTATAGACCACTGAGCCTGCCGGCATCCAACGGTGTTAAAGTCTAACAGCTGACAAGTACTTTACATTTAACTAATATAGATTGACCTGATATAATTAACTAATTTACATTTGACAATCTTAAATACTTCTTTTTTATTTGTTCTACAACCCAGATATAAGTTGATGATAATAAGATTCTGGGATTTTTTTATATCTATTGAATTACTATAGGTCATGAATACAATTAGATTACAAGAGTGAGTGCGCTCATGACAGAGAGTGAGGGTGAGTGAGAGTGAGAGTGAAAGACATGACTATCTGTTAAACTATCCTTCTTTTTTCTGCCTCAAATAATCCCATATGAATTATAAAGAAGTTCTTTTCTATTATCATTATTATCTAATCAGTCATGAATAAAACACTCCATAATCGATCATTTATAATGTATAACCCCAATCATTTCAATAAGGTCATTTGTCTTTTTGAAGAAAAAAAATGAAAAAAAAGACAACAAAATTACGTCGAGAACTTAGAAATGTACTTTTTTCTCATAGTTACTATTGAATTGATCAATTTTATCATAGAAAATGTAAGGTCTAATCCACAAGATAGTGGAGCAACGTTAGGAGGTGCAGTCCTATGGTAACCGGTGACCGACGATTGATTCATACGCCATTTGTTCCCTCAGGATACTGGAGCCCATGTGTACAACGGGTTTGGAATGAGAGTTTGACAACTCCCCTAGGTGGACCCTCCATGTCCACCAACCCGGATAAAGCGTCGGACATTTGCTTTTCGTCCTCTCAAGTTCGTAAACAACACCCTTAGTGTGAGAAGGCCATGAGTAGAACTTCTCTGTCAGATGCTAAATACGCGTGGCCGTGTAAGAGCATTTCGAGAGAATGGGCGGGCCCTCCTCACTGTCAGGGCATTTGAAGGCTCCCTCTAAGAAATCTATTACTTCTCTTCTAGTGTAGTTGTTATGATCATTTTTTCAAAAACGAATGGTAAATTTATTATGAGTAATTTTAATCTCTGAATTCATGAGTTGATCTAAACTAGGTCATCATTAAAAACCTGGAAGCATTAAACGGTCATTTCGTCCTAGTATAGGACTCTTAAGCAGTGCGCGTCCACGATCTCACATGCGAAACTTGAACTCAGGATCCTTGTTATTGCGCGCAAACCCCACCCCGTGGGATTAGAACCCAGGGCCTATCGGTTTATTCATAGTTACATTTGTATAAATACAGTTGAGTATTAGTTAACAATAATTAATTAACACATTTACAATTTCATACCATTAGACGTCTACAACTAACAGTGAACACTAGTTGAATACATTATGTACTTGTCCCTCTAAAGATATGATTACATGTTACAAATGATTGAGAAAAAATCGATCTCTTGTGTTATTCGCACTTTAATTGATTACCGTATTACTCATCACGTCAGTAATCAGTTAGAAATCTTTATTTCATTCAATATTGTAAAAATTGAAAAACCTATAGTTCCTGGTTTCGAATCCCGCGGGATGAGATCGTGGATGCGCACTTCTGAGGAGTTCCATGCTGGAACGAAACGGCCGTCTAGTGCTTCCAGGTATTCCATAATGGTCTAGCTTTAATTGATTCATGAATTTAACCATCAAATTACTGAAATCTCCACAAAACCCTGTTCTGAAAGCATTTATTACCCCATATGTTTGTAACTTGTCAACACAATGTTGCTTAAAATATTGATTCAGAAAACGTAATAAACAGTGAAAATAGGGACATTAAATTTGATTTTTATAATGTCAAAATATAAGCATGAATAAATGTTCCTGGCTTCAATGATTAAAAATGTATGTCTCCTGTAAAATGAAGCAATAACTTGAATGATGTTAGATGCATAAGCACGGTTTTCACTTCGCAGTTGTTCACACCGAGGAAGAGTTCTTCTAGAGGTACCTGAAAAGGAAATTGGGTTACAGTTGGTTTAAGTGATCTGAGAGTATGACTGCAGTACCTAAGGGACAAGTGCTTGAGGCCGGTCACACACAATGATTTTGTGAGTAATTTTTGCATTAGCTCCATATTTATTGGGACCTTACCACCGGAGACGAAAATCCATGGGACAAGGCTCAAACAATAATACGTTATTATTTATTGACTTGAATTAATAATAGTACAACTAGGCACAGAGATAAGTACGTGGTACACAAATAGGAAAATAAAATACTTAAGAGATAGAAGCAGAAAGAATATAATTAAAACAATAAAGAAAACATTCACTTAAATCAGTGGACAAGAATAGATCAAGACAGGAGACAAATCAGTTTTAAAAAAAAATTCTAATTCATAAGGATTCTTCCGGTTAAAAAAAAACGGTCCTCTCGCTTTTATGTAAAAGAAACCTACATGAATACCACTATCGGCTACTATTGTGAGCGATGTTTGATAACATCTGAAATCATTGAATTGCACCATCTCTACGACTCTAATCAAAGAGTCATAAGATGGTCCGACAGATACTAGTCCTACATAACGTTTTTTTTCATGTCCTAGAGATATTTCATAAACTAATCAACTCTTCGTTGTTTTTCAAAGCGACTTCACTTTCAATGACAATTCAGAACTTATCTTGAACAGGAATTTATGACTTCATACTCTGTGTTGTCAAAACATCTTACTATTTGCCATTGTTATGCATTCCGTTATGATTTATAATTATTCTTGTGTGATCAACAGGCGTTTGGTTAATTGTGATCATTTGCGGTATTATTGAATATGTTACCAATCATCCTGTTAAAAGGGATAAAGATAGCTGAAGTCTAATAAGGACTTATACCTTAACTAAGAATGGAATAAGATTAGATTCAACTAATGAATTGATATTATGGAAGACAATAAATTACAGATTCATTTTTTTACAATCTTGTAATGCTAGGAACATTTCATTTGCTAGAGGGATATTGATTGGATTAAACCATGTTCTGTATAGGATTGTGTAGTTGAGCACGCTGATTGCCTCTTTTCTAACCAATCAGTGCTAGTGGAGACTTGGAAAAAAACTCTAGAATCTTCTTATATAAAATTTATCAATATACTAACGTTTTAAATTTACTTAGTATTGTTTGTTTGAATCTTTTCATTGATGTTTAGGACTGCAACTGGTCAGTCAGTAATTGGCATACGAGCATAAAGTGCGTATTCCCTCGATATAACGTTAATTCACAAGCATTATAAGCAAAAATGGATAGTGGCTAATGGTGGAATCCAGAACGCGCGTTTCGCTCTATTTGGGATTTGTCAGCTGGATGTACCTGAACCCACTACCTCTAGCTTCAAACGCCCTCACGTTATCCACTTATCTATTGAGTCCCGATAGCCACTTGCTTGTGTGACTCTTACTTCCATTTTTTTGGAATATAATTACGTTCCCGTTTAACTGTGTTCTGCTTTGGGGACTTGTCGAGTAATGTTCAAGAATACTGAGCAATAAGAGTAGCTGAATTGTAATAAGAGGAATTATAACAATATGGAATCTTGGCATCTGACTATAGCACAAGTTTACTATACACTTGAATTCTGAAATAACCTTTAAAATATTATGATATTGTAAGCAAAGATGTATGGTGGCTAGAAGTGGAATCCAAGATTCACTTCCCGTCCTATTTAGGTCTCCTTAGTTGAATGTACATGCATCTCAGAGTTGATGTTCACTCAGGGACTCAAACCCACTAGCATTCGCTTCAAAATCCATCACGTTATCAGCTGAACCACTGTACTGAGTTCGAGTACCAGAGTGACTAGTCCCATATAAGACAAAACGTACGACAAAGTATTTTCACTTTACACTTTTATTTTTACCTCTAATCAAAATCAATTAATATCTAATATCAACTACACTGTCAGCAGAGATAAGCACTCTATGTAAACTCATTGTCTATTCATTGTAATTGTGTAAAGAAGATTCGTAGGAATATTTGACGAACTTAAGATTAATGGTAATCTTTGTTCTATATTGAATAATAATAATACCCATCAGATTACATTCCAGTCTCCAGACGCCTCCAGAAGCCTCTGGAAAAATGAAGAATTATGTGTCACAATTTGATTGGATAATTATTATTCACAGTTGAAATCATGAGTCAATTGAAGCTAGACCACCATCGAAAACCTGGAAGCACTGGACAGCCGTTTCGTCCTATTACGGGACTCCTCAGCAGTGCGCATCCACGATCCCGCACTCGCAAGGACGAAACGGCCGTCCAGTGCTTCTAGGTTTTCGATGGTGGTCTAACTTCAATTGACTCATGATTTTAACTGTGAAAATGCTAAATTCTCCACAAAACTCCCTCTGAATTATTATTCATTTTGTTACTAAATTTGGTGCACTTCCTTAAGCTTCTGGGAAGATAAGGTCACTCGTAAATTGGTATGTAAATAAATTTAATTTCTGTAAATAAATTAACCTTGAAACAAAGCCCTCCATTATTCACTTACGACTTTTCTCTACAGTTCAGTTTCAAATGTACAAGTAATCAGAGAATAAAGATAGTAACTAGGATACCAGTAACATGTGTTCAAGTAGCAGATGTATCAATACTCAATATATATGAATAAGGTATAATTTGGAAATTTTATTTGTTGTCAAACTGTAGTTAGTAAATATTTATTATCAGAATGAGGGTTTGTGGAGATTGTGATATTGTAATAGTTGTATTAAGGAGTCGATCGTAGCTAGACTAACATTGAAAACCTGGAAGCATTGAACGTCCATTTTGTCCTAGTATAGGACTACTCAACAGTGTGCGTCCACAACCTCGTATGTGGGAATTGAACCCCGGATCTTCGGTCTCGTGAGCTAATTCTTATCCACTAGACCACTGAGCAAGCATCCAACGTTGTTAATGTCTAATTTCAATCGTCTCATACTAGGATTAAACGGCCGCCTAGTGCTTTCAGGTTTTCAATGATGCTATAGCTTAGATAGACTCATGAATTTAAATGTTTATTACCATGACAATAAATATCCAAAGTCTTTTTAAGTTACTAATCACTTACAACCGATCAATCATTATGCAACATTCACGTATATAAATTCACTTAGTATTTTTTGATCGAATCTTCCCATTGATGTTAAGCACTGCAATTGATCAATCTCTTATTGGCATATGTGCATACTGTGCGTATTGCGTCGATATTGCCTTAATTCACAAGCATTATAAGCAGAGATGGACGCAATAGATAAGTGGATAACGTGATGATGTTTAAAGCGAACGGTACTGGGTTCGAATCTCAGAGTGAACATCAACTCTAAAATGCAGGTACATCCAACTAACGATTCCCAAATAGAACGAAATGGGTATCCTGGATTCCACTGCTAGACACTATTTATCTTTGCTTCATCCTTATGGATATTGATTATTTGTTTTTTCAAAACCTTATAAGGGATTAAGTAAATTTTCAAGAGTTTCTATGTTGTTCTTGGTTAAAAGTTAGATATTTAGGATGAGGATTAAAGGGTTTCATGTTTAGAGTTTTCAATATGAACTAACATCAGCCATAATGTAAAATAGGCATACTGTAGCCGCATGGATGAATAGATTTCACTCAAAAATACAAGGGGTATTATCTGACTACCTAGTTCATAAAGTATGGTGGGATCAAGTCGAAATTTATTTCCATACCGAAGAGGAGACTCAGCCCTTCCTCTCTAAATGCTTTAATACAATCTCGCGTAAATAGTCGCTTATAATTCATGTATATAATTCAAACATTATGAATGAAAGTAACATTACCGTTTGATTCGACCACTATAGTTACAATTGTTATTTAATATAGTAATATACAAATGGATCAACCCATTCACTTACTGGTTATTGATTGATCACAAAAATAAACAAAAAATTTATCGATTTCGAAAATGTTAATTTTCAACCACAAAAAAAAAAAAAATAAACAACAACAAACCATAAGTAACAGAAACGTAAACATGAAAACACAAACCATTTTGAAACTATAGGTGTTATGTGAAGGGGATCTGGTTTATTAAATGGGATGATGAATAGATTCATTGAAAATATAGCAAAGTGTAGATTTAAAAAACTCATTTCTTCAAGTATTCAATTCATTTCTTTCATTTGAAACAACAACAATGAAAACATTAGAAAGTTGTTAAAAGTATGTTGACAAGTGGAAAATTCGAATAACAGTAGTCATAGTTACTTCTTTCTAGAGTAAATGGTTTCATTATATACATATATATATCCCTCAACAACAACATAGAATCAGGCATATATATACGTTAGTTCAAGTTTCTATACCTCATTAGCACAACAAGATGAATATAAAATTTATGGAAGCAGTTACTTCAATGGTAGTAATATGTATAAAAGAAAGATGGTATATAAGGATATGATGTTGGGAAAACGAATTAGTTAATAGAAAGAAAGGTTTAAAGTAATTCTGATCTCACGGTTTAAAGAAAGACAGAAAGTGTATACACCTACGTCCTTGTGATCGATCATGAGCTATGTCACTCAAAGTTTCCAACCACTGGTTACGATAGTCGCGTAGACCTCAATTAAGTAGTCTGCGTCTACCAACATGACTCAAGTCATGTTGGGTTCAAGTCGCAGAGTAAACATCAATTCTGAGATGCAGGCATATCTAACTGATGAGTTCCAAATAAGACGAAACGTGTGAAAAACTGAATTCCACTTCTAACCACCATCCATCTTTACTTATAATACTTGTGAATAAAGGCAACGCACAATATGCACTAATATCAATAAGAGACTGATCAATTGCAGTACTAAACATTAATGGGAACATTTAGGTGAATAATACCAAATTAATTATTGATTGTCATTTCCATCAGGGTTTTATATTCTTTTCTCTTTTAATATAGTTAAACAGTAGGGTTAGGGTACTGGGTTCGAGTCCCAGAGTGAACATCAACTCTGAGGTGCAGGTACATCCAGCTGACGAGTCCCAAATAAGACAAAACGTATGTTCTGGATTCCACTGCTAGCCACTATCCATCTTTGCTTAGTTAAACAATAGTTATATTTTGTATTTCAATGAATGTCAATTCACCTTGTCGTATAAATGTGGGTCATTTATTGTTTTGTTACTTTTTTATTTTTATTTTACATTCTACAATGTTCTTGGAGAAAAGAGGTGAATTCCTTAATTTAATTTATTATAAATATCAGATAGAAAATAGGGAAATCTAATTTCCCCCCCCCTCCGGCAATTTGAAAGTATTGATTGAAAACCATGATTAACATCATGAACCGATCTAAGTTAGACAACCATTAAAAGACTTGAAAAGATTGGATGAAAGTCTTGTCTCAATGTAGGATAACCTAGTATTGTTGAGTTTCGAACTTAGAACCATGGATCAAACACATGGCCTTCAGTTTTGTATGCAAACATTGAACTTTAAGACAACTGATCCAGGATTTGGTGGTCTACAAGTATAAATTCAATTAGTCCACGATATTGAGTGACCATTGTTTTGTGAAACATGCAGATTCAAAATATGCTGAATGTTCACTATCTGATAGTGTATATGATCTATTTCAAGTTGTCTGGAGCTGAAAATATCACAATGAAACACTGAGATGAAGCACAATACTTTGATTAACAAAGAATAGTTATCAGCTACAATATCTTAGTACAAACTAACACATCCACATCTAAAATATGTCAACTTTTAGACTATCGGGACTACTTCGACTGTATGGTCAAGCTCATCCTACTGTACATAGCTAAATAATACAAAGACTCGATGGGAATGAAAGTGACCAATTCAAGCTAGCTCGTCATAAATATATTTGATAATGAAATCTGATTCAATCATAATTTGACAAACATTAGTGTTGAATACCTTAAAATTTCAAAAGATTGACTACTTCAATAAACCTTTAACTCTAATCATCCAGCATCTTGTACCTAGATGATAATAAATTAATCCATTTAGGCTATTATATAATTATGAAGTAAATGAACTACTAAGATAAATATTAAGTTTCTTCAATCATAAGAAATTTATCATAGATAAGGTCTACGGATGAAAGCTTTCAACTATTGAATTCATTCATATCAACTTCTGAAGTCAATAAGAATAAAGATTCTAACACAATAGCATGAATTCACTTTATTTCGTCTGGTTCTTATCAGCTGCTTACAAGCTGCGATATTTAGAAATCATCATTAGAAAATGTGTTTAAATTTCCCATATAAAAGAGTTTATTTGAAAGTTATTTTGAAGATACAACAGTATATGGGGGTTTTTGTGAAGATTTTGAGTAATTTTTTATATGTAGTTGAGATCATGAGTCAATTGCAGCTAGACCATCATGTAAGATCTGAAAGCACGGAATGGCCGTTTCGTGTTATTGTGGGATTCCTCAGCAGTCCGTATCCACGACCTCACCTCGCGAGATTCGAACTCAGGATCTACCAGTCTCGCGCCAGAGCAATTAACCCATAGACCACTGAGCCGGTATCCAATGGTATTAATGTCTGACTTCAACCGATCTACGAAGTTGAGCAAGGCTGGTAGGTCCTGGGTTCGAATCTCGTGAGGCAGGATCGTGGATGTGCACTACTGAGGAATTCCACAATAGGACGAAACAGTCATCCAGTACTTCCAGGTTTTCCATGGTTGTCTAACTTCAATTGACTCATGATTTCAACTATATATAAAAAATAAAACAGTATAGTATTGCAAGGTGTAAATAAATTTAATATTGTAGATATATACCTTATATGAAAGAACATTCTACAACATTGATTGTAACAAGAGTTCAAATGACTAGAAACAAGTGATTACATAATGAGTAAATGCTGATAAGAATAAAATATAAATATCAAACATATCGTGGATATAAGACATCAGGTCAATACCTCGCAATCTTTCAAAATGATTATTGAACAGCCATACTCCAGTCTTCTGAAGCCGTTTCTATCAGATGTCAAAATCCTGATTTATATGTTCAAAAGGAGATGGTTATTAATTTTTATTTACCTTAGTTATAAAATATTCCTTCATTGCATCTTAAAAGATGTTTCCAACTCTTCCTTGCATTTATTGCAATATTATGTCTTTTCATTTCGACTGTCTTCCAGATTAGTAATCTTGTTTCATTAACTGGGCTTTGCACATGAGTTATGAGTCAATCTAAGCTAGACCACCATTAAAAACATGGAACTACTGACTGGCTGTTTCGTCCTAGTATGGAACCGTTCAGCAGTGCAAATCCACCATCCCACATGTGCGACTCGAACCCAGCACCTTTGATCTCACACTCGAACTCTTAACCTCCTAGATCAATGCACCAGCATTTAACGGTGTTAATTTCTCATTTCGATTGATTCATGACCTTGTGCAACACTTCATCCATTGTCTAAAGTGGATAACTCTCTCCACTCGACACGGATTGGACTCCACTGATCATGGCTTTTCACTAGATCTTCAGGAATCACATCTTCAAGCCAGTTATCATAAGCTTGCCTAATCTGTTATGTTAGTGAGGAAACTATGAATTACTAGCAATCTTTAGTTGTTTAACTGAATATACACAAGTATTATTTTGACCCAGACAATGACATGGGTTGAGACCTTGTGTAGATGTATAATTGAATATCTTCCAAATAGCATGCCTTATTTATCACTTCTCATCTACCACTTTTCTTTGAGATGCCATGTAAGCATCTGTACACGATTTGTCCCACGTGATAGATCGTAAATGTACACTGTTGAGGAATCCCATACCAGGACGAAACGGCCATCTAATGCTTTCAGGTTTTCAATGGTGGTCTAGTTTAGAATAACTCGTAAATTTAAATGCTAAAATTACAACAAAATAAATTTCCAATATTTAAGGGAGACGGGTGGTGGTGACTGAAAAATATCTGCCCAATTTTTTCAGTATCTATAAATTGTATTTTCTATTTTAGTATTTTCATAGTTGAAATCATGAGTCAATTAAAGTTAGACCACCATGAAAAACCTGGAAGCAATGGACGGCCAACTCGTTCTATTATGGGACTCCTCAGCAGTGCGCATCCACGATCCCGCACTCACGAGATTCGAACCCAGGATCTACCAGTCTCGAGCCAAAGCACTTAACTGATAGACCACTAAGCAATTTTACATAAAAACTAATACGATGCATACCACTTCGAAAGTATATATCTTGACTATTAAATAATCCCTCGAATAATTAAGTTGATAATAAACGTTTTATTATCACTGAATAGATCTGTTTAGTGAGACTGTGGTTCACTGAGATGGATAGATTAATTATGAAGCTTTCATTGTTCAACTGAACAATATCATCAAAACAAACTTCAGGTATGATCGAGGTATTAGAATCTCTACACATATAACTGTTAGCTTCTCCTGTCGACCTTTAACCTGTCAGTGCTAACAATTTACTTTAATTATCTCTCCATTCTACCTGGTTTTCAATCTTATATTTGTCCATGTTTTTTTTGATTGGTTTATAGATTGTATCTATTTCAATGTGTTTGTTGAATGCTTATCAACCTGAGTCCTAAGCTCCTCTAATTCTCTTAGTCTTCCCTCTACCCAAAATTTCAACATTTTTCCAGTAGAATGTATGTCCACAATGTAGCATTTGTCACCTGATTGGTGTTCACGACGGAATACTCAAGTTAAATATATAGAGGATCTCAACCAGGTAGTCCACACCTATCAACATATCTCATACCAAGAGATAATGACTTCGTTAACTGAAAGCATATTCTGGTATGGTTACCCCTAGCTTCCTTCCAATCTACCAGTACACCAACAAATATAACCCATAGAGGTAGGCAACAGTTAACCATACGTAACCATAGTCAACGGAAAATCACAACATCTAAGTAACTTAACATCACATGCCTAATGTTGACATGCTAAGTGAATTTAAGTGATTCACAGGAAACCGTATTTCATCTATACCTCGTGTTAGCTGTTATTCGTCAACAATACATACCTATAATAATGAAAGAACTAATACTTCTTGTAGGATTCGAACCACTGTCACTCACTTTGACCGTTTGAAGCGTTGCTAGTGAGCTTCCGTTTATTATTATTTTTCTGAATATATCACTTTACAAACGTGCTTTCCATACAGGAAATGAGAAAGACATTTCATAGAACTTACTTGATTTTTTAAAAAAAAGTGTATTTTGTTTTTTCTTTCCTGAATTAGTGATATCAAAACCAGTTAATGGATCAATATTCAGATAGATTGATTATTGGAAGATCTTAAAATTGACTTATTTCACAATATGTAAATGAATAATGATTATAGTAAATGGGATCAAACAACTCAAAATAGAGTAAATAATTTCCCATTTAAATGATTAAAAGACATTTGGTATTGTTTGTTTGAATCTTCCCATTGATGCTTAGGACTGCAATTGATCAGCTTCTTATTGTCATATATACATACTGTGTGTATTGCCTCGATATTGTTTTAATTCACAAGTATTATAAGCAAAGATGGATAGTGGCTAGAAGTGGAATCTAGGACACGCGTTTCGTCCTATTTGAAACTCATCAACTGGATGCACCTGCTAGCCACTATCCATCTTTGCTTATAAAACTTGTGAATTAAGGCTATATCTAGGCGATACGCACAACATGCACATATGTCAATTAAAGACTGATCAGTTGCGGTGCTGAACATCAATGGTAAGATATAAGCAAACAATGCCAAGTGAATTCAAACTTCACCCCATTGCACAAGCAATTGAGTATCATGACTCAGTAGCTGAGTGGATAACTCGATGGCGTTTGAAGCTAAAGGTACTGGGTTCGAGTCTCAGAGTGAACATCAATTCTGAGATGCATTTTTACCAAGCCGACGAGTCCCAAATGGAACGAAACGCGCATGCTGGATTCCACTACTAGCCACTGTTCATGTTTGCTTATTAAAAGACAGAAAACTCACATTTGTCTTTCACTGAAATCGATCAAATTATATTCTTATGCCTATTTTTATTGTATGAAATGATAAAGTTAAATGATCTAGTTGCTATGATAATCATGGATGAAAGTTAACCGAGTATTTAAAGACATTTAACTACATATTTCACTTTTTGGATTCAACAAGAGATGGATTAACCTAAGAAGGTTTATAATAATCTAGATCAGAGTATCTCAAAACACAGTTCATGAGATATGAAGTCACATAGTAGTATCAATTGTTATGACGTTTACCCTGCCAAATATCACATGACAATATCGCCAATTAGAACATGACTTATATAGCCTTGGCACTGTGCCAAACCAATGACTGGTTTACCAGTACGAACAGCCTAGTGTCAACTCTCAGTCCTCATTGGTTCTTCTTACCTAGTCCTATCTGTTTGACTCCAGAACACAAAATTCATTTACCACCGTATAAATCGTGTAGTTCAGACATAAGCAGCTCATATACAAGCAGACCAAACTGCATCATACCATAAAATAAAAAATAATAATTGTACAAAAATTTTATTAATACTTGAAGCTAGACCACAGTGGAAAACCTCGAAGCACTGGATGGCTATTTCGTCCTACTGTGGGACTCCTCAGCAGTGCGCATCCACGATCTCACCCCGAGAGATTCAAACCCAGAACTTATCAGTTTCGCGCGAGAGTGCTTAACGACTAGACCACTGAGCCGGCATCCAACGATGTTACTGTCTAAACTCAACTAATCCACGAAATTGTGCGACACATCCTCCAATGTGTTCAATGAGCTACTATCTCACAACAGACCTGGTTGAACTTCACTGGTCACTGCTTCTCACTAGAACTCTAGGAAATACCTCTTGGAGCCAGTCACTAGTGAACATATGTTGATTAATATTATTACCGGAACTGGTTTTGTGGATATTGTAGTACAAGATCAAAGCAAAAGTGGCTGTGAGTATAAGAGAGTCTTACTAATAAATTGGGAATAACTTTAGAATAGTAAATCGTATAATAGTAGTAAATAGGTCAAATAAAAGCTTATAATAAAAAGAACATGAATGTCCATACAACATAGTTACTTAATAGTAATCCAATAGGAATATATGTAATAATAGTCCATAAATAATTCCTAGAAGTTACCCTTCATTTATTCTTTGTTAGCATATAACATTAATAAATCAGAAAAACCTGACATTATTCGTTATTCAATAATCAATCAATTGTATATATTAAATATGTTCTAGAAGAGGTCGATCACGACATAATGATAACGTCTCTGACAATGAAATTAAATGACGATCCCACTTGAAGTATTAGTTCTTACAAGATTACATGTACATTTTGCTGACGAGTCCCAAATAGCAGAGGACCAAGGTGAAACTGGATTTCATGTAAATTATCTCTGACTGCTTTACGCTTAATTTTTTCTTTCTGTACTAATCAATAAGTTTATCCAATTTTATAGTTTTCACAACATACTAACTTTGATTAGACAATCATTGTGAAGTTTCATCTAGAAACGAAACATTTGTCTATTTTGACTTTTTTTCTTCTTTTAAAGTTAAAATAACTATCTAACTAAAAACCAATCCATGATGTTAACTATTAAAAATTCCCTATCAGTCCTTCCAATAAAAGGCCCTCAAATGCCCTGGTACGGTAGAGAGTGGGAAGAGTCCGCTCTCCTTCTCCAAATGCTTTCATATGGTCACTAGTATATACCTTCAGACAGGGAAGTCCCACTCACTGCCTTCTCGTGGCCAGAAAGTTGTTTACGAAATTGAGAGGACGAAAAGTAAATATCCGAAGCTTTATCCGGGTTGGTGAACACGGAAAGTTCACCTAGAGGAGTTGGAAAACCCTGATTGCAAACCAATGGTGCACATGGGCTCCAGTATCCTAAGGGAATAAATGGTGTATGAATCAATCGTTGGTCACCGGCTACCATGGAAATGCATCTCTTTACAATACTCCACTGCTTTGTGAATCAGATCTTTAGGTCAAAGTCTCCAGGTGTGGCCACCTAAGAAAACCACTTGTTTCGGTTTGGGCACCTGGGCAGTTTCACAGCACTCACACAAATCCAATGAGATTTGTGTGGCGCATATTTATCTAGTGCCTCTTTGTACCAATATTCATGTTTTCCACTAAAGAACCAAGAACCCGTAAAATCATTACAAAATAAATAAATCAATGGCTTGTTCTGTTATTTTTTTTTTGGTTTTCATGTTCCCTTACATATGCACTTTTGTCACTATGTGTTTTTGTATATGTTTAAATGAGTGATTAATAGAGGTATTTATAACTATCTGAAGTTGTTGTTGTTTTCTTTTTGTTGATTTTAACCCCTCCCCTGTCATACTACCTGACATTAAGTAAAGAAGTAGAATGAGAAAATTATGTAATGACGTATAGAACATGTTTTTTTTGTGTCCCCAAAAAATAGTTAAACATTAAATATCTAAGTGTAGTTTGCTTTTTTTTTTACTTCTTTCCAAAATATGATATTGATTTTCAATACTACTTGACAACAATACAAAAAAGATAGTAATCATTAAATTCACTTAGTATTACATGTTTGAAGATTCTCATTGATGCTTAGGACTGCAACTGATCAGTCTCTTATTGGTCATATGTACATATTGTGTGTATTGCCTCAATATTGCCTTAATTCGCAAGCATTATAAGCAAAGATAAATAGTGGCTAACACTGGAATTCAGGAGTGAATTCTAGTCCCAGAGTGAACATCAATTCTGAGATGCAGGTACATCCAGCTGACGAGTCCTAAATAGAACAATGAAATGCACGTCCTGAATTAAACTTCTAGCCATTATCTATCTTTGCTTATAATTAAGTATTATTCAACTAACACAAACTGAAATTTTGGTCAAATATCGTTTGTGTTTTTGTTTTGTTCTTGTCACAAAACAAGTTGACAATTTTTTTTTTGGTTTTCTAATTTTGTTCTTTTTATTTATTTTTTTTTTTGATTAAATAATCACTAGTTTAACTGATTTGTACAACAAAAAAAAACAAAAAAAAACGAAAAAAATAGTTCCTAAGGGATCATGTTTATTTTTCATCTCTTGATAAGATCAAGATACTTTCATTATGTGGAAATGATACATCACAAAGAATTAGCCTTTTCCATATGTCTTTAACAAATAAGATAGGGGGAAAAAGATGAATCTGTATATGTAAGCTTGGATAAGTTTTTGTAAAAAAAAAGGGAAGAAAAAAAAGAGAGAAAAGAAAAAAAAGAAAAAAAATGGTGTTGATTCGTTATTTCTTAAAACAATGGCATACTAACTTGTTATGAGATTCATATAAGAATAAATTTATGTTAGTAGTATGAAGATTTATGGGTAGAATAATCTTATGTCTTATCTTGTTTGCTTGTTATTCCCAATGGAGCATAGGCTGCCGACCATCATTCTCCAACCCAATCTGTACTGGGACTTCCTTTTTAGTTCTATTCAATTTTTGTTCATTCTTCTTATATCTGTCTCCATTTGTCAGTGTATTGTGTTCTTTGGTCTTCTTTTTTTTTCCTTTGATGTTGAAGATTCCGTGTGAGGGCTTGGCTTGTGATGCAGTTGGGTGATCTACTCAATGTCTGTCCTATCCACTTCTTGAGCTTCTACTTGATTTCTTCCTCCTTTGAAGTCTGCTTTTTTGTCTCCTACAGCAGGCTGTTGCTGATAGTGTCTGGCAAACTGATCCGAAATATCTTACATAGACAACTGTTAATAAATACCTATATCTTCTGGATGATGGTTTTCGTAGTCCTCCACGTCTTCGCCCCATAATACGGAGGAACTGTCTTGACATTTGTATTGAAAATTCTGATCTTGGTGTTGGTTGACAGTCAGTTGTTTTGAGTTCCAGATGTTCTTCAGTTGTAAATATGCATATGCATATATATATATATATATACTGATTAATTACATCAGTCTGAAATCACACTAAGTGATTGTAGAGATTGTTGAATTTCATTGAAATCATGAATTGATCTGAGTTAAACAATAACTGAAAACCTGAAAGTTTTGGATGGTTGTTCCGTCCGAGTATGGAACTCTTTAACAGTAAGTACCCATAATTCCACACGTGATAATTGAAATCAAGATATAAGGTCTTAAGCGTGAACGTTTATTTTGTAGACTACTTAGTCGGTTTTCAGTGATGTATATGTCTAACTTCACTGATAATGGCTTCTCTTTAGAACTCTAAAAATTTCTTCTCGAAGCTAGTCACTAGTGAACACATGACAATAATCAGTATGGATTTGTAGAGCTTGTTGAATTTCGTCGAAATTAAGAACCGATCTAAGTTGGACTACCATACCAGGACGAATCGGCAGCTCAATGCTTCCAAGTTTTCAGTGATGGTGCAAGTCAGATCGGTCCATGATTTTAAGCATACTTTATTTAATTTTAACATTTAAATACACCCTCAATGCTATTGAAGATCGATTATAAAACATATAATGATATACAGTTGATTAGTCACTGAGCAATAACCAGACTAATGTTTGTTTAATCCTTTTAATGACTTAGTGAACAATGATATTCAAATTAAACTATGGCCACTAGTCTGAATAACTTGACATCCCCCATCCCACTTTGGGGTGTTGGGCAGTTGAAGGTAGTCTACAGGAAACCTTAAACACAGTAGATAGGACTCGTCACTACTCAGTGAGAAATCATTTGCGAGCATCTTAGTCCTACATTATATAGGTTGTGGCCGAATAGCTAAGTAGTGTTATCTCAGTGATTGGAAGCTGAATGATCTAAGTTTCAATCTACCAAGAAGTATTAATTCCTGTTAGACTTCATGTACGACTTAATTACTACCTCTAATTAAAACGAAATCAAAGTTCAGACTAACTGTCTCCAACTAACAAACATATCTGATTATGTATCAGAAGAATTCATTATTCTCCGATTAAATACAACCAATGTAAATAATTTATCATTATCGGAATGGGTATTTGTGGAGATTGTAGTAATTTGATTAGTTGACTTCACCAGTCGATCTAAATCAGACCACCATTGAAAACCTGAAAAGGAGTTCAATCCATGTCGGGTGAAGACAGTTATCCACTTCAAACAATAGATGAAGAGTTAAGTATAATCAAAAAAAATTAACACTATTCGTTACTTATTCAATAGTCTAAAAGTTAACCATTCGCCCAGGAGACCGACAATCCTGAATTCCAATCCCATGTATAAGATCGTGGATGTGCACTTCTGAAGAATTTCATACTAGGATGAAACAACCATTGATTCATAAATTCAACTATTAAAAAACTTATTTCTATATGTGTACTGTTTTTGTTTTGTTTTTGTTTTCAATAAAACCTCCGTAATCACTAATTATAATTGATGAACTCATAGGATCAGATTTTAATAAAATCGTTTGACCTTAAAACAAAAAAAAATGATCATTGAAATGGATATTCATCAGGGTGTTTGTGTTTTATTCATTGTATGACCTTATACATGAAATATACAACACATTGTAAATATCATATTTAAATTCAATTATCAATGTATATTCATATAATTTGTACTTATAATTAAATCATTTAATATAATTCAATGAGTATTTGAATATCACTGAAAATAAATGGATAAAGATAGATGGTAGTTAGCAGTGAAATTCAGGAATAGAGTCTTATCCTATTTGAGACTATTCGACTGGGATATTATCTGTATTACAGCTTCACTTCAAACGCCATCGCGTTATCTGGGTTCATGTCTTAAAATGAACTTTAATTCTGAGATGCAGATACATCCGGCTGAAGAGTATCGAATAGGAAGAAACATGTGTCAAACTGCATTCTAATGCTAACTACCATCCATCTTTGTTTATAATGCTTATGAATTAAGGCCCCTAAAATGTCTTGGTACGGTAGAGAGTGGGAAGAGTCCGCTCTCCCTCTCCAAATGCTTTCATATGGTCACTAGTATGTACCTTCAGACAGGGAAGTCCCACTCACTACCTTCTCTTGGCCAGAAAGTTGTTTACAAAATTGAAAGGACGAAAAGCGAATACCCGGCGCTTTATCCGGGTTGGTGAACACGGAAAGTTCACCTAGAGGAGTTGGAAAACCCTGATTGCAAACCAATGGTGCACATGGGCTCCAGTATCCTAAGGGAATAAATGGTGTATGAATCAATCGTTGGTCACCGGCTACCATGGAACTGCATCTCTTTACAATACTCCACTGCTTTGTGAATCAGATCTTTAGGTCAAAGTCTCCAGGTGTGGCCACCTAAGAAAACCACTTGTTTCGGTTTGGGCACCCGGGCAGTTTCACAGCGCTCATACAAATCCAATGAAATTTGTGCGGTGCATATGTATCTGGTGCTTCCTTGTACCAATATTTATGTGTTTAAATAGATCAAAATAAAACAATATCGATGCAATCCGCACAGCATGCACATATACCAATAAGAGGCTGACCAACTGCAGTCCTAAACATCAGTTGGAAGATTCAAACAAACAATACCAAGTGAATTGAAAGTGAATAGGTGTACATCATAAACTGATTTAAGTTAATGTTATAATAAACAGAATAGTTGTAAAAGCTGGAACCTGATATTCTTCAAGTTTATTATTCATTATTAGTCTTTTTGTATAATTGTATCGAATCTAATCTTGATGGGGGAAAAACAATTTATTGTTTAATGTTAAATTATGGAGTGTCTTCATCAAATGTGAAAACTGTACATTTGCATATCTTCCATCAATTGTCTCTTACAAACTTCATCATCCCTTGATTACCGTTGTTATTACAATGATTCTCTGTTCATATTCCTGTTCTTTTCAATTCAATCTTCTACTGTCAGGCATTCCAACCCTGATTGGTGTTACACACTACCTATGTTGACTCACTATTTCTGATTTGATACCAGTTGGTCACTCACAGTTCTCCTATCCAGTGACTTTTTTGACTTACTCATGTATAATACTGATTTTTCATTTTATGGTGTAGTACAATGCAGCAATATATATATATATATATATATATATATATATATATATATAAATCACATCTGTCTGAAATATATGGCTAGTAGAAGCTAGATGCTACAGCTCGACTCAACGCAGAGCACAAAGGGGAGCTCGTGAATAGCGGATCAGTAGCCGCTTGACTGTCGGCTCAAGGTCTCTAATGCTAGTCGGGAAAGCAATGGACCAAATCATCGACATTAAGCTATAGAATAAGCAATAGACTAAATTAGGATCAGGATTCTGGTTAATGACTGGGTACGTGATAATGGCCAGTAAATTTCAAGACATAACAGTTAGACAACCATTGAAAACGAGGAAACATTCAAGAGTTACTACATCATATTATGAAACTTGTCAGTGGCAGTGTACACCCACGACTTCCACTAAGAAAACAAAACCAAAAACCTTTGGACCTCATTTAAGCTACTAAGACAGCAAATACTTTTTAGAAAGTAATAACTAACTCTCTTGTAAGTAGTGAGGTGAATTTTATTGAAACCCTGAGCACTTAGTCCCATAACACTTAAACAAATCATTAAAATCATGAGCTGATCAATGTTAGACCACCATTAAAAACCTGGAAGCGTTAGAAGGAAGTTTCATGCTAGTATAAAACTCAGAGATATAGTAATCGCGCGAGACCGAAAGTTATGGGTTCGATTCATACGTGGATGGATGTGCACTGCCGTTGGTGTCCCATAATAGAACTTAATGTCCGTCCAGTACATCCAGGTTTTCAGTTGTTATCTAACTTGGGTCCATTGAGTATTTCACTGAAAAATTAACTCTCTGTAGCATTAACTTAAGAATATGATGGGGTGACTGAGTTCTGTAATATCAGACTACGTCACTGTCAACATCTAAGAAATTTACAGGTCAATTACCAAATTTTAAAGTTTAGGAAACGAAAATAACTCAGTCTCATGTTAGGTGAACGTAGACATTCGCTAAGAGGTCTTTGATCTAGTTTCCGTGCCAGTTATCATTTGTCCTAAAACATACGCGTGATCTTGAAGCGACTGATAATCTACATTACATGTCACTTAGACTATCTGTTGCACTATTCCAGTCAATCAGTGGAGGTTTGTCGGATATTTTTTCCAGATTTATTAACCAACCAATATAGTTTAGCTGGTTTGTTCTATATCATTGACTGAAATATCCTTCACATTCCATATCTAATCAATCATCTAGATTATTAGAAGGGGTTGTGGATTGACACTTTTAATTGAAACCTCAAAGTGGGCTTGTAACAGACTACTTTCTCTCCTATTCTTCATCATATAGCTCACTTCTAGAAAATATTTCCAGTTTATGAGATATTTGAGAACTGGCAGGTATTCCACTTTTGATTGCTGTTATATACTACTTATATCTTTCAGCATAAGTAGCATGCAACACAATATTTTCATACATTAAATTGAACGGTACTTGATATTAATTTAAAAAACAATTTATTGAATAGAAATTAATCGTCTAGTGTTTTTTGTGTTTCTTTGCGAGTTGGTTTTCTACGGGATGGGGTCGCTAAACCCATGCCCAACCCTCCTCCTTTACCCGGGTTTGGGACCGGCAGTAGCACCCGGAGGAGCTACAGGTGGAGTTATTAACCGTTTACGACTAACATAATTACTTCTTCTTAAAATGTGTCATAGATATGTCATAGACAAGCGAAAAAAGTAAATCAATTTCGTTTATTAATCACATCCAAATCAATTAAGTCCTTGTGTAGTGAAGGAACATTGAAGTAGGGAAGACCAATTGTTTGATTAACGCTAAATTATGGAATGCATTCATAGGATATATATATATAAATAAGTTGCACATTTTCCATTAGTCATCCTTTATACTGCTTCATGATTCTTTCAATTCCGTTGTTATTACATTTATTCTCTGTTCCCCTTCTATTCTCTTCAATTGAATGAGAACTTCTGAGAAGTCCTATCCTAGGACGAAACGACTGTTCAATGCTTACAGACTTTCAATGGTGGTCGAGCTTAGATCGACTCATGGATTCAGTCATACATCAGTCATTACTACTAATGATATTTATATCATAGTTTTCCACTAGAACTGAATGAGTTGCCTCTTGAAGTTAGTAACTGCTAAGAGTATAGAAATTCTTATTATAGTATATTGCAGAGATTATTAAATTGTATAGTTCAATCTCCTATGGGATTGTGAATACTCGCCACTTTTGAGGAGTCTGATACAAGGGCAAAATGGTTTTTCATTGCTTCTTGGTTTCCAACGGTTAATTTGCTATAGCTATGAAAAAATTACTCATGTCTTACAAGTAATGTACAAGTAAACGGTAGTAGAGCTTTAGATTCTGTTAAAAATTTTATTAAATTATTTTACCTATCAACAAAGTGCCCTGGTACTACTGAGGGTGAGGAGAGTCCGCTCTTCCTCTCGAAATGCTCTCACATGGCCACGAGCATACAACCACTGTCAGGAAAGTTTTACTCACTGCCTTCTCACGCCGGGGGGTGTTGTTTACGGAAATGAAAGGACGAAAAACGAATGTCCGGTGGAGGCTTTAAGCGGTTTGGTGGATATAGAGGATCTAACTAGAAGAGCTGGAAAAACCTTATTCCAAACCAATGGTGCACATGGGCTCCAGGATCCTGATGGAACGAATGGCGTATGAACCAATTATCGGTCACCAGTTACCATGGGATTGCAACCTCCTAACTTTGTTCCACTGCCTTGTGGATCAGTCTTTTAGGTCGAAGGCTCCAAGTGTGGCGCCTTAAGAAAACTACGTGCTTCAGTCTGAGTACACGGGCAACATCACAACCTGCACACAAATCAAGTGACTTGCGTGGCACATATGTATTCAGTGACCCCTTGTACCAATATTTATGTGTTCAAATAATAATAAATCAATAACAGAAATTCTATGTTAAAGTATATGACTTAAGTATTTTCGGTTACATAGACTGACTACCACCTTAAGATAATCGTTACATCATGAACGAAATATACTTTTTTCAATAACAACTGGACACAATTGAAATGAAGTGCACCTTCATAATTAAATAACTTATTGCATTCCACTAAGTGTTTTCATGATCAAAACAGTTTGGATAAATTGGAAAAATGAAATTTATTCTACTGATTCCAAGATATCTGTTTCATTCAAATACAATATTTCCTATAGTATGGGTGAACATGAAGTTCTTATTCATTTGACAATATAATTATATTATTTAACAGTTGAATTCACTAGTCATTTGAAGTTACACCACCATTGAAAACATGGAAGAGCCTCAGTAGTGCACATTTACGATTCATTCCGTGGGATTCGAACTTGCTCGTGGACGATTAACCCCTAAACCACTAAGCTGGCACCCGACGGTGTTATTGTCTTACTTCAATTGATCCATGTGCTCACCAGTCAATAGCTTCAAAATGGATTTCTTGGTGTTCTAGTGAGAAACGGCAATCCGTGGAGTCCAATCCGGATCCTGTGGAGACAGTTATTCACATTAGATGATGCATGAACGGTTGCACAAGATCATAGATCAATTAGAGTTATACATTAACACCGTTGGATCACGACTCAGGAATCTAGAAATTAATAGTTCGAGCACGAGACTGAATGTCCCGAGTTCGGGTTTCATGTGACGGATCATAAATGTGTATTGTTGAAAAATCTGGCAATAAGATGAATCAGTCATCCAATAGTTCTAAATTTTCAATAATGATCTAGCTTAGATGAACTCACAAATTTAATTATGAAAATGTTACAATCTTCATAACCCCCCCCTCTTCCCCCCCATCATAACAATTATTATATAGTTACACTGAAATAGTTTGATAATCATAAGCGTAAAATAACACTTCAATGATTAGGTCAAATTACTATTTTCATTCATTCATTCATTTAAAATTGAAAACAAACCCTTATATGGAAAAATTTGGTTTCATTTTTCATTTCCTCACAAACACCTTTTCTTTGTTTATCATTCTTATTATAAACCTTTTAATTGTATATCTGATGTTTTATTGTTACCCTATAATAATAATAATAATAATAGTAATGATAATAATAATAATAACAGTAATAGTATTGATAATACTTACGTACTTACTTACACCTGTTACCCAGCGTGGAGGAGCATAAGCCGTCCTCCAGTGATAATAATAATAATAATAATAATAATAATAATAATAATAATAATAATAATAATAATAGTAATGATAATAATAATAATAGTAATAGTATTGATAATACTTACGTACTTACTTACACCTGTTACCCAGCGTGGAGGAGCATAAGCCGTCCTCCAGTGATAATAATAATAATAATAATAATAATAATAATAATAATATTAGTAGTAATGATAATAATAATAATAGCAATGATAATAGTAGTAATGGTAATGATAATAATAGTAATAGTAATGGTAATCATAATAATAGTAATGTAGTGAACAGAACACTGGTTGGGGACAATCGAATGTATTTAAGCAAAGATTACAGACTATCTCAGTAAATTCTGATTACCAAACAATGAACAATCAATTTGCAAATTAACAAGCAATTGTTTCAATCTTCACTGTTTCTTCTCTAATTCCATTGCTCATGCATTTTCCAGACGATTGCGCTTCATTTCAGTTCTTTCCTCACCGGTCTTCTGCCAAAATACATTCTATGTCTGACCCACACCATATACTACTTGTATAGATATAAGTAGACAACACCACACTCGTCCCCCCTTTAAAGCATTCGACCATGCGGTGGTTCTGCTCGCCACGCCACTATCTTCTTTCACTGCAGTCTGTGCCAAACTCTCCGTCAGAATGTCGAGTCTGCGGCGCGCTGACCTCCATAGCTCCATCGACTTGCCGGGGCAACAACATCCTCAACCACCCGGCACCTGGAACGTTCAACACCCGTACTCCACCGGCCTGCTGAGCCATCTACATCCGATGTCCGCCCAGCAGCCGCACGTCCCACTGCTCCTCTCCATCGACAGCACCCGCTACAGCCAACGCCGCCCCGCCAGAACACTCCACTCGACGCCACCTCTCCTCACCAGACTGCCCCAACTAGCACCTCTACTCCAGACCCGCAGCGGCGTCCGCAGAACAGCACCCTTCCTCCTCCTGTTTGGCAGCGACACCAAATGTAGTGAACAGAACACTGGTTGGGGACAATCGAATGTATTTAAGCAAAGATTACAGACTATCTCAGTAAATTCTGATTACCAAACAATGAACAATCAATTTGCAAATTAACAAGCAATTGTTTCAATCTTCACTGTTTCTTCTCTAATTCCATTGCTCATGCATTTTCCAGACGATTGCGCTTCATTTCAGTTCTTTCCTCACCGGTCTTCTGCCAAAATACATTCTATGTCTGACCCACACCATATACTACTTGTATAGATATAAGTAGACAACACCACACTCGTCCCCCCTTTAAAGCATTCGACCATGCGGTGGTTCTGCTCGCCACGCCACTATCTTCTTTCACTGCAGTCTGTGCCAAACTCTCCGTCAGAATGTCGAGTCTGCGGCGCGCTGACCTCCATAGCTCCATCGACTTGCCGGGGCAACAACATCCTCAACCACCCGGCACCTGGAACGTTCAACACCCGTACTCCACCGGCCTGCTGAGCCATCTACATCCGATGTCCGCCCAGCAGCCGCACGTCCCACTGCTCCTCTCCATCGACAGCACCCGCTACAGCCAACGCCGCCCCGCCAGAACACTCCACTCGACGCCACCTCTCCTCACCAGACTGCCCCAACTAGCACCTCTACTCCAGACCCGCAGCGGCGTCCGCAGAACAGCACCCTTCCTCCTCCTGTTTGGCAGCGACACCAAATGTAGTGAACAGAACACTGGTTGGGGACAATCGAATGTATTTAAGCAAAGATTACAGACTATCTCAGTAAATTCTGATTACCAAACAATGAACAATCAATTTGCAAATTAACAAGCAATTGTTTCAATCTTCACTGTTTCTTCTCTAATTCCATTGCTCATGCATTTTCCAGACGATTGCGCTTCATTTCAGTTCTTTCCTCACCGGTCTTCTGCCAAAATACATTCTATGTCTGACCCACACCATATACTACTTGTATAGATATAAGTAGACAACACCACACTCGTCCCCCCTTTAAAGCATTCGACCATGCGGTGGTTCTGCTCGCCACGCCACTATCTTCTTTCACTGCAGTCTGTGCCAAACTCTCCGTCAGAATGTCGAGTCTGCGGCGCGCTGACCTCCATAGCTCCATCGACTTGCCGGGGCAACAACATCCTCAACCACCCGGCACCTGGAACGTTCAACACCCGTACTCCACCGGCCTGCTGAGCCATCTACATCCGATGTCCGCCCAGCAGCCGCACGTCCCACTGCTCCTCTCCATCGACAGCACCCGCTACAGCCAACGCCGCCCCGCCAGAACACTCCACTCGACGCCACCTCTCCTCACCAGACTGCCCCAACTAGCACCTCTACTCCAGACCCGCAGCGGCGTCCGCAGAACAGCACCCTTCCTCCTCCTGTTTGGCAGCGACACCAAATGTAGTGAACAGAACACTGGTTGGGGACAATCGAATGTATTTAAGCAAAGATTACAGACTATCTCAGTAAATTCTGATTACCAAACAATGAACAATCAATTTGCAAATTAACAAGCAATTGTTTCAATCTTCACTGTTTCTTCTCTAATTCCATTGCTCATGCATTTTCCAGACGATTGCGCTTCATTTCAGTTCTTTCCTCACCGGTCTTCTGCCAAAATACATTCTATGTCTGACCCACACCATATACTACTTGTATAGATATAAGTAGACAACACCACACTCGTCCCCCCTTTAAAGCATTCGACCATGCGGTGGTTCTGCTCGCCACGCCACTATCTTCTTTCACTGCAGTCTGTGCCAAACTCTCCGTCAGAATGTCGAGTCTGCGGCGCGCTGACCTCCATAGCTCCATCGACTTGCCGGGGCAACAACATCCTCAACCACCCGGCACCTGGAACGTTCAACACCCGTACTCCACCGGCCTGCTGAGCCATCTACATCCGATGTCCGCCCAGCAGCCGCACGTCCCACTGCTCCTCTCCATCGACAGCACCCGCTACAGCCAACGCCGCCCCGCCAGAACACTCCACTCGACGCCACCTCTCCTCACCAGACTGCCCCAACTAGCACCTCTACTCCAGACCCGCAGCGGCGTCCGCAGAACAGCACCCTTCCTCCTCCTGTTTGGCAGCGACACCAAATGTAGTGAACAGAACACTGGTTGGGGACAATCGAATGTATTTAAGCAAAGATTACAGACTATCTCAGTAAATTCTGATTACCAAACAATGAACAATCAATTTGCAAATTAACAAGCAATTGTTTCAATCTTCACTGTTTCTTCTCTAATTCCATTGCTCATGCATTTTCCAGACGATTGCGCTTCATTTCAGTTCTTTCCTCACCGGTCTTCTGCCAAAATACATTCTATGTCTGACCCACACCATATACTACTTGTATAGATATAAGTAGACAACACCACAGTAATAGTAATGATAATAATAGTAATAGTAATGGTAATAGTAATAATAATAATAATGGTAATAATAATAGTAATAATAGTAGTAATAATAACAATAATAATAGTAATAGTAATGATACTAATAATAGTAATGGTAACAGTAATAATAATAGGAATGGTAATAGTAATGGTAATGATAATAATTCATTAAAGTGACATCAAATGAAATTCGAGGCAGCATATTGTTGATTGACAAAAATAAAAAAATAAAAAATCTAGGTCAATGAATTACACATTACGTAATCTTATCTCCTCCGCCTGTAGCTCCTCTAGGGGTTACTGCCGGTCCCAAGCCCGGATAAAGGAGGAGGGTTGGGCATGGGGTTAGCGACCCCATCCCGTAGAAAATCAACTCGGTAAAAAAAACGCTAACCAGAAAAAATCATTCAAAGTAATCTTATCTCAATGAATTTTCACTTTAATTATACTGTTTGTTTATTCATGCATATTCATATATCTATACAGATATATATATTAACCTTAAATCTATTGTACTATATAGATATAGTCTAAGTTATAATGATGAATAGGAACAAGTACAAAAAGAAAATAATCAAAAAAGGTGTGGTTAAAATGATGGAGAAGATTTGTTACTTGGGTGGGTGATTTTTGATGGAGTTTAGTTCACTAAACTGGATGATCTGATCGTGATTAGAATTTCGTTCTGAAATAATTCTCTTTGTTTGTTTATTTCTTTAAATAAATTGACATAGTAACTTTATGTGTGAAAAATTTTCTTTTCTGAATAATTATTCTGTTATCAAGATATTACTTACTTACTTACTTACTTACTTACTTACTTACTTACTTACTTACTTACTTACTTACTTACTTACTTACTTACTTACTTACTTACTTACTTACTTACTTACTTACTTACTTACTTACTTACTTACTTACTTACTTACTTACTTACTTACTTACTTACTTACTTACTTACTTACTTACTTACTTACTTACTTACTTACTTACTTACTTACTTACTTACTTACTTACTTACTTACGCCTGTTACCCCTCGTTGAGGAGCATAGGCCACCCACCAGCATTCTCCATCCAACTCTGTTCTGGGCAATCCTTTCTAGTTCTTTACAGTTAACATTCATCCTTTTCATATCTGCTTCTATTTCCAGGCGTAATGTGTTCTTTGGCCTTACTCTTTTACGTTTCACTTCACCATCCCAAGTTAGGGATTGCCTCGTGATGCACATTGGTGATTTCCTTAATGTATGTCCAATCCACTTCCAACATCTTTTACTAATTTCCTCTTCAGCTCGAAGCTGGTTTGTCCTCTTCCATAAAACACTGTTGCTGATAGTATCCGGTCAGTGAATGTTGAGTATTTTGCGTAGACAACTGTTTATAAATATTTGTACCTTCTTAACGATGGATGTAGTAGTTCTCCACGTTTCAGCTCCGTACAGTAGGACTGATTGTCTTGACGTTCGTATTGAAGATTCTGACTTTGAAATTAGTTGAAAGTTGTTTTGATTTCCACATGTTCTTCAATTATAGATATGCTTCCCTTGCTTTGCCAATCCTCGCTTTTACATCTGCATCAGATCCTCCTTGTTTATCAATGATGCTTCCCAGGTACTTGAATGTTTCCACCTCTTCCAGAGTTTCGCCATCAAGTGTGATTGGGTTGTTCTCCGTGTTGTATTTGAAAATCTTGCTTCTTCCTTTGTGAATGTGAAGGCCTATAGATGCACAGGCTACTGCTACATTTGCTGTCTTCATCTGCATTTGTTAGTGTGTACGAGAGAGGAGGGCTAGGTCATCTGTGAAGTCCAAATCATTTAATTGATTCTGAGAAGTCCATTGTATTCCGTATTTCCCCTCAGATGTCGAAGTTTTCATAATCCAGTCAATCACCAGAAGGAAGAGGAATGGGGAGAGTAGACAGCCTTATCTGACTCCGGTCCTTACTGGAAATGCATCTGTCAGCTGTCCTCCATGCACGACTTTGCACTGTATTCCATGATATGAGTTTTGGATAATGTTGACAATCTTTTCAGGAACTCCATAGTATCGAAGAATACCAAGATATTGGTTAGAATAAATTATGTTCTGTGCAAGATTGTGTTGTGGGGGGGTACAGGGGTTAGATACTTCCTAACCAATCAGAGCTAGTAGAGACATGAAAAAACACTCTAGAATCTTCTTATGTAAAAATTATAGTTATTTATTAACATTTTTTTCTTATTGTGAATCCTACTTCTATCCCATTACTGTGATTTGGAATATAATTATGTTCCTGTTTAACCGTGTTATGATTTGGGGATTTGTCAAGTGATGTAGTATCCAGTATTACTAAGTAGTATGAGAAGCTAGGTCGTAATTAAAGAAATTGTAACAAACTTAATAATCAAAGTAACTTTTGATTGAGATCATACACCGGATGATGTTAGACCACCGTTGAGAACTTGGAGACACTGGAAGTCTGTTTTGTCCTATTGTTGGACTCCTCATCAGTGCCCATACACGTTCCCACAAGCGGGACTCGAACTTAGGACCTTCGATCTCGCTTGTGAATGCTTAATATCTAGACCACTGAGGCGTCATCCAACAGTGTTAATGTCTAACGTCAACCAATCCACAAAATTGAGCGACAATCTTCCATTGGAATACTGTTTGTTATATTGACTGATCATATAGCTTAAAATGCAGTTAATTTTAATATTAATTAATATAACGTTCTCTGGGTTGGTTAGTTTCGGTCGTGAAGGAAATCCTATTAAAATCATCTACATAAAGAACAAATTCTCCCTACTATTTCAATTAATGTAACCCATTTACTAAGTACAACTTTATACGTCAAATTTTAAATAACACTTTCTTTCTGTTTAATGATTAATGAAAGTATCTGGCAGATTAAACTAATGTTAGTTGAGTAAGGTATGAATCTGAAATCTATTAGTTGTATACTAAGTGCTATAACCCAGCCAATATTGTTTCTTTGAAAACATTCTTTCATAGAGTATTCAACTTGGCAGTTACTTAGTTCAGATAGGAACTCCTGGTAGGTCCTAGGTTCGGATCTTGCGAGTCAGGATCGTGAATGCGCATTGCTGAGGAGTCCCACGACAGTACGAAACAGCCATCCAGTGCTTCCAGGTTTTCCATGGTGGTCTAGCTTCAATTGACTGACGCTTTCAACTACAATAAATACTAAATCTCCACAAAACCCCTTCTATAAATACTGAAATCTCCACAAAACCACTTCTAATCAATAATATTACAACCTACAGATGAGAATAAGATTGAATGCACCACACAAAATGAGCACATGCATGTAACCAGAATTACGGTCTAATCATCAGTAACCATTACTGTCGTTTGACTTATGATATGAATTGTACTAAACAAGTCATATACCAGTTGATCATTTTTTTCTTAACGTTCGGTTACTTCCGGTTTTCGAGTGACTGATAAATATAAATCTCATCTTAGACGTATTAGTTAATGATCCAGCGTTTTATACAAAAATATTGTCCTTAAAATCAACCTTATTTCACATGATATTATCTCGTTAATATATAACCATCAATCATCAGCTCTATTTGAACTTCATTATTGTGACTGACCATCTTACACAGAAGTCACACCACTAACTATTATCTAGCCCAGACTACCTCAACAAGATACCAAGGCTATCATTGCTAACATAGCATTTTGAAAACAAAAAAAACATATAAACGTCTTATTTAGATAAGAAGAGAATAAAGCAAGTTAACAAGAGTTTATGTGTATATACTTGGATTACACTAGCTCAAGTGCCAGAACAGTGTTACCAATTGATTAATCAGCATTATGCGAAGTTCAGTGAACAATTCTTTCTAAATTATGGTTAAGTTAAGCTTGACGGACGATTTAGCTAGGTTTCATTGATACTTCACTGAATCGATGATTTATTTTGCATTTAGAAATAGCATGACTTCGAATAGTGTCCTGTATGTTGATGTAGTCATATGACAGAAATAGTTACTTCTTAAAGTAGGCTGTATTCTGTATTGATCTTTTAGAAAAACTTAACCAATAATTTTCTATGATAAAGAAATCGTGATTAAAAAGAAAGATGTAGAGAACTATATCGTTAAGAGGATTATCAATGTAAACAACGTGTAATTAGAATCTATCTCTTGATTATTCTGAAGACATCTGAAATCAATTAAATGATAAATATCAGTATAGGGTTGCGAAACTTGTTGAGTTCCATTGAAACCATGAACCCATCACTGTTAAATGACCAGTGAAAGCCTGGAAACACTGGATGGCTGTTTCGTCCTAGCATGGGACTCCTCAGTAGTGGGTACACACGACCAAGCACGCCGGACTCGAACCCAGAACCTTCAGCCTAGACCATTGAGCTTGCATTCAACAGTTACAATGTCTAATTTCAATCAATTCACGATATTGCACAAACATCTTTCATTGTCTTTGGTTGTTAACTGTCTCATATTAGACACCGTTAAAACTCATTGATCACGGCCTCTCATTAGACCGCAGAGAATTTTCTCTCGTGAGCACATGACAATTATCAGTAAAAAGTTGTGAAAATTGTCGAATCTCATTAATAAATCATTTCTTCAATGAATGAATCATTCACCTTAAAGTAAAAACTGCCAAAAACCAATAAAATAATGCTACAATTGCCTCATACATTATTTTTTAGTCATAAACAACACTTAGTATTGTTTGTTTGAATCTTCCCATCGATTTGTTAGGACTGCAACTGGTCAGTCTCTAATTGGCATATGTGCATACTGTGCGTATTGCCTCGATATACCTTAATTCACAAGCATGGTTAGCAGAGATGGATAGTGGCTAGAAGTGGAATCCAGGACGCGCGTTTCGTCCCATTTAGGACTCGTCAGCTGGATGTACCTGCATCTCAGAGTTGATATTTACATCGAGACTCGAACCCAGTAATTATGCAATAATGAGAAACATAAAAAAAATGAAAAAAAAATTGGGCCAATTGACCTTTCTATTCTAATGCTAATTTAATAAAATTATTTCCATCTATTCATTTAAATTAATAATTACATTAAGAAAATAATTAAGTGATTTATATCACAGAGACAAATTGGTTTCATCAACTGATTGACAGATAGATATATATATAAGCGAGAGAGGGACGGGGGGGGCGAAAGAGGGTGGTAGGAGGAAAATGTGAAAGTGGATTTCAATTGATCCTCGTATCTATTATCATTCTAATTAAAACTTTTCCATCATGTATCCACATTCATAATCCAATGAAATGTGTATGTGTACGTGTAGGTGTGTGTGTGCGTGTTCCATTTCGTTTTCCGTGACTGAAAGAAGAAAAAAATATTTCTTTTACAAAAAAAAAAGAAAAGGTTTTCTAATCAGTTTTCCGTTTGAAAGATAAAAAAAAATGAACAGGGAAAAAAAATTTCTTTTTTAAATTTACTTTGCCGGATTTCACTTTATCCATGAGTATTTTGGGTGGATGTTTCGTGAAGTAAATTGGATCTTTTATTTTTTAAAGAAAAAAAAATTAAAATGATACACCATCTATTATTGACAAAAGTTCTACATTCAATTCACTTAGTATTAGTTGTTTAAATCTTCCCATTGATATTTCGGAATGCAACTGGTCAGTCACAATTGATTGATCACTGGGTGGTGATCAATCTCATGCGTGTCAGGTCCTTCTTAGTGCTGATCGAATGCTATCGATCGAGTTGCAATGTGACCACCAGTCTAGGTGGCTCGACACTGCTTGCACTATGTATATTGAGGTAAGGTGGTGGTTGGAGGTGGTCAACAGGAAACCCTGGACCCGGGTTTCGTGCTACTTGGCACTCGTCAGCAAGGTGTACCTGTAATCCAGAGGGAACTGATGCTCCCTGGCGGATTCGATCCCGCGTCACTCAGCTTCACAGTCAGAGACGTTACCACTGAGCTATTCGGGCCGCGACCAACCTCCTGTAGGACTGAGATGTAATCACAATTGATTGATCACTGGGTGGTGATCAATCTCATGCGTGTCAGGTCCTTCTTAGTGCTGATCGAATGCTATCGATCGAGTTGCAATGTGACCACCAGTCTAGGTGGCTCGACACTGCTTGCACTATGTATAGGACTCGTCAGCTGGATGTACCTGCATCTCAGAGTTGATATTTACATCGAGACTCGAACCCAGTACCTCATTGCACAAGCAAGTGGCTATCAGAACTCAATAGCTAAGTGGATAACGCAATGGCGTTTGAAGCGAACGGTACTGGGTTCGAGTCCAGGAGTGAACATCAACTCTGAGATGCAGGTACATTCTATTTGGGACTCCTATTTGGTACATCCAGCTGACGTGTACCAAATAGGACGAAACGCTCGTCCTCAATTCCACTGCCAGCCACTATCCTACTTAGCTTACCAAAGTTCTACATTGTTCTTTATATTAAACTAAAATGTAAATGGATGAAGTGTTGAGCAAAATCATGGATGGGTTAAGGTTCGACATTAACACCTCTGAGTGCTAACTCTAAAGTCTGGAGATTGAAAGTTCGCGCACGAAACCGAAGGTCCCAAGTTTTATTTTTGGGTACAGGATCTTGGGTGGATACTGTTGAAGAGTCCCATAGTAGGATAAAACGACCGTCTAATGCTTCCAGATTTTTAATGGTGATCTAGCTTAGATCCACTCATGAATTCAACTATTAAAATTACTACGATCTCCACAGGTCCCCATTCTGATACACTGTAGATAACACTGTGGTGTGTGTTACTTGTACAGGCACATATAAGTAGTATGCTTCGAGAAGGGAAAATAGAATTTTTTAATGAACAGAAGAGGAAGGAAACCAGAGACCATTCGAAAAAATGTTAGGAATCAAAGAACAATAGAGTTTTGAGAGACAGAAGACGGGCAAATAGTGCATTTAATATATGGTTTTCAGATTTTACAAATACAATCTATGATTTTGCATAGTACAATAAATTGATTTACTCTACCCGAGTTTTCATTTATTACAACATTAATACTGACAGTGAAGTCTTCATGAGGCCTCACAGATAAAGAACGAATAATATTGTAGTGAACGAGAACACAAATGGGGACAATCAAATGTATTTCAATACAAAATTACAGAACATCTCAGTAAAATCTGAGAACCATATAGTGAATACTTCATTTGCTAAATGTTAAGCAATTGTGATGTTGGTTTGTTTTCTGAACTGGATGGTTTGGTCGTGGAGCTTTCATCGTCCTTCTGAACGACATCATCAGCGCAAACTTCGGGTAAAAGCAATTGTCCTAAACTTCACTGTTCCTTTTGCAAATATCAGTCAATCGTCTCAGGTTTGATTGTTCCTACTTATCTATATCAATTGCTCTCTGTTTCCATTCTTTCCTCTTTGATCTTGAACTTTTGCTACTAGATATTCTATTTCTGACAGGCGTTATATACTACATATGTCGATATAAGTAGCACACACCACAATATGACCGGAAAAAAACCGTACAAATTAATATCATCAAATTGTATTATTATCATTGAGGATAAATATACAATATAATAGTATCTAGGCAGTGGACAAGAATCATTCAATGATATATTGAATCTCTGATGAAAAATCACTAATCAATGATCATTTAAATAATTCATATGTAACTGTTCTATTTGATAGTTGAAATCATAAGTCAATTGAAGCTAGACCACCATGGAAAACCTGGAAGCACTGAACGGCCATTTCGTCCTATTATTGAACTCCTCAGCAGTGCACATTCACCATCCTGCCTCGTGAGATTTGAACGCAGAATCTACCAGTTTTTCAACAGAGCACTTAACCGATTACCCACTGAGCCTACCGGCATCCAACGGTGTTAATGTCTAACTTCAACCTATCCACGTAATATGAACAACCATTTACTATTAGCATCAGTGAGTTATTATCTTACAACAGACTTTGTTGAACTCCACGGGTTACTACTTCTCACTAGAACTTTAGGAAATACCTCTTGGCGCTAATCTATTCTAATTATTGTTCTAAATGAACTTCCGCATGATTCCGTTAATACAATCGATCAGGTTAACCTTAAATGAATTGATGAAATCTTATTGTTTATTATTTACTAAATTTAATTATAATAATAACAACTATAATTAGATTTTAATTTGATTGATACAAAAAAAATAATTGAAATACATGCTGTGAATAACCTTGAAATTATGACCCATTTTAACCAATCAGAAAGAAGGAAATACGAAAAATTTATTTATAAAGAAAATATTGATGTTCTATGATTAACAAATTTTTCCAATATTTTCATAGTTGAAATTATGAGTCAATTAAAGCTAGACCACCATGGAAAACCTTGAAGCACTGAATGGCCGTTTCGTCTCATAGTGGAACTTCTCAGCAATCTGCATCCAATAGTGGAGTTCAACCACGTCTGTTGAAGAGATATCAACTCACTGAATACAATTGGTGAACGGTTGGTCAGATTTAGTGGATTGGTTGAAGTTAGACATTAACACTATTGGATGCCGTCCAGCTCAGTGGTCTAGAGGTTAAGTGCTTTGACGTGAAACTGGTAGGTCCTGTGTTCAAATCTCGCTAGGCGGGATCGTGGATGCGCACTTCCACTGAGGAGTCCCATACCAGGACGAAACGGCCGTCTAGTGCTTCCAGGTTTTCTATGGTCGTCTAGCTTCAATTGACTCATGATTTCAACTATGAAAATACTGAAATCTCCACAAAACCCCTTCTGATCTAAAAATTTTCCAAGTTGACCATAGATTCTTAATTTGTTATAGTTTTGTATTAACATTGAAGTTTGGTGTTAGGATCTAGTGTAAGTTAATGGATTACCATATCTCTAAATCCTATTCATAATCATAAACCTTTCTTTCCACCTTAATCTTAAATACAACGCGTATCCTTACTCTTTTTTATATCTTTAGCTTAGAATCTTTCTAAACCAATATAATACTTGAGCATTCGAACGCTAGAACTCTCCAAATCGTAAATTAGAAAATAGAAGACATGTGAGAAGAAATGCTTTTCCAAACAGTGTCAAATATGGTACAAAACTCTCAGATATTTATAGGTTTTAGTAAAAGCGAAATCATCATTATAGTCATCCAATCCTCGTGCCGTGGTTTTTACCATGTGCCCAATCAGGAAGCCACATGTCCAGCTCCTGGGATGCCCTTCCAAAAGATGATTGGATAGAATGTCTTCGGCTTTTTCTGGGCTTCTTAGAGCTTCATCAAGTTCATTTGTGGGTCATCTTCACACTCTTAATCTTAAGTCCGAATCCTGACTCATTTCTACTTTTAACCCAAATCTTATCCTTAATCATAGGTCATACAAATATTAGTGTAGAATATTACCCACTCACAACCGTTTCATTTTCTTATTTTATTCAGTTAATAATTCGTTATCAGTATGGGGTTGTGGAGATTGTTAAGTTTTTCATTGAGACTATGAATCGATGAATTTTAGACCACCATTGAGAACCTGCAAGAATTGAACAGTCGTTTCATCCTAGTATCCACAACCTTGGGACTCGAATCCAGCACCTTCGGTTTTGTGCGCGAACGCTTAACCTATAGACCACTGAACTGGCATCCAACGGTGTTAATGTCTAACTTCAACCAATCGACGAAATCGCGTGACCATCTTCCATTGTGTGAGGTAGATATATATCTCTACTAGATACAGATCACCATTTGCTCACTAGTGACTAGCATCGTGAGGGTATTCTCGAAGTTCTAGTGAGAAGCTGTGACCAGTGGAACTAATCCATGTCAGGTAGAGATATATATCTACCTCACACAATGGAAGATGGTCACGCGATTTCGTCGATTGGTTGAAGTTAGACATTAACACCGTTGGATGCCTGTTCAGTGGTCTATAGGTTAAGCGTTCGCGCACAAAACCGAAGGTGCTGGATTCCATTTTCGTATGCAGTACCATGGATGTGCACTCCTGAGGAATCCCATACTACAATGAAAGGACCGTTTAATCCTTTCAGATTTTCAACGGTAGTCTAAAAGTCATCGATTCGTGATCTCAACCAAAAAAATCATAATTTGTTTATTAACTGAAAATATGACCTTCACAATAGAGTCTTGATCTATTTAGA
This sequence comes from Schistosoma rodhaini, assembly GCA_944470415.2. Classification (NCBI taxonomy): domain Eukaryota; kingdom Metazoa; phylum Platyhelminthes; class Trematoda; order Strigeidida; family Schistosomatidae; genus Schistosoma; species Schistosoma rodhaini. The sequence continues at coordinate 5,335,139 of OX104042.1, read as the reverse complement.
AAGAAAAAACATTCTTTTATTTATGAGGTTACGCAAAAGTAAACACAACAATAACAAAACAATGAAACTTTTAATGAATAACAGTTTGGTGTTGTCTACTTATATCCACATCAGTAGTATATGGCGATGGTCAGACATAGAATGTATTTCGGCAGAAGATCGATAAGGAAAGAACAGTAATGAAGCGCAATCGGTATGAAAATGCATGTACAATGAAATCAGAGAAGATGGACTGATATTTGCAGAAGTAACAGTTAAGATTGAGATAATTGATTGTTAATTTGCAAGTTAACTGTTGACTGTATAGTTATCAGAATTTAGTGAGATAGTCTGTAATTTGTGTCTAAATATATTCGATTGTCCCCCAGTCATGCTTTGTTCGTTGCAACAGTACTTGAACATTTTATCACTACACACATATACGCTATTATTTAAGATATTGTCCTCAAATAAAACTACTTACTTTAAGTAAATATACAGTAGTCATATTTGAATGGTTAATGAAATAAAGTGAACAATCACGAACAGAATGGAGGTTTGTAAAGATTATTTAAAATCAGCATTGTGTCTACGACTTCTCAGTAGTGAGCCGAACCCTGGATGGTCGGTTTCATGCGCAAACGCTTTTCTCGATTGGCAAGAGGTTAAGTGTTTAAGTGCGAGATCGGATATTTAAGAATCTGTTCCCAGATGTAGGGTTGTGGAGTCCCGTACTTGGACTTCTGGTTCACAGTGGTGATTTCATATAAGTTCGTGATATAATCTTTGAAAATCCAGCAATCTGTACAAATTCCCCAATACATGAGTATTCATCAAGGATGTCACGGACAATTGAAGAATATTAATTATGAAAAATAGTTGTGTAACATGATAAGATAAAATGCTGGAATTAATACTAAATATAATCAAAGAGAGACAGGATCGTGGATGCTCACTGCTGAGGAGTCCCACAATAGGACGAAACGGCCATCAAGCAGTGCATCCAGATTTTCCATGGTGGTCTAGCTTCAATTGACTCATGATTTCAACTACATAAAATTGAACATTTTGTTGAACTATTCTTTTCAATCATTCATGTTGATATTTACCTCATTCTAATCAATCACGACTTGAAGATTCAACTTAATATAACAATAAATTGTATTAATTCTTAATAACTGGATCAATCAAAATCTTTCTTGTTAATGAAATAAACATTATACTTCGGTGAATAAGTTAATGATCTATTTGGACTCAGTAGCTTAGTGGATAACTCGTTGGATGCTTGAATCAAAACGTAATAGGTTCAACTAAGTAATGTGAACAGCAACATTGAGATATAATATGTATATCCAAGTGATAAGTTACAAGTAGGATGAAATATATTTCTTAGATTCCACTCATGGATCCAGTCCAGATAGGGTATATTGATAAAGATAGTAGTTCATTTAGTTATATACCAAATAGCAACTACAATTTTATCCTAATAAAATACTTTCCAGCAATCTACATTCACGATGCCACGCGTGATAACCAAACTCACGACCTTTAGTCTTGTTCACGAATGTTTAAAATCTCAACCTCTGAGCAGGTGTCCAGTGATGTATATGTCTAACTTCAATCAATCCACGATATTGCTTGGATATCACCCATTGTCCTCGCCACGTAGCTACCTCACATCCGACATGACTTACATCCACTGACTGGAACTACAGAAATTTCTTCTCGAAGCTAGTCACTAGTGAACACACGATAATATTCAGCATGGGTTTGTAGTGCTTGTTGAATTTCGTTAAAATCAAGGACCAACCTAAGTTGAACTACCATTCTAGGATGAAACAGCCGTTCAGTGCTTCCAAATTTTCAATGGCGGTTTAAATTAGATCGGTGTTATAGAGATATGTGTTCAATTTATCCTGGAGCATCCTTCTCTCCACTAAAATAATTACTTAATTGGTTATAAATCATCATTTGTGAGATCTGATTAGCTGACATCCATAGAAAACAATAAGTTTTAATTGAATGTGAGAATTTCATGATTTTTGTGCTTTCGAAACCAATTTATCGAATTCATTTTTCTAGTATTGGATAGTTGAGTTTCTTAAGTTACCTCATATCACAGTGCAAGTTTACTAACTCAATAGCAGTCAAAATTAATTTACTTACCTACTCGTGTTACTCCTCGTGGAGAAAAATGGGTCAACCACCAGCATTCTCCAAACAATTCTGTTCTGGACAATCCTTTCTAGTTCTTTTCAGCTGCTATTTATTTCATGTCTGCTTCCAATTTTCGATGCAGTATGTTCTTCGGCCCTCCTCTTTTCTGTTTCCATGCAGGATTCCAAGTTAGCGTTTGCTTCATAATGCAGTTTTGTGATTTACGTAATGTATGTCCTATCCACCTTCAGTTTCTTTTCCTAATTTTCTCTTCAACTGGAACCTGGTTTTCTCTCCCCCTTAGTAGGCGGTTTTTGATGGTATCCGACCAAAGGAAACACTGAGTATCTTACGTAGATAATTGTTTATAAATACTTGTACCTTTTGAATGATGGTTGTGGTGGGTCTTCATTATTAGGCTTAGTACAACAGAACTGTCTTAAAGTTCATATTAAAGATTCTGACTGAACAAATTCATAGATTTGACATATTATGCAACCAAAAATTGGGCAAAATAAGTTCTCGGTTTTCTTTTTTTTCAAGTCTAGATTGTATGTTATCTGTGGATAATCAGTGAATGGACTAATAATAAATTATTCTATTTTAACTGAGATCACTAACCGATTAGTGTTAGATCACCATCAAACACTTGGAAGCTTAGACTATCGTTTCGCTCTAGTATGAGACTCCTCAGCACCGCGCATCCAAGATTCCGCACGCGGGATTCACGCGTGAATCCGAAGGTTCCGGGTTCGAACTATGCGTTCAAGGTCGTCCATGCCCACTTCTAAGGAGTCCCATACAAAAATTATCTTCAAATTTTATGAATAATCTAACAACAGAACTCCTTGTCTAAACTTTGTATTGTATATTATATGAATGAAATCAGTTCTAAGCGTTCAAGAATCTAAATGGAAAAAAATTTGGCAACTTTAAAGCTATGTCTATTCAGTGTATTTCGTCATGTGCTGTTTCTTAACAGCAAATGTAGATTATGGGCAGTTGAAATGACATTAAAAAGTCACTCATTGGTTTCATAGTGAAAGTTCAGTGTAATATTAATAGATACTATCATATGATAACGTGGAATTTATCAATCAGTGTATCATTGTAGGTAGATATGGGTAGTGTCTAGCAGTAGAATCCAGGATATGTGTTTCGTCCTATGTGAGACCCATCAGCTGTATGTACCTACCATATCCCTGAGTGGATGTTCACTATGGAACTCGAAGCCGATGCCGTTCACTTTAATCTCCAGAAAATATGAGAGAAAAACACAATTGAATGAGAAATCACCATTAAAAAAATTTGGTATCTTACCCATTTACACCACATCAATGATTGTAGAAGATTTTATTATAATTAACATGTAGAAAAAGAACAAATTATGCCTAGTTCTTACTCACTTACTTACGCCTGTTACTCCCAATGGAGCATAGGCCGCCGATCAGCATTCTCCAACCCACTGTGTCCTGGAACTTCCTTTCTAGTTCTATCCAACTTTTGTTCATTCATCTCATGTCTGTCTCTATTTCTCAGCGTAATGTGTTCTTCGGTCTTCCTCTTCTCCTTTGGCCTTCAGAATTCCATGTGAGGGCTTGCCTTGTGATGCGGTTGGGTGCTTTCCTGAATGTGTGTCCTATTCACTTCCAGCGCTTCTTCTTGATTTCTTCCTCCGCTGGAATCTGGTTTGTTGTCTCCCACAGTAGGTTGTTGCTCATAGTGTCTGGTAAACGGATTCGAAGTATTTTGCATAGACAACTATTAATAAATACTTGTATCTTCTGGATGATAGCCTTTTTAGTTTTTTTCAAGTTTCCGCCCCATACAATTGAACTGTCTAGTTCAACTATAGTTTATCACATGTTCAACTTCATTCATAATAGTTTCATTATTTTGTCTAGTTTGTTAATGTTCCAGTTCATGGTTTCTTTATTAAGCTAAAAATGTGCGTGTTTCCTGTTCAGACTGATCTTAGCATTGTTCCCATGTTTTTATTTCTTTCAAACGAAGTAGATAATTATCAAACTTTAATGTATGTAATATACACAACATCAGCTGATAATTTATTCGCACGTATTAAGTTCACACACTCACACACTGACTGTTTTCATAGTGTACATGGTATTTCAGTAAGTAACTTAACAACTAAAGTGAAAATATGAATATTCTAAACAAAAATGGATAGTGGAAAGCAGTGGAATCTAAGACGAGCACTTCGTCCTATTTAGGACTCACTAGCTGGATGTACCTGCCATATTACAGAGTTAATGTTCACTCATCATTTAGGATCCACAACACAGTATCTGTGGCTCACACCCAGAATCATAGGTCTTGCGCTCAAACTCCGTACCTCTAGACCAGTGACCTGATATCCAACAATGGTAATGTCTAACTTCAATCAATTCATTATATGAAATGAAGTTTTACTTACTAATCAAATGTGAAATGAACGTTTATTAAATGAAACTGATGATGAATAAGAATATCAGTAAGGGGTGTTGTGAGAAACTGTTGAATTTTATTTAGAATACGAACTGACGTAAGTTAGACAATCATTGAAAACTATGAAGCACTGGATGGTGACTATTAACCAACTTCGAAAAAATTCCGGAGTTATAATGAAAGATCGTGATTAGTGGGTTTCAACAGCATCGGTTGTAGGACATGTACTCACCGGAGACAATGCAAGATGGTTTCACATTATCTCACACTGACTGCAGTTAAACAAACATCCCTGGTCAGTGGTCTAGATTTTAAACGCTCACCTTGAGGCTTGAATGTCGACTGAATCCTACAGTCAAGCTACAATGTACCGGCTGCTAGTCTAAGTGACCCGACAAGGCGTTAACTATGTTCAGTTCTCATCGGTTACTAATTGATATGAGTGTGTCTCACAGAAATCAGATATACGTTTAACTGTTGGTGACTGACTTCGAGAGGCTTGGGACCGGCAGTAGCCCCCGGAGGAGCTACAGGCGTAGTCAATAAAAAAACGTATTTCTGAATTAAAACCTTAAAAATCAAGGAAGTCGCTTCACTTGTAAAGTATAAATAACCTTTCCGACTTAAATTTATGATCGAAATTCTTATATTCAGGTTTTTCTAAAAGGTATTCTCACAGTTAGTATTGATTAATCTGTTAAATTACTCTCTGTTGTTTAGATGCTTAGAGATGTCACTAAAAATACCTTTCTTTGATGATAAATGAAGGCAAGATAGATTGGAATTTCTCAACAAATATACATTCAGAAAGGGGTTTTGTGGAGATTGTAGTAATTTTAATGGTTGAATCTATGAGTCAATTAAAGCTAGACCACCATGGGAAACCTAAGGGCACCGGACAGCTGTTCCGTACTAGTATGATACCCCCAGAGGTGTGTACTCACAACCCAGCACGTGGGGTTCGAACCCGTGGCCTCCGGTCTCACACGCGACCTCTAGACCACTGAGTCACAATCCAACGGATTTCAATAACTAAATTCAATCAATCTATGATCTTGTGCAACCCTTTATCTATTGTCTTCAGTGAGTTACTATCTCACAACAGACCCAGTTGGACGGTGGCACGATATCGTGGATTGGTTAAAGTTAGACATTAATACCGTTAGATGCCGGCTCAATGGTCTAAGGGTTAAGCGTGCATGCGCGAGACCGAAGGTTCTAGATTCGAGTCTCACTAACGGGATCGTGGATGCGAACTACTGAGGAGTCCTTCAATGGGACGATCTAGCCTTCCAGTTCTTCCATAATGGTCTGGCTTTAATTGACTCATGAATTCAACTTTTAAAATATATATTCATAAATACTTTATTTTTGTAAGGTTAAATTCAATGAATAACAATTTGGAACTATTTATATAAATATTCATCAATATTAAAACAAATAGTTTGGCGCCGAATATGAAGAAGACATTATCCATCTGAAAATTATATTTGAATTGATCTCAGCGATTGAAATTAAAATAATTCCAACGTTCCTTCTAGCAAACTTGTCAACCTTAAAGAGATCCAGATAGGTTCTGTGAACGATTATTTCAAATATAATTTGAAACTATAAATAGAAATTTTTTTTGTTTAATACATGCTTTTATAGTTGAAATCATGAGTCAATTGAAGCTAGACCACGCGTGGAAAACTTGAAAGAACTGGACGACCATTTCGTCTTATTTTGGGACTCCTCAGGAGTAAATATCTGGAAATCCTAACTAGGGATACCAAACATGGTTACTTATTACTTGAATCATAAAAGTTAAAACATGAACTCATTTAGTCTTTGATCAACTCTAATATATGCCATTATTCTAATTTACTGACTTGTGAAACAATTAAAAGTCCTATACTGTTCATTGGTCATATATATAAACCCATTATGTTACTTCAATTCATAGAAGAAATCCCTAATTTTCTAAATCTGTATATGTTAGATAGAAATGATGGTTCATTTTAAATAATTCACCAAATTGTACTGATATTTATTTTGTTTCTTTTTTCCTTTTAGATATGAGATTACAGGATAAAACATTGTTATACTGTCCACCATATCATGATGGAGCAACATGTTGGCCACCAATATTAGCAGGAACTAAAGCTCAAATGCCATGTCCATCAAGCTATGAAGGTCAAATGTACAATCCAAATGGTTAGTTCTATATTCCTTTGTTAATAGTGATACTTTTATTTACATTACACTTGTTAGTTACTTCACTACATATACATAAGGGTTTTCAAGATAGAAATTGAATGTTAGACGTTACTGTAGAATTTCTCCAACCATTGAGTAATTTGAAGGGCAGCGATGAATCCTAACGGATTCAAATCCTTATCAACTAACTTCACGACCTGTAAAGTCATCAGTCAACCAATTGGATAGTGACTATATTATCAATCTCCCTAAGAAACTCTGAAATGACCATCGAAAAGATTTCTATCACAATTTATTGATCACTGGGTGGTGATCAATGTCATACGTATCAAGTCCTTCTTAGTGATGATCTAATGCTCAGTGGTAATGTCTCTGATTGTGAAGCTGAGTGACATGGATTCGAATCCGTCAGGGAACACCAGTTCCCTCAAGATTATAGGTACACTTTGCTGACAAGTGCCAAGTAGCACGAAACCCGGGTCCAGGGTTTACTGTTTATCACCTCCAACCACCATCTTATCTCAAGCAATTTCTATATATATATATATATATATATATATATATATATATATATATATATATATATATATATATATATATATAAGATGTTGCGATGCATTGGCTTAAACTAAACATGCAATAATTTTCAGTTACATTTAGTGAGCATCAATGATCTACTGTAGAAATATCTCGAACCAAGATGCGACAGGTTCCTTTTCTCTCTCCTTTCATCTCCCACTACTCCAAAACATAAGTCATGAAGGAAAAAATCAATCATATACTGATTAATTTCAATGATTAATAATGACAGAATTCAATCGAACTGAATAATTATAAGTATGGGGTTATGGAGATTGTTGAACTTGACTAAAATTACAAAACGATATAAGCTAGGCAACCATTTTAATCACGGAAGCATACATTCATCCAAGTATTGGACTCCCCATCAGTGCACATCCACAAATCTCCAACAAGGAATCGGACTCATGACCCTCGGTATCACATGCGAACACAACCTATAAACCAGTCAGTCGACATCCAATTATGTACAAGTCTAACTTCAATCAATCCATGATAGTGCACAACTATCCTCTTACACGGTTTCTTACTAGAACTCTGAAACTTTCCTCACAGACGTAGTCACTAATGACGAAATGCCTGTCCAGTTGACCGATAATTGTGTTCATCCAATCAGAATATTCATCAGTTGTAAAGGTTGTCATCAGTAAAAGTCAAATATTATATTGTTATTAGTAAATAACGATAGGGGCTATCAGTGGAATCTTTTGTATTCATGTTTCGTCTTATCTGTGACTTAGTTACTAGATATATAAGCATCCTAGTGTTGATGTTCACAAGCCTCGAATTGAACAGAAAACATGTATTCTCAATTCCATTGTTAATCACTTAAATAAGTAAGTTAAATTCATTCATTTACTAAACACTTGGTTATGATCCACAATCAAAGTATGAGGGCCAATGATACTAATACACGGTGATGATAGTATATTATTGTAGAGCACAAATCACAAAGTCATGAACACACGAAAAGAATGCGAATATAAATGCAAGTGAGAGCGAAAAATTGGATAGGATCTAAGATACACATATATCTAGGCAAGTGAATAAGTCATCGAGTGATTTTCAGCAAACAACATTTAAACTGATAAAACGAATATGTGTGTTGGTTAAAAGCAAAGATGGACAGCGGCTAGCAATGGAATCCAGGACGCACGTTTCGTCCTATTTGGGACTCGTCAGCTGAATTTACCTGCATCTCAGAGTTGATGTTCACTTTGGGACTCCAACCCAGTACCTTTCACTTCAAACGCCATCGAGTTATCCATCTTTGCTTATAATGCTTGTGAATTAAGGTTATATCGAGGCAATACACACAGTATGCACATATGCCAATAAGAGACTGACCAGTTGCAGTTCTAAACAACAATAGGAAGATTCAAACAAACAATACTAAGTGAATGTGTGTTGGTTGTACACATGATCAAGTATACATCATCATACAAACAATAATAATGATAATGCAACAACATAGATAAATTATAACTGGTCAAATGAATGTCTGTTCAATAAGTTAATTGAAGGGCCTAACAGCATTACATGTATACAGACTCAAGTTTAGGTGACTTACTTACTTACTTACTTTCGCCTGTTACTCCCAATGGAGCATATGCTGCCGACCAGTTTTCTCCAACCCACTCTGTCCTGGGTCTTCTTTTCTAGTTCTATCCAATTCTTGTTCATTCTTCTCATGTCTGTCTCTATTTCTCGGCGTAATGTGTTCTTTGGTCTTCCTTTTTTTTCCTTTGATGTTGAAGATTCCATGTGAGGGCTTGTCTTGTGACGCAATCGGGTGATTTCCTCAAAGTGTGCCCTATCCACTTCCAGCGCTTCCTCCTGATTTCTTCCTCCGCTGGAATCTGATTTGTTGTCTGCCACAGTAACTTGTTGCTGATAGTGTCTGGCCATCGGATACGAAGTATCTTGCTTAGACAACTGTTAATAAACACTTGTATCTTCTGGATAATGGCTTTCGTAGTTCTCCACGTCTCTGCTCCATACAATAGAACTGTCTTGACATTTGTATTGAAAATTCTAACCTTGGTGTTGGTTGACAATTGTTTTGAGCTCCAGATGTTTTTCAGTTGTACGTATGCTGCTCTTGCTTTGCCGATCCTCGCCCTCACATCTGCATCTGATCCACCGTGTTCAATGATGCTGCCCAGATATGTAAAGGTTTCCACATCCTCCAAAGCTTCTCCGTCAAGTGTAATTTGATTGGTGCATATTGTGTTGTATCGGAGAGTCTTGCTTTTATCTTTGTTTATATTGAGACCTACTGCTGCTGAGGCTGCTGCTGCACTGGTCGTTTTCTCCTGCATTTGTTGTTGCGTTTGTGATAGAAGAGCCAGATCATCCGCGAAGTCTAGATCGTCAAGTTGCATCCTGCCTGTCCATTGTATCCCGTGCTTTCCTCCAGTCGTTGACGTTTTCATGATCCAGTCGATTACCAGGAGAAAGAGAAACGGTGATAGTAAGCAACCTTGCCTAACACCAGTCTTTACTTCAAACGAGTCGGTGAGTTGTCCTCCGTGGACGATTTGGCAGTTTAGTCCATCATAGGAGTTCCGTATGATATTGACTATCTTCTCAGGCACGCCGTAGTGTCGAAGAAGCCTCCATAGTGTCGTCCTGTCCACGCTATCAAATGCCTTCTCGTAGTCAATGAAGTTGATGTAGAGTGATGAATTCCATTCGATTGATTGTTCCACAATGATACGTGGAGTTGCAATTTGATCTGTGCACGATCTATCTTTACGAAATCCAGCTTGTTGATCTCCAAGTTGGGCGTCCACGGAATCCTTCATCCTGTTTAACAATACCCTGTTGAAGACTTTCTCTGGTATTGAGAGGAGAGTGATGCCCCTGTAGTTGTCGCACTTGCTCAGATCACCTTTCTTTTGGTATCTTGATCAAAAGTCCTTTTTTCCAGTCTGTTGGTACTTGTTCTTCGTCCCAAATCTTACTGAAGAGGATGTGGAGTATCTTGGCAGTTGCTGTTACATTTGCTTTCAGTGCCTCTGCCGGGATGTTGTCTGGTCCAGCTGCTTTGCCGCTCTTGATTTGTCTAATGGCAATGCTGATCTCTTCAATTGTTGGTGGGCCAACATCGATTGGGAGGTCTGTGGGTGCTGCTTCGATGTTGGGTCGGTTCAGTGGAGCTGGTCGATTCAATAGTTCTTTGAAGTGTTCTACCCACCTGTTTCGTTGTTCTTCAATGTCGGTGATTACTTTGCCTTCCTTGCTTTTCACTGGTCTTTCTGGTTTACGGTAATTTCCAGCAAGTTTTTTTGTTGTATCATACAGTTGTCTCATGTTTCCCTCTCTTGCAGCCTTTTCCGCTGTTATCGCTAAATCTTCCACATATTTACGTTTGTCGTTCTCATGCTCCTCTTCACTTGCTTGTTTGTCTCTGCGTATTCGGCTTGTGCCTTGGCTTTTTCTACTCTTGTTCGGCTGATATTGATTGCTGCATTCTTGTTCCTCCTTTCTTCAATTTTATCCAGTGTACCAACAGTGATCCATTCCTTGTGATGGTGCTTCTTTTGGCCCAGAACCTCCTGACATGTTGAAACGATTGCCTCCTTGATACCTTTCCAGTTGCTCTCCATGGTAGTTCCCTCTCCATTGAGTAGATCATGAAAGGCCGTGAACCTTTTGCTGAGGGCTATGTTGAATTTGTTGAGTTTGTCAGCATCTCGAAGAAAGGCCGTATTAAACTTTTATGATGTTGTCCGCCCCGTTGTCCAGTGCTTCTTGAGTTTTAGTTTCATCTTGGCGACCAGCAAATGATGATCGGATGCTATATCAGCTCCTCTTCTGGTTCTCACATCCTCCATCGTCCTCCTGAACTTTTTGTTGATGCAGATATGGTCGATTTGATTCTGTGTAGTGTGATCCGGTGAAATCCAAGTGGCTTTGTGTATGTTTTTGTGTGGAAATATGGTGCCACTTACGACCAGTTTATTGAAGGCACATAGGTTTGCAAATCTCTCACCATTTTCGTTCCTCTCTCCCAGTCCATGTTGTCCCATGACGTCTTCGTATCCAGTGTTGTCCTTTCCAACCTTAGCATTGAGATCTCCCATCAGAATTAACAGGTCTTTGGTTGAGCACTTCTCAAAGATCGACTGCAGCCTATCGTAGAATTGGTCTTTAGCGTCTTCATCGTAGTCGTTGGTAGGCGCATAGCATTGGATGACGTTCATTGTAATGCCCTCTCTCTTTGTTTTGAAGGTGGCTTTGATGATCATTGGTCCATGAGATTCCCGTCCAATAAGTGCATTTTGTGCTTTTTTGGACAGCATCAATGCAACTCCTTGTGTATGTGGGCATTTTCTTCTTCATGACCAGAGTATAACAGAAGTTCTCCTGAAGACAGTCGTTGTTGTCCAACCTGCGTCCAATGTGTTTCACTGATTCCAAGTACCTCCAGGTTGTATTTTCTCATTTCTGCAGCAATTTGGAAGGATCTTCTGGTCTCCCACATTGTCCGGACATTCCATGTACCTATAAAAGTTGTTGCTCTGGTTGTAAGAAGGTGCATCGGTCTCATGACTTCCGAATGAACTCGGCTTTCATCATGAGACGTCATAATTATTCCTTCTACTCCCAGGGCAGAGTTTAAATGGTTTGAATGATTTTTTCTGGTTAGCGTTTTTTTTAGCGAGTTGATTTTCTACGGGGTGGGGTCGCTAACCCCATGCCCAACCCTCCTCCTTTACCCGGGCTTGGGACCGGCAGCAATCCCCAGAGGAGCTACAGGTGGAGTTAAGTTTAGTTGAGGTACTACAAAATATACATAGTTACCTGTCTTGACTCTAACACTGTTATTGACTCCGTACGTTGATAGTATAGAGACTTATTCAAGAAATTGATTTGTAGGCAAATTAAATCCTACATACTCAATAGAATATCCATTAATCTACTGAAGTATCGATTCATTAAAGAAGTATTCATAAATCTAACGTCCATATCTTCATATTTCCTTCGATTATGTCTATGACACATAGTTGTCATATAAATGTAAATATATCGATTAATATTTTTCATAGTTGAAATCATGAGTCAGTTGAAGCTAGACCACCATGGAAAAACTAGAATCGGTTGATCACTAGTAACTGACTTCGAGAAGTAAATCCAAGAGTTCTAGTGAGAAGCAGTGACCAGTGGAGTTCAATCACGTCTGTTGTGAGATAACAACTCACTGAACACAATTCGTGAACGGTTGCTCAGATTTCGTGGACTGGTTGAAGTTAGACATTAACATCATCGGATGCCTGCAGGCTCAGTGGTCTATCGGTTAAGTGTTCTGGCGCGAGACTGGTAGGTCCTGTGTTCGAATCTCGCTAGGCGGGATCGTGGATGCGCACTGCTTAGGAGTCCGACAATAGGACGAAACGACTGTTTAGTGCTTCCAGGTTTTCCTTGGTAGTCTAGCTTCAATTAACTCATGTTTTCAACTATGAAAAATACTGAGATCTCCACAAAACCCCTTCTTATATCGATTAATAATCATCAGTGTTTCTTTTTTTTAGAAAATGCAAGTAAAGAATGTTTAGAGAATGGAAATTGGTCTTCTAAATCAAATTACATACCATGTCTTCTAACCAGGGATTCATCTACTTTGGTAGGTTTTTCTTATTTCAATATTTAAATCAATTTAGGTTAGAATTTTATAAGACAAAAAACTGATTGGTTTAAAGATAAACTTTCAAAAAGAAATCATAGCTGTAAATCTAGTGGCTAATCAAAGGTCTAATGAAGAAAGTGAACAGCTCGATTCTGGCCCATTTAGTATAAACTCGTCATAGTGCTAGCCAATCGTTTTCAATTATTTATCAGGGTTGTCAGACTCAATGTCCTTCAACAGGAATCAGTAGTTATCCGGATTAAGAATTTGGAGCTATATGTACAAAAGAAATATCTTCAACCACTTCTCCACCCCTGGCCAACCTCAGAGTCAAGTAATTTATAATAATCTTAATTATTGAATGACTTAAATCGACGAATGTACTTAAAACCTTTCGTAGTCAAATAGAATTGTTACATAAATGGGGTTTGTGGGGACCGTAGTAATTTTAATAGTTGAATTTGTGAGTCGTTCTAAGCTAGAATACCATTGAAAACCCAGAAGCACTGGACGAAATTTTGTCCTAGTACTAGACTCCTTAGTAGCGTGCACCCACAACTTCTTATGCGAGACTCGAACCCAGGACCTTCGGTCACGAACTCCTAACCTCTGGGCAACTGAGCTAGCATCTAACTGTGTTATTGCATAACTTCAATCGATTCATGATTTTGCGCAACCATTAATCTATTGTCTGAAGTAGATACCTGTCTCTACCCGACACAGATGACACTTCATTGGCCACTAGCTTCAAGTTGCACTTCTGAAAAGTTCCATACTAAGACGAAATGGTCGTCCAGTGCTTCCAGATTTTCAAGTTAAAATTCGATTTAAATCATATTAACATTAACAACTTTTTGTTAAACAATCCTAACTTTAAACGAGGAACTTTGCTTTTTAAATCTGGCGAATTTTCATATCATCAACTCGGATATATAATTGTGGAACCTGAAGAGAATTTATCTTCCATAAAATGTTGTAGAAATCAATACCCTTATAATATAACTCTGATTTCCCACTCTAGTTTTCATTGTATGTGAATAAAGTGTAATTGTGTAAGATAAAGTATTGTCTGTTCTATATTGTCTGTTTTATTATTTCTATCATTCTCAGATTCATTTTGATAATCTTATGTCATTGTGATGAAATGATGTGGTAACGTAAAACGATGCACTAATGTTCAAGATTCTATGTTACTTATGACTGAATAACTGGATTGCTTGACATGAAAATCGCTTACTAAACACATTTATTTATTTATTTGAACACATAAATATTGGTAAAAGGAGGCACCAGATATATATGCGCCACACAAATCTCATTTGATTTGTGTGAGGGCTGTGATACTGCCAAGGTTCCCAAACCGAACAAGGTGGTTTTCATAGGGGGACACACTCGGAGCCTTTAACCTAAAGATCTGATCCACAAGGCAGTGAAGCATCGTGAGGAGATGTAGTCCCATGGTAGCCGGTGACCAACGATTGATTCATATGCCATTTGTTTCCTCAGGATACTGGAGTCTCTGTGAGCCATTGATTTGGAATCAGGGTTTTCCAACTCCTCTAGGTGGACTTTCCGTGTCCACCAACCCGGTTAAGGCACCAGACATTCGCTTTTCGTCCTCTCAATTTCGTAAACAACACCCCCGCCGGAGAAGGCAGTGAATAAGACTTCCCTGGCATTGATCATCATTGATCTCCTTCACTTGCATTTGACTCTCCATATAACCCCTATACAACGTGTAAATTCTGTCTGATTAGTATTAGCTGTTTTGACATCCTAATCGATACTACGTGCTATATTGCCCAATCAGGAATACAATTATCAACTAGTTCATCTCTATTGCCGGTGATCTTCTAAGTATTGATCGACGTATCGGCCAATGAATAATAGGCAAGACGCTGACGCTTATTGGTCCTCGAGCTCCATTTAACCCAGTAGCCAAGCAAAAGATCCAGATAGGAGGCTGTTCAGTTCTATTTTGTACTCCATTTTAATTCATGACTTGAAACTCACACAGCAATATACTTGAAATCCCTAATAATACACCACACCAAATGAAAAATCAAAATTTTCGACACAATCATACCATAATTGTCCGAATGTACTTTCTTAATGTTTATTTCTTTTAATTGAACTTAGGACTTAACTATGGTATTACGTTGTATATTTCTTACTGGATATTCCTTATCTTGTGCATGTTTATGTTTGGCTCTTATAATTTTCTATATTTTCAAGTGAGTTTATTTCATTTTTTTAAAAATAGAATTGGTAATTATAAAATTGATCAGAAGGGGTTTTGTGGAGATTTCAATATTTTCATAGTTGAAATCATGAGTCAATTGAAGCTAGACAACCATAGAAAACCTGGAAGCACTAGACGGCCGTTTCGTCCTGGTATGGGACTCCTCAGTGGAAGTGCGCATCCACGATCCCGCACTCGCGAGATTCGAACCCAGGACCTACCAGTCTCGCGCCCGAGCACTTAATGTTTACAGTATCAATTACTTTGTAGTTCTCACCATGATCTGATCCAAGTTAGATAATCATCAAAGATTAGGAAGCACTAGATATTTGGTTTATCCTAGTGTTGAACTCCTCAGTGGCAGCACGTGTTGTGTGTTCATTAGTAACTAATTTCGGAAGGAAGTTTTCTAATATCTAATGAAAAGTCGTGATCAATGGAGTTCAGTCCCATTGGGTGTAGAGCAGTAGTCCATCAATGACATCAGACAATGGTTGGCAATATTGTTCATCAACTGAAGTTATACATGTAAGCATTGGATGCCAACTCTTTCGTCTGAAGGTTAATCACTTGTTGAGAAATCTGGATGTCAAGCATTCAATCCCGTGTGGAGTTATAGATTCTTACTGTTAGGGAATCCCATACCATTGTAAAATGGCTGTTTAGCGTTCCCTGATTTTTAATGTTTGTCCAACTAAGATTAGCTTATGACGTGAACCATGAGACGAGATAATCTTCACAAAACCATTGTATCAACAGTATCAATAATTAGGGGATAGAAAATATTCTCAATTAAGTACAGTAATCAAATATTAATTCTTTCGTAGAAACAGAATAAAAAACTAATCATTAAGAGTAATAATTCACTTGGTGTTGTTTACTTGTATCTTAACATTGTTATTTATATGCCAACAAGACATTGATCAATTGCAGTCCTAAATAACCAAACAACATTAAATGAATTTGAACGTCACCCCATCGCACAAGCATGTGACTATCAGAACTCAGTAGCTAAGTGGATAACGCGATGGCGTTTGAAGCGAACAGTACTGTGTTCGAGTCTCAGAGTGAACATCAACTCTGAGATGCAGACACATCCAGCTGACAAGTCTCAAATAGGACGAAACGCGAGTTAAACTGCATTCCACTGCTAGACACTATCCATCTTCTGCTTACCTCTGATAATGCTTGATAAACACAATGCTTAAACCAAAAGTATCCTCAGAAGGGGTTTTGTGGAGATCTCAGTATTTTTCATAGTTGAAAACATGAGTTAATTGAAGCTAGACCACCAAGGAAAACCTGGAAGCACTAGACAGTCGTTTCGTCCTATTGTCGGACTCCTAAGCAGTGCGCATCCACGATCCCGTCTAGCGAGATTCGAACACAGGACCTACCAGTCTCGCGCCAGAACACTTAACCGATAGACCACTGAGCCTGCAGGCATCCGATGATGTTAATGTCTAACTTCAACCAGTCCACGAAATCTGAGCAACCGTTCACGAATTGTGTTCAGTGAGTTGTTATCTCACAACAGACGTGATTGAACTCCACTGGTCACTGCATCTCACTAGAACTCTAGGACATGTATCTTGAAATCAGTCACTAGTGAGCATATGATTATATTCAGAATGGGTTTTTGTGGAGGCGGGATCATTGATGCCCACTGCTGAGTAGTCTCATAATAGGACGAAACGGCCGTCTAGTGCTTCCAGGTTTTCTATGGTGGTCTAGCTTCAATTGACTCATGATTTCAACTACAAAAGTATTGATTGATTTCAAAAATTTAACATTCTATAAATCCCATCAAGTTGTCAAAGCATCGATTCATATATTTCTTAATCTTCATTTATATCTATTCAACTTCATCCCTATGATGACTAATTTACTTCGTAAGTTAACTTGTTTTTAATGAGATATGATTAAATGAATGTCTATTGTCTGATTAATTGGAGTTCCTGGACAAATATTTTTTTGTGTTCTCCATGTTCACAATAATCGATAACCAATGGATTCAATGAAATCTCAAGTAGCAATATTCTTGAATGTGTATTAAAGTAACTAAATCAACCGAATGACTTGTATAGAAGTAATAAACATAATGAAAATGTGACAAGACTGAATGGACACAG
This sequence comes from Schistosoma rodhaini, assembly GCA_944470415.2. Taxonomy (NCBI): domain Eukaryota; kingdom Metazoa; phylum Platyhelminthes; class Trematoda; order Strigeidida; family Schistosomatidae; genus Schistosoma; species Schistosoma rodhaini. The sequence continues at coordinate 5,317,774 of OX104042.1, read as the reverse complement.
ATGAATTGAAGTAATAGTGGAATTGAGTTGAAGCTAGAGTTAAATCTCTTAGTAATTGTATTGGATTTATAGGGACACTGACATTGAAATGTCCAGTATTTGTAACAAAACTATAATACTCTAAAATAATGTTATATCTAGAGCTCAGATTCCTTCAACACCATATAATACTTGAGAACTCGAACTCTAGAACCCTCCAAGTCGCAAGTTAGAAGATAGAAGACATGTGAGAGGGAATGCTATTCGGAATAGTGTCAAATATGGTATAAAACGCTCAGGTATTTATAGTTTCTAATGAAAACGAAATCATCATTAAAGTCATCTAATCCGCGTGCAGTGTTTTTTGACCATTTGTCTAATCAGGAAGCTACATGTCAAGATTCTGGAATGTCCCTTCAAATGATGATTGGATGATTGGATAGAATGTCTTTGGCTGTTTCTGAGCTTCCTAAAGCTCCCTTGAGTTCACCCGGGGGGAGCTGTTCTCATGAACTATAATGCAATGAACTACATTCAGTATTGCATTAGACATGTCAAATCCATATAGTGGTGAAATATGTCTAAAATGTCCAGATTGTAAATAACTCAAAGTGTCTTGATTAACAGATAGGTAGATAAACTGATAAACATTCATCAAAGTTAATCACATAAACTAACCAATAGAAGTGAGCTAATAAACTTAGCTGTCAAATGTTTGGTCTAGGTGTGTTATCGTGTGAATTTTCGACATTTCAACCATATCAGATGTGAAGAAAGAACTCACAGAAGTCAACGTTGACGGTGGGGGATAGACTAGAATTAAAGTTGTGCACTCAGTGGTTTAGAGGTTAAGAGTTCACATTCGAGATCAAAATTATTGGATTTGACTCCCCCTCCAGTGACAAGATTACGAATGTACACTACTGAGGAATCTCACCCTAGGATAGAACAAGATAACCGTCCAAGTTTTCAGTGGTTATCTAACTTGAATTGATTCGTAATCTTGATAAGATCCAATTATCTCCACAATGTTATTTTATTACTTCAATTGTACCCAGTTTTTATTGAGATGTGAACCATTTCTCGGTCAAGTTGTAGCTGTAAATAATTCACCAAAACCAATAGCTTCTTAAGTGTTCGACATTGGATGCTGACCACATTAGTTTTAGTGGAGTTATTTAACTGAAGGCGTTCGGTCATGCATCCTCACCAGATCACGTTACAACTCAGCGTGGGAAACATCTCCTACGTTCACCAGCCAGATTAGATCAACCGCTTCTCGATACATTAATAGCGCATCAAATATATCTTTCCAACCTCTTCGCTTCTGACTTCTGATTTTAACTGAGCGGGGCACGATCTGATTATAGGAGGTGTTACTGGTTAATAGTTTTCAAACTACAATACTGGTGATATCTTCAAAGTTAATGATATCAAATAATCATATTTCTCAATCCTCCTTCTGTCAACCTAACATATATATCTATCTTTTCTTTTCATATTTATGTTACAGATCTTTAAAATGTATGCGTAATACAATTCATTCCCATTTATTCGTAGCCCTTATGATTAAAGCATGTGCATGGTCTATTTCATACATCTTTGTTGAATTCACTGATATTAATCAATTCAAAGATGATACAAAGTTGACAATCAATGTAAGTGTATAAAGTTATTAAATTTTAATTATTTAACTTTACGATTATCAGAAGGGGATTTTGTGCAGATTCAGTATTTTCATAGTTGAAAGCATGAGTCAAGTGAAGTTAGACCACCAACGGTATGGCTCTGTCCTTTCATAACATTTCCCTTCCACATTTTAGTAGTATATCCATAAACATCACTGATAAAGTGTATAGTGTAAGTGTCTTTTGATGGACCATAAATACCATTTTTCACACAGCCGTATATTTGTACTTAACCGAAAGAATATAATTCTCTGAGTATATTATTTTTAATGCTAAGCTATTCAAATTTATTCGGCTAATCCAGATATATTTATACGATATCCTCCTCGCCAATGAACTAGATACTAACAAATTATGATCGACCGGTCGTTTTGAATCCTGAAATCGCCTATTTAGTACTTATTTGTCGTAGTTCCTTTGTATCAATACATTTCTGCAGGAATTTTACCCATGCAGTTGGTTTTTGTAAGTTCGTTCACATTGTAGATACCAAGTGAATTAAATTACTGATGAATCATATTCCAGTCCCTCCCCCATGTACTGAGTTTCCCCTTTATGGAAAACGTCATTTCGACATGTCAGCTTTTATAGAGGAATAGTCTTCAGATTGATCTGTTGTTAGACCAGCTTCAGTAGTCAACACGACAACCATGTTTTATTGATAACAGATCATCAAATTTTTCATATAATTGGCTCTCCATCGCCTAACTATAGTATCTGACGCCCCATAACCTTGAATAACTTGAGTTTAGACAGTCAGGATATTCTTTAGTATTATATTGTTTTCATCTACGTCGACGGTAGTGATCTTTGCGTAGGTAAAATTGGTACATTGTGTCCAAGAGCAACAGGGTAGGAAAAATAGATGATTCAATCCTCATAACGTTTAGACCCTCGTTTATCTTATTGCCACGAAGTTTTAGGAGACTGCATATGAAATAGGAATAAAATGTGTCAAAGTTAAGTTGTCTCTAAAGGTTACCTTATCAAAAATCAGAAAAATGATCTTTTATAAGTTTCATTTTCAATGGAACAAAGACCCATTCAAAAATTACCTTAGGATTTCATATGCGGATTTACGAGAATTGACTTTCCTGCTACGAACCCCAGAAATCCAAACATATTGTCAAATTTTAGCAGCAGTTTTGTGTTGGTCTTCTATCACATGAGCATAGTTGAATGGATGAAAGTCACTTTTCATCAGTATATTCGATGGGAAGTCATTTGGTTAGTTCCATATGGTAGATTTCCACTAAAGTCCGTCTCATCGCGCTTCGCTGTAGACATCTAAGTGCTAAATTAGCTTTCTCGATACCCCTTCTGCCACGATCGTTGAAGACTATATTTTGCATGGGCCGTTTTGTTAAGCTATAATTACCTACATAAAGCTTCGTAACTATCTACTGAACACTGATATTGATGACTCCAGAGCCTATGTTATTTCTGGGTTACACTTTAACCCTGCACCTTTTTTATCAATACCTAAAAGTTTGAAATGTTTCTTATATGTCCACTGATGCTTTGGCGGGTGTAAGTAGACTACTTATTTAGACCATAGACTTACTATCGGTGGAAATGAAGGAGGCAATGTAAAGTACTAGAACTTGTTCTCATTACTGATTGGACCAAAATTACTAGTCTTGTGATTTACTTAGCTGATTTTCACCTCATATGTATTCCACTCTCTAGTATCATAAACCTCCAGATGTGATCAATCAATCAGCGACAAACATTGTAATTCACGGTTTGGTAGTTTAGTTATCTTGTAATAAGCAAGAAAATGTTGCTGAAAACAGTGAGGGATTTAGATTCCATACTGAAGATGCAACTGGTGTCTAATAAGAAATCAATGCACTATTGATGTTGTGTTTAAGGTGAACCTCACTTAGTACTTTTTTGATCAAATGGACTTACTAAACGTAATGTTTATTTATTTATTCAACACTACACTATAGGTTAGGGAGTTAAAGGGTAGTGTTAAGACCTTGACACTGAAAGGAAGTTTTCTTGATCAACTCTGAGGTTTTGGCACTATATGCTACTAATTTAACGTTGGTGCCAGTAGTAAGTGAGTTTAAGTGGACTCCAAACGGTCTTGAGATATATAGACGAGAACTACTTATCATCTGACTAGTGCACAGACGAGAGAGGGAAGACGAGTTAAATTGAGCTATGCTCGATTTATTCCTGATTCAGATTAACTCTTAAGTACATGGGTAAATAACTGACTAAGATAATCACAACTAACAAGGAATTAAAAATACATTAATGAGAAAACCAGACATTAAAGTAGATAAATAAGGCACAAAAGTTGCTTTTAGACCACAACAAGTCTTCTGTGTACGAAAAAGTGACTACTTCTATGCCACTGAGACTTCTTGAACAAGCAGTAGTCGGACCAATCAATCTGGGATGTGATCATACTGCACAACGAACGTCATCAGCTTTCAGGTTCAAAAGGACCACGGTTCATCATGATATATCATATTGTCCCCACAAACTTCCTCATCTGGTTTCATTTTTAAGGACCACTCTCAATAGTTCAAACACACGTCCAAAAAGACTTTCTGTTTACTATGCTTTCCAAATATATACCGCTATGTCGCAACCATATAATGAAGAATCATTCATGAGTGATCACTAATCCTCGAAAATCTGCACACAGTGATCATATTTTCTGGCAATTATTTTAACCGCACAGTTCAACATCGAATTGATATATGCATTTTCAATCACCGCCCGGGTACCTCGTACTTTTATATCTGTACTCTTCACTCTTGAACTTCCCATGTTTCTTGATTTTATAAGCAATCTCCGTAAAGAACCAAGTATCCTAGCTGCAATCCAGCCCAGAAATGTCAAGTTGAAGATCTATCGAAAGCCGTAATGGTCTCACAGAAGCTTCAAAGAGGCATCACATCACAGTGGATACGAACTGGAGACGTAAGACCAAAATCTATGCTGACCGAATGACACTTAATGCGGGCCTAGTTACAAGTGATAAAACGAAAAGCTTATGTCCTATGCAGTCACACCTTCTAAACTGTCTTCAGAAAACTCAACCAAGGACATAACAGTGGTGCATCTCTACTTATTGAAACATGACATAAGGAAGGAGAAAACTCAGGAACATTAAACATTTCAGTCCTGTGAAACAAACATTGCTTCTATCAACGAAAAGAGCCACTCCTGCATTATTTAAGCTACAGAACTAGTTCTCACTATGCCACTAACCCAATTACGTTGCAAACTTGTCATAATTCCAACGAAAACCTTTTCAGGATCGTATACCAAAAGGTTAAACACCTAGATATTATCCGTATCACTTCTCTTTAACAACTTTCATTTCAATTCTTCACATTACTCGATAAGTTTTGAATCGTCACCTCATTGAATTCTAATAATCTGACTCATTATAATCCACTGGTTCCATGATGGTCACTGACACTGCAACCCTGAAGTCCAGTGAAAAACACTAGGAGAAAATGAAGTAGGAAGGTAAATATAAACGAAACGACACAAACTAACTGGGTCCGTGGAGTTTTACAAAGCTTGTGTCGAAAAAATGATTGGTTCATACAAGCCTATCCCAAAAGAAATCGACACAATAGTTCGAAAACGAAGCTACCGATTATACCAATTAGTGCCTTATAGCGGCCGTACGAACCTCACTGAAGGCAGCTGAAATGTTCAGAATCTCCTCACAGAATGACCAGTTAGTGTTAGAAAGCCAATTGGCTTATATTGTTTCGATATACATACAGTGAATATTGAGAATGGCTTATATTCGTTGACGTTTTCAAATCGTCAAGGTTTGAAGGTCACGCGGACAATTGATTTTAGGCTGTTTGCCTAAGTAGTCCTAGTAAGATAATGTTGGTGTCTGTCTATTCACAATACTCTTCATAAAAATGATTAAAAAGTCGCTATTCACGCACAAGAAGACCCTCATCTTTCTCCTGCTGGCTTGTGTTACATTATATATATTATTTTGGGACCGTCTGGGTTTATCCCCTAATATTTACGACCGTCCGTTACCAGATTACATACTTGCAGACAGTCGCGCTTCTCGTATTTATCACCACCGTCTTCAACTGTATCGACCGGAGAACAGTTCAAGCACCATCAACACGTTTGTATATATCCCAACAGAATTTAACGAGAATGAAGCCTACATATCGGACTTATTACGTCGTAATGGCTATGTTGCTTCTATCCTCTCTGAAGAGTTTGCTGATGAAACATTGTTTCCGAATCCCACTTTTTCCTGTACATGTGGTCGTGTAAGTGATCCTTGCATCTGTTGTGGTATTTTACAGCCCCAGGTTTCTGGTCAGTATCATCTTTCTCCAGATTTATACCAACCTATTTTGTTGACACCTGACAATACTAAGGCAGCTCACTTCTGCATGAATACCACTTATCTTCCCAACAAAAAGCAAATAAAAACTTCTGCAGTCCTTGTAAATCTGACTTCAAGCCAAGGCGATTTTTCCGGGAAACTAGATCCAGTCATTAAAAAATCTGACAAAAATATAATGAAATTTACATATTTGTCAACTGTTTTCGATACAGTTTTCTTGCCGTCATTTCCTCTGCCGGTAATATGTTCTGGTCATTCAAAAAATAACTATGTAGTTGATTTGTGTGTAAATTTCACTACTCTTGAATACAAGTTTGATTCAGACTCTGACCATAAAACTGTCTTCCATGCCTGTGCATCCATTCAAGTTGTGTTAAACAGAATGTTCATCATTGCTAGATATCCCAAGTTTTGTTTTGACGCCCACCGAGGGGCTGCTGGTGATGCAGATCAAGCGAGTGACAATAAGAAGTCTAATGTGAATGTACTTATGCATACATCAAATCACAGTGCTGACTATTCTTCAGTCAGCAGTAAGTCAAAAATCATTTCTTACGTTGAATCTTCAAACCATTCAAAATCTTCTAGTACTGAAATCTTGGATTCATCATTCCATGTAGTAAACAGTGGAAACAAAGAACCCAAATCACATTTACAGAATTCCCATGAATTACATCGTGGCATACCCTGATATTAGAGGATCAACACTTATAACTCACTTCAAGTTTGCATTCATCTATACCTTGGTTAATTGATTGATTTACTGTAATCGGTTTTCTTCCATAGATTATTTTGTTTTTAAACATTACTTGTCATGAACTGTATTCATCATTTACGCATTTAAAATAACTATTTCATAAACTTGTTTGACACATAGTTGTTTGTCTTGACTTGACTGTAGACATTTATTGTATTTTTCGCAATGCATCATGTAAATGACTCTAGGGTGCTTAGAGATAACGTGTCTATAAGATTACTTTAAGGATACTAAGTTATGAAAATGCAATTGCTCTCTGGTTTACCACAAAATTTCTCGGAAAATATTAATAGTTCCATTCAATCACTTCCGAAAAGTCATTAGTTTTAGGACGTCCTGTTATTTAAATATATAAAAGCTAAGTAGCTACAATGGTTTCAAGGTTTCTCTTTCTCGAGAGATTTAGTCTTACTGCATTTATTGTTTAAGAAGCGCTAATTCTTTAAGTTAGACACAACTTTTAAATCATTGTTCATCAAGAAAGCTGATAGTTAATAAACAAGAGAGTAATTTGTAATCTGCATGTAAATGTATGTTTAGTTCATGTGAGAACTACTTAAAATTGCGTATTCGTACATAGTATTAATCTTAATTCCAAATGTTACCTGATCAATAGGTACATGTTATCTCTATGAATCAAGTCTCGTATTGTTAGTGTAAGTTTCTCACTTTGCTATAGACTGAGAAATGTTTGTTATACACCCTAAGTTGATAATAACTGACTGACATACCTATGTCATATCTTAATCTAGTTGCTAGCGTAACACGACTTTTGGCTATTCAACCCATTCCCATGTTATGATAATTATTTCAAAATAACTCAAGAGCAGGAATTCACATGTCACACTTACCACCTTTTCTGTCTGAATACAGACTGGTTTCTATCCCATTTATATCCTGTGGCTTCTACGTCACATTAAGCATTTCTCATCTTTACTCTAACGTTTTAAGCTCCAACTTTACAGGTATCTGTGGGACATATTCGGACAGCGTAGTGATTTAAACTTTTAACTATCAACTGGTAGGTCGAACGTTTAAACTACTCTCCCCATGCTTCTGTTTGGGTAGCCAAGTATTACTAACCTTTATCACCAGCTTGACCCAAAGCCGAATATATAAACCTGTATGTGGCAAATTATTTTATTTATTTAAACACATAAATATTGGTACAATGAAGCACCAGATAAATATGCGCCTCACAAATCTCATTCGATTTGTGTGAGGGCTGTGATACTGCCCAGACTGAAGCAGGTGGTTTTCTTAGGGGGCCACACCCGTAGCCTTTGACCTGAATGTCTGATCCACAAGGCAGTGGAGCATCGTGAGGAGATGCAGTCCCATGGTAGCCGTTGACCAATGACAGGTTCATCCGCCATTCGTTCCATCAGGATACTGGAGCCCATGTGCACCATTGGTTTGGAATCAGGGTTTTCCAACTCCCCTAGGTGGACCCTCCGTGTCCACCAACCCGGTTAAAGCGCCGGACATTCGCTTTTCGTCCTCTCACTTTCGTAAACAACACCCCCGCCACGAGAAGGCAGTGAGTAGGACTTCCCTATCAGAGGCTATATATTCGCTGGCCATATGAGAGTATTTCGAGAGGGAGAGGTGACTCTCCCCACTCTCGGCCGTACCAGGGCATTTTGGGGCACCGGACATTCGCAAATAGATCACTGCAAATGCAATTCAAGGTGAAGTCAGAGCCAGAAAATAGTTTGACAAAAAAGTTATTACCAGTGTGAGAAAATAGTCTTGTTCAGCATTTGGTTGCGAAACCCTTTAATATCCAAAACCATGTGAGTACTACTGCGTACTGATATTGCTAGACATTTTGTTAAAGCATATGATGGTACTGACTAAGATGCTACTGTATATCAGTACTCTAATAATGGCGCAAAAGAATGTTTCACAGGCTTTCCAACATTGCCATCTTTCAGCTTCTAAATTTCTATGCATCTATGGTGAAATTGTCTACGTTTATTTTTTAGTCTCTTGCTTGTATGACAGTAGCTACAAAGCAAAAGAAAATACTGAGTATATGAGAGGTCCTATCAACTAAGTCCTACTAGGCAACACTAAAAACAGTCCATAGCCGCATCTTTATTCAATAAACCTTAATATCTTGAAACTCTCATCTTGTTAGGTGTACCAGTTTCTGGACAAACCAAGTCCATAGTCAGAGGTTACGGATTACCACTACAGTTCCGTGTAACTACTGTAGACTTTACGTCCTGCTGTACTGATCAGCATTGCTAACTTTAGTAGTCTAACAACTATGCTATGACATTATCCCGACTGTCTAGTTATGGTTATCCACAACTATATCCGATCAATACTCTAAAGGTTGTATTGATACAACACTTACAAATAAACTTGATTTTCAACTCTAGACAATATTTTTAACCATACAACTATATGCAAGTCCCATGCTTGTGACTCTTAACAAATAAACAGATATTTTGATTCCCTTTTACAGGTATCATGCTTTTTGAAGGTGCCAAAGGCAAAGTGTATATCCTGAGATCCTTGTTCATTTCATTTAGTTGGTTACATTTTTTTATCGTATTTAAAATATTTCCTATTCAAACCAACTCATCGGATTGTTGAAATGATTAATTGTGAGAGTAATGTTCAAAAGTAGATCGATGCTTAATATAGTTGAAATGAAAATAGATATTTTCTTTGAGAATACCACTGATCATGGTCATTTAATGTAACATATCTCACTAACTCAGTTTATCTTACAACCCTCTGAGTTTAGAATAATTGAGTGGCATATCTCAAAATGTCAAGTATTACCATAGATTTCAATCAATGAGATAAAACGCTCACTTGGCATGAGTACGAGTATACAGATAAAGCTTTAATAGGAATGCATATTTTCTAAAATCCCGTACAAAGAGAATATCACAGGGAAAATACATCCGACCTGACTTGAACCCTATTTGCTTGTCTTCATCATCTTTGTAAACTGCAGATGAACTCCAAGTAACCATTTATTATAAAGTTCTGGAACTGCAATTGAAATTATCTCAAAAATGTACTGTATTGCTAATACTTTTTTATTTCTACTTCGAACGTTGATGTCAACGTGGTCGGTCTGACGTTGGTTTTGCGTCGTTGCATATGATGGTTGCCATATAGGGGATTACTTAACTATATGTTCAGAGTTTGTAATAGGCGCTTAAATTCAGTAGTGTGGACTTGTGACATACACATCACTCAAATGTACCATTCCATGTTACCCGTCTTTCTCTCTTCGTCTTCAGCATCCCTATTTAGTTATTTAAAGTAGTGTATGGTTTCTAGACTCATATGATGTTGAAGAATGGAAGATGTATGATGAGTTGATGAATAGCAGAGGTTATTTTGTTACATTTTGGAGCGAAGAAGGATGGCTTATAGACTTAATAATCATATTGGCAATGTACTAAGTTTGGGTAGTGTAACAAGAAGACGAAGATTATCAGAAGTATGTGATATATTAGCTCAATATGTTTCAAACAGTCTGATTACACGTATACTTGTTAATAAATGCATGTATATAAGGAAACAAAGGGTTGACTTTAACTTGACAAATGTAAGGGAAAATATAAGTAGTAAGCAAAATGATGTTGGAAATAAGGAGAAACTCACCAATCTGGATATTAACGCATTCACATCGTAGGTTTACTCTGATAATAAACTGTTTTTGAATACATAAAGGAGGTTTACATTTTCGTATGGCCGAGGCTTCAATAAACTTGAGTATATGCCCTTTGGACACTTTTGTGAAAATAACAAACGTCGTGTCAAGATCAACCTCATGACCTGTTTCAACTAAGTGTTTAACAATAGAGGATGATGGATTTTTATCATCGACTCTTATTGGGTCATTTGATTTTACTTGTCATTGCAACCATTTTGGTACTTGTTCACACACCCTAACTTCCAAATCATGATTACTCCTTGTGTATGTGTGGCCACACATATATAGATTGATAAACACAGTTGTATGTGACGCAATTGTTCACATGATGAAGCATGGCCCCTGTTTTTCAGTGGTAGTGACCCTTACCATGTAGTACGTTTTGTTAGCAGCGGAGTTGAACCTTAATTTTAACACAAGGCTATTCGACTCACCATTGAATGGTGGGGTGATGTACACAGGGTTTTCGATAGCGAAAATGTAGTAGATTTCATTATATGAGTTTGATAGGATGGTTATTTCCCATCAGTGTTTTGTTCAGTAGCCTTACTTCGTCTTCTGTAGTATTGTTTGTACAAATGAAATCAACTCTAGTGATATTGTTTTATTAACCAATGTGGTGAGCTTCACATTTGTCTTTAACATCATTTCCTTTAGTATCTTTGTTTTCCCTTACCTTACATTTATCCAGTTGACCTTTTATTTTTTTATATACAAATGTTCTTAAGTATATGTGCGATCTGACTGTTCGAAATGTATTGCGCTAAAATATCATATTTTATTTATTTAAACACATAAACATTGCTACGGGGAGGCACCAAATAGATATGCGCCACATAAATCATTTGACTTGTGTGAGGGCTGGGATACTGCTCGGGTGCCCAGATCAAAGCAGGTGATTTTCTTAGGGGCCACACCGGGAGCCTTTGACTTAAAGGTCTAATCAACAAGGCAGTGGGGCAACGTCAGGAGATGCAGTCCCATGGTAACCAGTGGCCGATAATTGGTTCATACGCCATTTATCCCCTCAAGATCCTGGAACCCATATGCACCATTGGTTTGGAATGAGGGTTTTCCAACTCCCCTAGGTTGACATAGAGGTTCCACCAACCCGGTTAAAGCGCCGGATATTCGCTTTTCGTCCTCTAAATTTCGTAAACAACACCCCTGGTGTGAGAAGGCAGTGAGTAGGACTTCCCTGGTAGTGATTGTATGCACGTGGCCATGTGAGTGCATTACAATCGCCCACTTCATATGAAAATCGCTGTGCGCTAAATTTATATTCAACGGTATCATGAAAAACCTTAGAACATTTGTATTCTTTTTTTAACAGTCTGAAAAATATCAGTTATCACTGATTTTAGTGATTACATAATAGCCTGTGATATCCATATTCGACGAACGATTCCTTATGTGATAATTACTGAATTTTGTCTAGAGTTCGAGTCTATCCTCTCTATAATAGAAACTATCTTGCCTCAAATCGTAACAGATTTTTATTTTGAAACGGTTTAAATTTTAGTGTTATTAACCTATATCATCTAAATGAATGTGAAAACTAACAGAATCCTTTTGCTTTCCTAGAGCTTTAGACAGTATTCTTATATTATTCATTAGTAATTAACTGTTCAGAATGATAATAGTCTCATACAGAACTAGGCTGGATAAATTAATCAGTGATTTTCATAGTTGAAATCATGAGTCAATTGAAGCTATACCATCATGGGAAACCTGGAGGCACTGGATGGCCGTTTCGTCCTGCCACGGGACTCCTCAGCAGCGCTCATCCACGATCCCACACTCGCGAGCCTCGAACCCAGGACCTACCAGTCACACACCAGAACACTTAACCGATAGACCACTGAGCCGGCATCCGATGGTGTTAATGTCTAACTTCAATCAAACCACGATGTTTGAGCAACCGTTCATGATTTCAACTATGAAAATACTGAAATCTCCACAAAACCCCTTTCTGATCTATAATCAGTGATTGTAAAGTACTCAAAGAGCTGACTAAACTCTTTTTTTCCAAAATGTGATCATTTATGTGAAGTAAATAAAATTTGAACTATCAAAGGCAATCAGATGAAATTTTACCGACAGGATAAAGTTTATTACTGTTGGACTTACACTTTCTACTGTGAATGGATATTTTTAACTATTAGCTAAACTAGTATTGATATTTCTATCTATCTATGAACATGTGGCTAGAACTCAAATAGAATATCGGTAGTGTAATAAGAAGATGAAGATTATCAGAACTATGTGATATATTAGCGCAGTACATTTCGAATAGTCGTTAAGTCTGTTAAGTTGGATTTTTTCTGAAAATGATTAATGTTTTATAGTCATTCATACGTTAAACATGACTTCAGGCAACAGAATTTCATGAACCCAGAACTTTGTGGTATTTTCATGACAGTTGGTTTCTTAATAAGTAAAAGTGGATATGAATGAAGGTTCTGAACATTGATAAGAAAAGCTTGATTGCTATTAAACTCAAATCTATTCAATGGTACTATTTCATCCCACTTTGTATTAACTGTGTTGTGATGAAAATCATTTCTATAGAAAGCGTTTCCTACGACCTAACCCTCCTATCTCATACACACGAACAAATACAGATGAAGACAACTAATGTAGCAGCAGCCTCTACATCAATAAGCCTCAACATACACAAAAGAAAAAGCAAGATTCTCAAATACAACACGGAGAACACTAATCCAATCACACTTGATGGCGAAACTCTGGAAAATGTGGAAACATTCACGTACCTGGGAAGAATCATTGATAAACAAGGAGGATCTGATGCAGATGTAAAAGCGAGGATTGGCAAAGCAAGGGAAGCATCTCTATAATTGAAGAACATGTGGAAATCAAAACAACTTTCAACTAATTTCAAAGTCAGAATCTTCAATACTAACGTCAAAACAATCAGTCCTACTGTATGGAGCTGAAACGTGGAGAACTACTACATCCATCATTGAGAAGGTACAAATATTTATAAACAGTTGTCTACGCAAAATACTCAACACCCATTGGCCGGATACTATCAGCAACAGTGTTTTATGGGAGAGGACAAACCAGCTTCGAGCTGAGGAGAAAATTGGGAAAAGGAATTGGAAGTGGATAGGACATACATTGAGGAAATCACCAATGTGCATTACAAGACAGTCGCTAACTTGGAATGGTGAAGGGAAGCGTAAAAGAGTAAGTCCGAAGAACACATTACGACTGGAAATAGAAGCAGATATGGAAAGGATGAATAACAACTGGAAAGGATTGCCCAGGACAGGGTTGAATGGAAAATACTAGTGGGTGGCCTATGCTCCTCAACGAGGGGTAACAGGCGTAAGTAAATTAAGTAAGTTTTCTACGGCTTAAAACAATGATTGATATCATGTACTAAATTCAGAAATCAGAATACTAATCATAACTATTTTCTATACCATGTTTACTTTTCTGTTTATAATTTATTATCCTGAACTTGACTAACTATACGTTCTGACCTATACAGTTAACCTTGTGTCGACACAGGCTTGTATTGCCTCGCCTATCTGCAAGTTTCCTCTATCCGCTGCCGTGAGTTCGAAGAGAAGTCAGCAGTCAAATTCTATTTTATTCTATTTCAAGCACATACTTGACCATCATCACACCGTAAAATAAAATTTGACAATTATGCACAAACAAGCCGAAATTGACTATGAATAGGACATTCTGTAAATAATCAATTGGCAATAAATAAAGAATAATAAAACGGTATAATAAGTTAAATGAAAACCAATGATAAAAAGAATATAGAAACATATTAATTCAATTGTTTATTAATTATTCAGTAGGGATATATATAATATTTTCATAGTTCAAAGCATTAGTCAATTGAAGCTAGACCACCATGGAAAACCTGGAAGCACTGGACGGCCAACTCGTCCTATTATGGGACTCCTCAGCAGTGCGCATCCACGATCCCACACTGCGAGATTCGAACCCAGGACCTACCAGTCTCGCGCCAGAGCACTTAACCGATAGACCACTGAGCCGGCATCCGATGGTGTTAATGTCTAACTTCAACCGATCCACGAAGTTGAGCAACCGTTCATCAATTGTCTTCAGTGAGTTCCTATCTCACAACAATACCAATAAGAGACTGTCCAGTTGCAGTCCTAAGCATCAATGGGAAGATTCAAACAAACAATACTAAATGAGTATATTAACTATTTTTCTGTTTACAACTCACACAAAACGAATCAAATATCTCATGTTGAATGTATAACTTATGGAATTATCGGTCGAGTTTTTTTTCTTTTTGAAAACAGTTTTCTTCTTTAAATGTATTTTGCAATTACTTGTGCATATTCGCTGTAGTCTTTCAAGTGATATACACTGCTAATTGAAATAATTCATCTTGTCGACTACCATATTACATCTTAACACAATACACCCTATATCAAGTCACTTCGATTAGTAGTGGCCCCATTGCAACTTGATCGATAGAATTGAATTAGGACTAACTAGGACTTGGTATATATGACAGTGGTCATCCCACTTCAGTGATCAATCAATTAGTTCGCATTAAATTCGTTTTCCTTATCTAACCAAGACTGAAAGTCTTTATACAAACTGATCAAGAATACTGAGTTAATCGACAAAAATCCTAATTTATCTAAGTTTTACACTACTTATGCTGTGGGATTCGAACCCAAGTTACGCAGTTTTACAGTCGAATATGTTATCACTGAGTTATTCGAGCCGCGAATATTATCTTGTAGGACTCAGGTGTTTACACTCATCGGTCAACTAGTTCCTTCAAGATTACAAGTACATTCTGCTTATGATTGATAACCAACAAAAAACCGAGGTTTAAAATTTCTTGTCGACTACCTCCAACTGCCTGACAACTGAACTTAATCGCGTCACTCAGATGAGTGACCAATATAGCAACTCAATCTACTGAATTCGGTCATCAGTTAAGGACCAGAAAGCATTTGAAATGGTTACTACCAAATTGGTATGAAGAAAAAACAAATCAATGGATGAAACATTTTCCATCTTACCAACCAACCATTAATTTTATACAACATTTTCAATCAGCATAAATCTTTGGTAATCAGCTTATTTAAATTATCATAGTTACATTCATGAATCGATCTAAGCTAGACTAACACTGAAAACCTGAAGGCACTGAACGGCCATTTCGTCCTAATATGGGACTCCTCAGCAGTGCGCATCCACGATCCCGCATGTGGGACACAAACGCAGGACCTTCAGTCGCGAACTCGAACTCTAAACCACTGAGATACCATCTCCACAGATCACCATTCTGATTTTAACAACTTGATTTATTAATTATCAGAGGGGGTTTTGTGGAGATTTAGTATTTTTCATAGTTTTAAAGCATGAGTCAATTGAAGCTAGACCACCATGGAAAACCTGGAAACACTGGACGGCCGTTTCGTCCTATTATGGGACCCATAATAGGACGAAACGGCCGTCCAGTGTTTCCAGGTTTTCCATGGTGGTCTAACTTGATTTATACAAACTCTAGTTTCCTGTCTCATATACATTGGACATCAAGAAAACTAATGGTTTATCTATTACTATGCATGAAAGAAGTTGAAATTTCAAATCTTTAATCCATTGGTGCAATAAAATAACTATCAAAGATTAGAATTGGATTGTTGCTTCACTCAGTTGATAATTAAATACTTCATAAATCGAAGTTGAAAAAACTTACTTACTTACGCCTGTTACCCCCAATAGAGCATAGGCCGCCGACCAGCATTCTCCAACACACTTCCTTTCTAGTTCTGTCCAACTTTTATTCATTCTCCTCGTGTCTGTCTCCATTTCTCGACGTAGTGTGTTCTTTGGTCTTCCTCTTCTCCTTTGACCTTCAGGATTCCATGTGAGGGCTTGTCTTGCGACGCAATTGGGTGATTTCCTCCATCTGTGTCCTATCCACTTTCAGCGCTTCTACCTGATTTCTTCCTCCACTGAAATCTGGTTTGTTCTCTCCTACAGCAGGTTGTTGCTGATAGTGTCTGGTCAACGGATCCAAAGTAGTTTGCGTAGATAACTGTTAATAAACACCTGTATCTTCTGGATGACGGCTTTCGTAGTTCTTCAAGTTTCCACCCCATACAGTAGAACTGTATTGAAAATTCTGATCTTGGTATCGGTTGACAATTGTTTTGAGTTCCATATGTTTTTCAGTTGTAAATATGCTGCTCTTGCTTTGCCGATCCGCACCTTCACATCTGCATCAGATCCACTGTGTTCATCAATAATGCTGTCAAGTTGAAAATATATAAAACTAAATATTAGACATATAAGCTGAATTCTAATGGTGTGGAGATAGTGGAACTTTCACCTATAAATCTCCAGTCATAAACATCAATTGATTACAGTTACATGAAACCGGAAACAATTATACGTAGCATACAACCGATGCATTTCGGCAGTTAGTAGAGAGTTTATTTTCCTAATTATACAGAATCATAAAAATAGTAAATAATTCAAAAAAAATTTTAATAAAGCCAACTGAATTCCCTCGACTAAGATGTAATGTTGTCGATCACTAGTGTCTAGGTAGCTCAACATCCCGTACACTAACCTAAGATGTTAAATAGTTTATGCGAAATCCATCTTTACCTAGGTTTTGTACTAGTTGGCATGTGTCAGTATTTCAGGCCTGCTATATTGCTGTTTGTAGAATTTGAATCCCTCAGTGTGCCAGTTTAGTATGTTACCACTGAGTTATTTTGGCTACGAATAACACTTTTTTTAAGAATGTGATCAATTCTAAATACTCATTAATGATAACTGCCAACTAGCACTAAACGTAGATTGAGCTGAGTTTTCTATCATCCATTTCGAACCATATAATAGTAAGTAGAATAAGGTTATTGTAATGTTTTCTAGAGTAAGAAATTGTTTTTTACAAAAAGCACACATGAACAAAAGAATGTTGAAAATACAGCTGCACAATACTATATTATTGATATAGTGAGCTAGTTAGAAGTAGCCGAATGAGAAGGTTAATTGATGGCAATCAGAAGTGACTTAAAGGACAAGTGAAATTCATTAGCTAATAAGCAGACTGATTTCCTAAAGGGTACAGATATATATATATATGCATTTCATTCGGTAGCTCAATATGCTTTCTCATCCGCTCTTGTATTCTCGCTCAAGTAATCCATTGGAGGGTTACTACGTAGCACATCGTATATCAATATCATATTTCAAACATCGCCCATCCCAACAGTTTCTAGCAACAGAGAATATTATTTTCACAAATTATTCGTACAACGGAACACAATATCATTATTATTTATTTAAACACATAAATATTGGTATAAGGAAGCACCAGATAAATATGCGCCTCACAAATCTTATTTGATATGTGTGAAAGCTGTGATACTGCTCAGGTGCCCAGACCAAAGCAGGTGGTTTTCTTAGAAGGCCATACACGGAGTCTTTGACCTAAAGGTCTAGTCCACAAGTCAGTGGAGGATCGTAAGAAGATGCAGTCCCATGGTAGCCAGTGATCAACGATTGGTTCATACGCCATTTGTTCCATCAGGATACTGGAGTCAGCCCATGTCCACCATTGGTTTGGAATCAGGGTTTTCCAACTCCCCTAGGTGGATCCTCCACATCCACCAACCCGGTTAAAGCGCCGGACATTCGCTTTTCATCCTCTCAATTTTGTAAACAACAACCCCGCCACGAGAAGGCAGTGAGTAGGACTTCCCTGTCAGAGGCTATATATTCGCGTGGCCATGTGAGAGCATTTGAAGAGGGAGAGCGGACTCTTTTCACTCTCGGCCGTACTGGGGCATTTGGGGGCTAGAAATGGCTAAAACGTTATCAGCATCACCATAGTAAGAAAAATCTCATAGTTAATTATGATGATGTGTTACCAAACTAACACAAACTCCTATATATATATATAACGATGAAGCAAACTTATAATGATTATGTAATAGCCCCCCCCCCAACATATCAACAACTAGTGTATTTAAGTTAATTAAGTCATTAGTAATGTTGTAATAAGTTTGGAGTAGTCTATGCTCCTCCACGATGGGTAACAGGCGTAATTAAGTAATAAGTTTAGATCATTATTTATTGATTTTTGAACTGAATGTTTTTTTTCTTTCTATCACCATTATTACTACCACCTTTCATAGTTGAAATCATGAATCCATTGAAGGTAGACCACCAAAGAAAACCAAAAAGCACTAAACGACTAATGCTTCCAGGTTTTCCATGGTGGTTTACCTTCAATGGATTCATGATTTCAACTATGAAAAAATATTGAAATCTCCACAGAAAAAAACAACCCTTCTGATTACTACCATCTTTAGTTTAAATTTTTATATTATTTCTTTCATTCTAGAATTTATTAAATATTACAATATCATTACAAGCATTTGGTTCATTGGCTATATTTGTTTGGATGTTTATTGAAGGTTTATATTTATGCCTTATTGTATATTATGCATTTTGGGTGGAAAAAATGAAATTTTGGCCATATGCATTATTAGGATGGGGTAAGTTAAATAATGATTTATAATACTATAGGGGGGGAGGGGGGAAGTAATTCATTTGTCTATCATAATTTTCAATAATTACTATATACTAGATATAGTTCATTTTAACTAAGTACGTTAAATCGGAATACAATGTACATCTCAGAACCAATTAGACGATTTGGATTTCGTAGATAACCTAAGCCCTCCTATCTCATACACACGAACAAATACAGATGAAGACAACTAATGTAGCAGCAGCCTCTACATCAATAAGCCTCAACATACACAAAAGAAAAAGCAAGATTCTCAAATACAACACGGAGAACACTAATCCAATCATACTTGATGGCGAAACTCTGGAAAATGTGGAAACATTCACGTACCTGGGAAGAATCATTGATTAACAAGGAGGATCTGATGCAGATGTAAAAGCGAGGATTGACAAAGCAAGGGAAGCATCTCTATAATTGAAGAACATGTGGAAATCAAAACAACTTTCAACTAATTTCAAAGTCAGAATCTTCAATACTAACGTCAAAACAATCAGTCCCACTGTACGGAGCTGAAACGTGGAGAACTACTACATCCATCATTGAGAAGGTACAAGTATTTATAAACAGTTGTCTACGCAAAATACTCAACACCCATTGGCCGGATACTATCAGCAACAGTGTTTTATGGGAGAGGACAAACCAGCTTCGAGCTGAGGAGAAAATTGGGAAAAGGAATTGGAAGTGGATCGGACATACATTGAGGAAATCACCAATGTGCATTACAAGACAGTCGCTAACTTGGAATGGTGAAGGGAAGCGTAAAAGAGTAAGTCCGAAGAACACATTACGACTGGAAATAGAAGCAGATATGGAAAGGATGAATAACAACTGGAAAGGATTGCCCAGGACAGGGTTGAATGCAAAATACTAGTGGGTGGCCTATGCTCCTCAACGAGGGGTAACAGGCATAAGTAAGTAAGTCCGTTAAATGTCATAACTTGCACTTCTCTTATTTATTAATTGACTGAATCACAAAATATAGCCTAGTAACTACAAGTATGCTTTATACTTATTAAATCAATGACCTTCACTCTAATAAATACAACAATTTGACCAATAATGATCTATAATGAAGTTTCCTCTCATTATAATAGCTAGTCAGAATTTAAACACGATATACCGATAAACCTACTATTATGACTTAAATTTGATATGATTATCTACATTCATCATCGAACCACAAAACACCATTGATAATAAAATATAGATTTGTATACAACTGACCCTGGAAACAGTACGAAAATAGAGTTATAGGGGATTAGTTAATTTATTAAAGATTCCCATTGTGAAAATTAGAACAACATATGTAAGCGAACAATATTGTTTTCAATTAGATCGTCATCAGGCTTTACTCTACATGAATATTTATATGAAAATCCTTTAGACCAATCAAGGCTATTTGAGTCAATATTAATCATAATGAAATGGAATATGTTACCAAGCATAATAATAGTTAAAAGTACAAGTTGAAGTGGGAAGACAGGTGTACTGATAGTAGTAGTAAGAATAGTAAATTACGATAACAAAAGTCTTATCAATAATTAAACATTGAGAATTAAGAGGTCAAACGTGGGTAAATAGACTTACCATGGTGACCATAAAACATTAAAATCATTACGTAATAAGAAATATGTAAGTAAATAGATAGTGAAGAATACAAACGGAAAGAGGTAGAAAATTACAAACAAACAAAAATGATAACCAAAATAAAATTTTTACAAATAATAATAATGTCATTGGTGAACGGTCGATCAAAATCGTGGATTGGTTGAAGTTAGACATTAACACCTCTGGATGCCGGCCGGCTCAGTGGTCTATCGGTTAAGGGCTTCGGCTCGAGACTAGTAGGTCCTGGGTTCGAATCGTGGATGCGCACTGCTGAGGAGTACCATAATAGGACGAGTTGGCCGTCCAGTGTTTCCAGGTTTTCCATGGTGGTCTAGCTTCAATTGACTCATGATTTCAACTGTGAAAATAATAATGCCATTTATTAAATTATGTCCGGCCATGGAAGGGATAGGGTGATTACGAATTTCTTCTGTACACATAAATTGGGATGGAATGTACGAATTCCTATGGCTTCTGCTATATGAAGTAGACGGGAGCGAACTCTGTTGGGAAATGATGGAAGTATACGATAGATCACTTGAAATGATTTAAATTTATCAACAATATGACCACTATCAATTAGATGTGCCAAGATAGAACTGCGTATTGTTTTTATTTAGCCCTTTACAAACCATGTTGGTAGATGTTCATTCATTCATTGGTTAAGTTGCCTTGTAGTACGTCTGATATAGCTATCTCCACAGGAGCAGCTGAACTTATAAATGAACATGGAGGAGGCCAACTCAGGTAACTTATCCTTCGTTTGAGTAGACATCACTAGTCGACTCGAGAAAGTCAATGCGAGATAGGCTGCGTAGAAAGTTCTACTAATTACTTTTGTTAACCTATCTTTCAGAGTTTCACTAGCTACATCCCCGTTGAATTGTAATTTCATGTATAAAGGCTTCTTACGAACAGTTGAAATCTCCGATTTCTTCCTTGTATCATACATGTACTTTTTGATGAACGCAGCAGGGTAGCCGATCTCAGTCAGTGAGTTACAGATAAATTGCAGTTCCTGACTTAAAGTATCAACAGAACAGATCTTATTTGCTCTACTAGTGAGGCATCTAACCAAGTTTCTCTTATATTGGATAGGTGTAAAGCTATAGAAGTGAGTGTATTGGCAGGCAGAGGGTCTTTTTGTATACACGCTTCTACTTAACGAGCCATCACTTCGCCTGCTTAGTGTAACGTCAAGGAAATTCAGCTTCATGTCACACTCGCCTTCACCAGTGAAGCTAATCGCTGGATGTACACTGTTGAACTGTTCTAGTAGTTCATCCTAACTGGTGTTCTGACCCACGACAATGAATGTATCGTCGATGTAGCGGCAGTATAGATCGAGCTTCTTAATAGCTTCCTTAAGTGGGCCATTTTCTAGCTTAGCTAAGAAGAGATCAGCGAGATTCGGACCTAGAGGTGAGCCCATGGCTATTCCGTCTATTTGTCTATAATAGGAATTGTTGAAGACAAAATGAACATTCATTGTGCATCTTAAAAGCAGTTCTTTCAGACAATCTTCTGGCAGGCCAATGTTGATTTGTTTTTCAGTTATTTGCTCGCATATGAACTCAATAGTCTCCATAAGTGGTACGTTAGTAAATAAGGATACTACATCTAGTGAGAACATATTTTTCATACTAACATTCATATTTTCCACTTTGGAAGTGAAGTCTAATACATCTTTTACACTCGTACTAACAATTGATTTGTGCAAGGGCTCTAAGATACGTACTAGCCACTTTGCAATTTTGTGATAAGGGGAATTGAACATATCTAGGACTGGGCGCAGTGGAAGACCTGGTTTATGAACTTTGGGTAAACCATACAGTCGTGGTGTGTAAGATCCAGACGGTTTGATAGAATCAAGAATCTCTTTTGTAATTATTCCCTTATTCTTTAAATCCTTAAGAGAGTTAGTCAATTGGTTTTCCACTTTTTTATTGATATCGGAATGACTGGTGGCTTTTTGAAATTTGCTGGGATCATTAAGCATTGTTTCCATCTTTTCAACGTAGTCCTTTTTTATTCATCAGCACTATGCCTCCTCCTTTATCAGGTTTGCTTATAATCAAGGTTTCCTCCTTTCTTAGTTTAGTTAAAGAGTCTCGGTGCTGCTTGGTAAGTAGGCGGTTTGTAGTACTCTTACTATTCTTATATTGTTGGCTACTGTCAACTAAAGTGGTCTTAAACCTGACTACATCCTCTAATGAGGTAGGAATCAAGTCACTTGTTTGTGAAAATAGATTCTCAAACTGTACATCAATATCTAATTGGTTGACTTTATGTCTACTATCACAGAACTTAGGCCCCAAAGATAATGCTTCTAGCTGAATTGCATCTAGTTCGATTAGTTAATGAACAATAATTCCAGAACAATAAGATACATACTGACAGTTAGTCAGTTCGATAAAAGCTTATAAATAGGATAGCATGAAAATATCATAAACCAGTAATTTAATTAGTTATACCATCAAAATCAATATTATTATGCCTTTGATCTGTTTACCTACTCGTCTATGCTTAATATGCAAGGAGGAAGCTATCTCAAACTAGTTTATGATCATGAAATACCAGATTACTTGATATAGCCTTGAAACTTGGTACGTCTGAGTGCGATTTATAACTGGACGATCCTTATGATAGAGAGAGTAAAACTATTGTACCAATGATCTATAACCTGATAGGTCGTCAAGCAGAAAGAGAGAGTATGATTTAATTGGAAATACTGCCCGGTTTATACTTAATTCAGACTAATTCAAAAAGGAGACTGAATTAAATTGATGACTAACAAGACCACAACACACAAACAATGAGAAATATATAATTACAACCAAAATGGGACATAAAAGTAAGATAAAAAAGAGGATTACAGGGATCTCGTTCAAACCAAAGTAATTTTGGAACAGTAAAGAATATGACACCAACTTATATATTAGACGAAAGCTTACGTACTTAATTACTTACTTATGACTGCTACGCCTGGCTGAGGAGTATAGGCCAACCCCCCCTCAGTATTCTCCATTCAACTCTGTCCTTGGCAATCCTTTCCAGTTCTTTCCATTAGTTATTCATCCTTTTCATATCTGTTAACCAGAAACGAAAGCTTACGATGCATAAAATAAAGCAGACATAAAACTATTATTTCTTCCTTCTTCTTCATTATAGACCTGTTGCTGGAAATAACACTCTCGTCGACTGAATTTTCAGGAATTGATCTTCTAACAGAAGGTTCACTTATCGACTTAGAATACGCAGATGACATAGTCCTGTTTAGTGAAGACACTGACAAAATGCAGAGTCTTCTGTTAGAACTGAGTAATAATGCCAGGATGTTTGGGATGCGTTTCTCCCCATCCAAATGTAAATTGTTACTCCAGGACTGGCCTGCGTCAACATCTGAACTAAGGATAGGGAGTGAAGTAGTCGAACGCGTCGACAACTTCACTTATCTTGGAAGTCTGATCAGCCCTAATGGGTTGGTGTCTGACGAAATCTCAGCACGGATTCAAAAAGCTTGTTTGGCTTTTGCCAACTTACGTCACCTATGGCGAAGACGAGATATCCGTCTATCAATTAAGGGACGAGTATACTGCACAGCAGTTCGCTCTGTTCTACTTTACGGCTGTGAAACATGGCCATTAAGAGTAGAAGATACTCGTAGGTTACTAGTATTTGACCACAGATGCCTTAGAAATATTGCTCGCATCTGCTGGGATAACCGGGTAAGTAATAGTGAGTGAGGTTAGACGCAGGGTATTAGGGAATGATGGTAAATAAGTTGATGAGGTCATGAATCTTCATCGACTGAGATGGTTGGGCCACGTGTTACGTATGCCTGAACACCGATTACCACGACGCGCTATGCTGAATAGTGTAGGGGATGGTTGGACAAGAGTTAGGAGCGGCCAAACCAAAACGTGGCATCAGAGCTTGAAGTCACTAACTTCTAGTCTGAGCCATGTTGGTAGATGCAGACTACCTGGTTGGGGTCCGCGTGACTATCGTAACCAATGGTTGGAGACTCTGGGTGACATGGCTCAGAATCGATCACAATGGCGTAGGTGTATACACTCTTTATCTTCCCTTAAACCTTGAGATTAAAATTGCTTCATAACTTTTCTCCTTCGTATACTATATTCTTCTATACAACCTTTCTTTATATACTACCACCACTAAATTAATTACTTCTATGAATCCGGTGTTGATCTTGTTGTGCTAACGAGGTATGGCAACTTGGACCGATGCATATATGTGCCTGGTCCTACGTTGTCGCTGACTGACTGATTTCTTCCTTCATATTAGATACAATAACATCTCCTTAATCATTTACTTCATTCCTAACACTTCGCAATAGCATACAGTTTTAAAAGATATTACTTATCATGAATTATCAAAAGTTTTTTTAGAGATTTTAGTAATTTAATAGTTAAATTCATGAGTCAATTAAAGTTAAACCACCATTGAAAACTTTGAAGTACTGGAAGACCGTTTCTTCCTAGTATGGAACTCCTCATCAGTGCATATTCACGATCCCGCCTCGCGAAATTTGAACCCAGAACCTATCAGTCTCGTGGATGCACAATGCTGAGGAATGCCACAATAGGAAGTAATGGCCGTCCAGTGCTTCCAGATATTCCATGGTGATCTAGCTTCAATTGACTCATGATTTCAACTATAAAATTACTAAAATCTCCATAAAACTTCTTTCTGATAATAATCATATGCTGACTAGTGACTGGCTCCATGAGGTATTTCCTGGAGTTCTCGTGAGAAGCAGTGACCAGTAGAGTTCAACCAGGTCTGTTGTGAGATATCAACTCACTGAAGACAATGGTGAACGATTACTCAATTTCTTGGATTGATTTAAGTTAGACAGTAACACCGTTGGATGCCGGCTCAGTGGTCTGGAGGTTAAGCGTTTGCGCGCAAGACTGATAGGCCCTAGGTTTGAATTATGCGAGGGGAAATCGTAGATGCGCACTTCTGAGGAGTCCCACAATAGGAAGTAGTGGCCGTCCAGTGCTTCCATATATTCCATGGTGGTCTAACTTCTGAATTTTTTTAATAAAACATATAGCTACCAACTGTTGTATAGTACTGATGATAAGATATTAATGAAACAAAAATTATTAATAAGGATTTGAGTTGATATTAAGAACTGAATTTTTATCAGCTTTTATTTGTCTATGTGCAACCTATGTTGTTTACCTTGATACTACCATTTCTGTAACAAGTTATATAGAATAGATGGATTATTGCTAAGTTATATAATCCAGAATATGAGCTATTATTGCTTGGGATTCTCATACGGAACATACTTGCATTTCATTGTTGATGTTATTTAGATGTGTGTTACTAATGTCGACAGACAGAAAGAGATTGGAATAAAAATAGAATTGAAAGAATAATGAAGAATGTAAATTACTGCTATATTTGAAGAGATTGCAACCCAACTAAGCTGGCGAATAGGACGGAAGTTAGCAACACGACATCAGGAGAAATTAAACTAGTCACTGAGCCATAGCCCTGCTAACTAGAGGGAGGATACCAGATTCAATCGAGAGAAAGGTATACTCTACAAGCAGTCGGCAGCACGAACAACAAGTACACAACTCAAGTGTATATATAGAGTATGAAAATGTCCTTAGGAAACGTCACGAAATAACGTATTAAGAGAGGAAACGAACCAATGACATGTAAGATCCTTCCAAATGGGAAAGACAATCTGTAGATAAAGATGGGAGCTTTTAGTGCTAAAATGTGAATTTCAGATTTCCAAAATGAAATTACAAAACTGAGATATTTACGAAGTGATTTTTGAGGATCTAACATCCTTAACAATGACAACCGATAGAAGATGTCCAAAATGAAGTATTTAGTGTACAGATTTCATAAGTTACAAAGACACTCAGTAATTTTAAACTGAATAATAAATTGACTATCTATGATGATCAGAAGTATTTGAATTGTAGTATAAACTAGTAATCCCAGGAATAACGCAATTTAATCAAGAAGTATCAGATGAGCCCGAACGAATGTATTGTATTTAGAATTCAAAATTACAACAATCATCGATACGAAGAAGTCATTGATTTATTTAAACATCACATCCGCCACAGCTCGAATTGGAGTGTAAGTGTCTATAATCGATTGTTCGTCTTCTTCTTAAGTTCATCTTACATGTGTCCAATGATGTATTGGATGTACACTCTGTATTATCTAGAATGCACTCATTGGTATTAGAATTAACAATGAAAATTGGAACAGACTCACCTGGGTTCTGGAATTGTATACAATCAGCATGTCGGTAGTGTAGTGAAACCATTGATATTTAGAATTTGCATCATAGACTTTCCAACAATATCCTCCCCCACGAAATAATGTTGGGTCCTTACGTCGCAATGTTTTAGCCAATATAACGTTCCCAATTTGCATTATCTTCTCAAACCTCACGCATCGACTACTGTATGTGAGTATTTGGGGATAAACACTGATATATAATTTGAGGTATTCCATCATGTGACTTTGACTTGAATAAAAATCATGATACATATTCTTTTTGTTATTCATATTAGAATACACAGATAGATATGCATTGATATATGTAATTAACACATGTGATTCAACTAGGCTTGATTTACCTGCGAAACAATCGAATAGAAAACATTCATCTGCCTCATATTCATTAGGATAATCTTGGACTTGATTTGGATTCTCTGTCTGTGCAAACTTCACTTCTGGGAAAGCTGGTTCTCTGATTATTTCGGTAAATTTTGCTGTCCCCTCTGATTCATTATACCCCTGACTTGGGATTCTATTCAACATACATTGTCCGTGAGAGTATCCAACATCTGATACAATAACATCAGAAATATGACTACAATTCGACTCATTCGGAACATATTTTTCACATTCATTAGGAATATCATTAGACATAAATTGATTGTGAGGACCACTGACACTTGATATGATATCATAATTCGATTCTTCTGAAATATTTTCCTCAAATTGATTAAGAGTTTCATTAGAGAATAATGGATCATCAGAGAATTCAGCATCTACCAAAACTGAATTTGGTCTTTGATCATGATTTGACTCATTTAGCATTCTATTCTCAGAGTTGTAAGAAATTCCATCAGAAGTATGTGAATTATTACGACAAACCATATCTGGTACAATTACATGAGAAATTTGATAAGTTTGTTGACTAAAAATTTTTGTCGCACAATGATTCTGGGTTTCATTCAACTCTGAACTGTTATGTGACGTTATATCACTTCTAGATAAAGATAAATGATCATTAGAAACATCCATCTTAGCATTAGTTTCAGCGAAATGAACCATGGTATTACAAAGTGACTGAATATGTCCAGTTATACCACATTTAAAGCATTTAGAATTACGAAATATACATGAATTACATGGGTAAAACTTGCCACAGAACAAGCATTTACTAATCTCGTGCTCATCTCCATGGACTATTTCAAAGCTCAATGAAGTATTGTCTGGATAACTTTTATTACGCATCAAACTGCGACGACTTAGTAAAGTAGTGGAATTCCTGATGTTCTGTCAAGTCATTTTATCAGATTTTTCTCTCTTACCGCATTCAGAATTTGTATACTTTACATGATCCAACAGTAGTTGCTTGAGAATTTCATAGGGGAGTGAAATCGGTTTGTCTGGAAGTGCCAAAGTCTTTATAAGGCTGTATGCTTCTTTTCCGATGAATGTAAAAAAAAATGGGCCACAATATTAAAATCCTCATCATCTTCCTTAGTCATAGCCCAGATTTCCAACCTCTCCATCTACTCCTCAAAAGCATTAGAATCTGAATTTATATCCAACCGTTCCATCACAGGCTCAATCGCGACGCCAATATGATGATCAGAAGTATTTGAATTGTAGTATAAACTAGTAATCCCAGGAATAACGCAATTTAATCAAGAAGTATCAGATGAGCCCGAACGAATGTATTGTATTTAGAATTCAAAATTACAACAATCATCAATACAAACAAGTCATTGATTTATTTAAATATCATACTATCCCCACTAAGTCTTCCTTCACTACTTTATCACCGAAATTACAACCCAGTATCCTTCGTTTCAAGCGTTAAACATGCTATTTGCTAAGCTACTGAATCCAGATGGTCACTATCCACAAACCAAACATTCTGAATACCTTTTGACTAAATGGTTATATCGAAGATTTTCATACAGAATGTATATATACAATGAAGGATAATCCAAATTCAGTCCTGAATAGAAACGACCGGATAAATTGAACCATCTAAAAATGATGTTTTAAACATCTTAATCGTTAAACAAGCTATTAGTTACCATAGATTTAGTCGCTCAGTGGATAACGTATTGTGTGTAAGGCAAAACATATTGGTTTTAGAACCTGAATGTGAATATGAATATTAAGATACACATGACATCCATACAGATGATGCGTCACAAATAGAATGTAATCAATGTCTTAGGTTATATTAGCGTTTTAGCGTTTTTTAGCGAGTTGATTTTCTACGGGATGGGGTCGCTAACCCCATGCCCAACCCTCCTCCTTTACCCAGGCTTGGGACCGGCAGCAACCCCCAGAGGAGCTACAGGCGGAGTTCTTAGGTTATATTGCTAGACATAATTCATCGATTATAAATCAAATCAATGCATATTTAACTCTACAGATTAGCTAATAATAACTTATTATGATAAACAGTCAGTCAGAACCGGGCACATATATGCATCAGCACAACTTGCCACACCTCATTAACACAACAACATGAACTACAAATCCATAGAACTAGTTACTTCAATGATGGTAATATGTAAACCAAAGATTGTGCATAATGATATAATACAGGAAGAAAGAATTAGTTTGTAGAAAGAAAGGTATAGAGCAATTTTAATCCCACGGTAAAAGGGGAAGTCAATGAGTGTATACACCTACTCCATTGTGATCGATTCTGAGTCATGTCACACACAGTCTCCAACCACTGGTTACGATAATCCAGCGGACCCAAACCAAATAGTCTGCATCTACCAACATGGTTCAGACTAGAAGTTAGTGATTTCAATGACTGATGGAACGTTTTGGTTTGACCGCCCCTAACTTTCTTCTAACCGTCTCCAACACTAGTTAGTATTACGCTTTGTAGTAATCGTTGTTCATGTATGCGTAACATGTGGCCCAACCATCTCAGTCGATCAAGATTTACGACCACATCAACTGATTTACCATCATCATTCTCTAATACCCCACGTTTAACCTCACTATTACTTACCCAGTTATCCCATCAGATGCTGAAAATATTTCTGAGACATCTGTGATCGAATGCTAGTAACTCACGAATATCCTTTACCCTTAATAGCCACATTTCTCAGCCGTAAAGCTAAACGAGCTTTTGGAACCCGTGCTGAGATTTTGTCGGACACCAACCCATTAGGGCTGATCAGAGTTCCAAGATAAGCAAAGTTATCGATGGGGTTCACTACTTCAATCCCTATCCTTAGTGCTGGTGTTGACACAGGCCAGTCCTGAAACAACAACTTGAATTTAGAGGGGAAGAAACACATCCCAAACATCCTGGCATTGTTATTCAGTGCTACCAAAATACTCGGAATTTTATCAGCATCTTCATCAAATAGTACTATATCATTTCCATATTCTAAGTCGATAAGTGAACCTCCTGGTAGGAGATCAATCCCCGAAAATTCAGACAAGAAGAACGTTATTTCCAGAAGTAGGTCTATGATGAAGTCTTCTAGTCACTTTCTATTGTTCATAATGTATCATTTAAAAATATATAATTTATTTATAGACTGTTAAATAGATAGAATTCCAATTGTTCAGTAGGTGTAAACTGAACTTCCCTATTACTACTGTAATTTCAAAAGTTAGTTGAACTCACTATTTTATGGTTATTGCTATGACTTTATAAAAAAAAAATAGGACGTATGCTAATTCGTTATGATTTTATGTCCGGCTTTTATCACGTGAGTTATCCACCAATGGGAATACGACTTGTCTAATCTTAATATTGTGCCGAATCAATGAAGTTCGACCAGTATGAGTAGTCTAGCTTCCTTATTGATCCCTTGTCATCCTAACCCTTCAAATTGAGTTCAGAACACCAATTACAGCTTCTGCTATGCAAATTTATGCGAATCATTTATTTCAAGCATACTCTGTTTATATACGAGACAGACAGACTGCATCACACCATAAAATAGAAAATAATATTTGTACAAGATTAAGCCAAATGTGGCTGTGAACATGGGAGACAATAATCAATAAACTGAATATAAGTTAAGAACAGTAAATCGTATAATAATAATCCATAGGTCAAAATGAAGCTTATAATAAGATGAATATAGATATACACAATCTAATCACTCAATAGTTAAATAATCAGAATAATATGTAGAATAATAGTCCATTTAAAGGTCCTAATAGTTACCCGTACTCATGTCTTCGGTAGGATATAACAGTTATAACATTAGAGCATTATTCACTATGTTACTAAATTAAAACAGTTAACATCTTATTATTTATAAGAGTCAAATTACCTTAGTATCTTCCCTTTTTTTAACTGTCTTAAACGGTGTCTACATCATTGTGTAGATTATTTAAAATAATGAACATACACGAAATCGATCAATTCAGTTGTTGTATTAAACAATCAGAAAATACAAATACTAGATGTTTACACATTAAACAAGAGAGAGAGAAAGAGAGAAACAGAATAACAAAAGTGATATTATAAACATGAATGGATGGTAGATAGTAGTTGAATTCAGGATACATGTTTCATCCTATCTTGGACTCGTTTGTTGGTTGTACATGCACCGCAGAGTTGATGTTCACTCCGGGACTCAAATCCAGTATTGTTCACTACTAACGCCATCATGTTAATCACTTAACTACTGATATTGATCAATAAATTTAGTAAATCACCTAATTGATAAATTGTTGTAAGAATTATATTGTTCAATTTGAGTAGACTAATACAATGTAAGATTTTGAATTTACACTTTAATAACTAAATTGACGGATTAACTGAGTTAATTCACTTTGAAGATACTATACCTCAATCCTTATTGTTATCAGTTTGGAAATGATCAGAAACTAAAATGTACCAAAAACTATTTTCCCATATTTTGTCTTCATTGTAAAAAGCACCAATAGCGTATATAGGATTCTTATAGATTAAATCGTCACTGACGACATTTATCCCGATTAAATGGTATTATATTATAATGGTCCTATAACATACAAGTTGATTGACGTTATCATATGTAGAAACGTTGTTGAATTCATCAGTTGATCTATGATAGATCACCATTGAAAACCTGGAAACTCTGGACGGTTGTTTCTTTCTAGTATGAGACTCCTCATCAGTACGCATCCACGGTCTCGTGATCAGTGGAGTCCAGTGCGTGTCGAGTAGAAACATTTATCCAACTCAGAAAATGGATTCGATGGTTCGATTGAAATCAGATATTAACATTGTTGGATGCTGGCTCTGTGGTCTAAGGGTTAAGCGTACGCTCGCGAGACCAAAGGTTCTGAGCCAAAAAGCCATCCAGTGCCTCCAGGTTCTCAATGATGGTCTAGTTTAGATTGACACATGAATTCAATTTCTAGTGGCTTGTCTTCGAAATAGTTTCTTGTGCTTCATTTATTAATCATCCTGATAACCGTTATTAAATAAATCCCAAGGGTGTATTAATTCATAGGGTAACACGAAGAGCCAACTACAGTTTATTATTGGATAGCACTGATAACGAAGTTACAAGCACACAAAACGAATTTGAACAAAAAAGCTAATACGCCCAAGCAAATGGGTACAGAGGCATATTCAAAGTAAAATCAAATCGAGGTGAAGCGAAGCAATTAATAAGATTCAAGTCAATATATAGGGGGTAGCGAATAATTAATCGAGCGATATTTTAGTAACTACCATTTAAGCTAAAGAGAGATATGTGCGTAGGCTGTTACATGTGATCAAGCATACCCGTTTATATACAGAAGTGATAGTGAGAGCAATAATACAAAGAAATAGACAACCTTTTACTGTTCGAACAACACTGTCTGCTAATTAAGTTATTCAAGGGACTTGGCAAAATTAACCATAAACAAATTTAATTGTAATAGAAGTGTGTTGTAAACTGTTGAAATTACTACAATCATCAACTCTCCATTCAGATATTTAATATATACATAGTTTTCTTTTTTTTATTGATTAGTACCCTGTACTTAATGTAATTGCTTGTAATTGTGTTGAATAAAGTATTGTGTCTAATATGAACTCTGATGTATATTTTTAGGGTCGACCTTTTCTAACCCCACCCTTCCTTGTGAGAAGGCAGCGTTGCTGTTATGCTGGTAGTCTGGAGGAAACACCTTACTGCTGTCACATCTCTCTACTGTCAGCAGTACGACTTCGCCCTCGAAACTTGGGTTTGCTGCTTTTAGTCTTACCGCGCTTCAACCGAACTATCTGGCATGGTAGGACCTTGAGGAATGATTGTTCGAGCCAGTATATCTCGATTGGTTCATTACTAAGAGCAAGCCCGACCACCAACAGCAACGGTCCAGTTGGGCTACATGTTACGTATGCCTGAACACCGATTGTTACAACGCGTAATACTAACTAGTGTTGGAGACGGTTAGAAGAAAGTTAGGGGCGGTCAAACCAAAACGTTCCATCAGTCATTGAAATCACTAACTTCTAGTCTGAACCATGTTGGTAGATGCAGACTATTTGGTTTGGGTCCGCTGGATTAACGTAACCAGTGGTTGGAGACTGTGTGTGACATGACTCAGAATCGATCACAATGGAGTAGGTGTATACACTCATTGACTTCCCCTTTTACCGTGGGATTAAAATTGCTCTATACCTTTCTTTCTACAAACTAATTCTTTCTTCCTGTATTATATCATTATGCACAATCTTTGGTTTACATATTACCATCATTGAAGTAACTAGTTCTATGGATTTGTAGTTCATGTTGTTGTGTTAATAAGGTGTGGCAAGTTGTGCTGATGCATATATGTGCTTGGTTCTACTTTGCAGCTGGCTAACTGACTGATGTACTCTGGTTCTCTTCTATATTTGTTTGTGAATCGTGTATGCTGTATAACGTGATCCCAGTTTGTGTATACAGTATTAAATAAGTATCTGGTCTTGTGGTAGCATAATCTAGACCACAGATCTTACTACTGTACAACAGTGGTATACTGTGGCAAACAGGATATTTTTTCTGTCGTTCTGTCAATACACACTTATATACACAACAGAATAATAACGCCACCGATGTTGTATGTTGTGCCTTTTGCCCGGTTAATTATCACGTGATTTACTCGTTAATTAGCGTACGACTTCTTCACTGCCATCACTGTACCAAATCAATGACGTATCGACTGGAATGATCAACCTATAGTCACTATCGGTCCTTCTCCCTGCCTCGCCCTACCTGTTGAATCTAGAACATCTATACCAACTTCCATTATGCAAATCATTTATTTCAAACATACTTGATTTACATACCAACTAAACAGACCACATCACACCATAAAATAAAAAATAGCCTTTATATAAGATCAAACCATTGGGAGATACAACCAAAATAATGAAATAAACAATAACAGATTTAAGCTCAACAAGAACCAATCAACATCGAGGTGTACAATACAAGCTGTGAACCACATGTGGAGAAATTCGAACACTTCACTTCTACCCGAAGTTTGTACTGATGATGTCGTTCAGAAGGACGATGAAAGCTCCACCACCAAACCATCCAACTCAGAGAACAAAACTCCATCAAAATACAAGATCAAGCCAAAAAAAAAAGTGGATGTGAACGTAGGAGACTGTAATTAATAAACTGAATATAACTTAAGAACAGTAAATCGTATAATAATAATAATCTATAGGTCAAAACAAAGCTTATGATATGAGGATATACATAATCTAGTTATTGAATAGCTATACAATAAGAATATATATCTATATAATACTAGTTCATTAATAGTTCACAGAAGTTACCCATAATTTAATCTCCACTCGGATACAACATTGTAATTTTAGAAAATTTGTTTTACATAAAGTTATAGTCTATTCATCTATAGAAGGTCACGTACAATTGAGTTTGTTCACATTTAATTTGGTTAAACCCTTTTTTGTTAAATTATTTAATGGATAGAGTCACTTGTACAATAACTAACTATCAATGATATTATACCTTTGTTGTGTATGCTTGAGCATTGCTTACTGCCTAAGCATATATTCATTCTGCTAGCCTTACTATTAGTCGCTTAACTGATTCAATGATTCATTCATTTCATTATGTATATACTTACTTACTTACTTACTTACTTACTTACTTACTTACTTACTTACTTACTTACTTACTTACTTACTTACTTACTTACTTACTTACTTACTTACTTACTTACTTACTTACTTACTTACTTACTTACTTACTTACTTACTTACTTACTTACTTACTTACTTACTTACTTACTTACTTACTTACTTACTTACTTACTTACTTACTTACTTACTTACTTACTTACTTACTTACTTACTTACTTACTTACTTACTTACTTACTTACGCCTGTTACCCCTTGTAGAGGAGCATAGGCCGCTCACCAGCATTCTCCATCCAACTCTGTCCTGGGCAATCCTTTCCAGTTAGCATTCATCCTTTTCATATCTGCTTCTATTTCCCAGCGTAATGTGTTCTTTGGCCTTCCTCTTTTCCGCTTCCCTTCCGGATTCCAACTTAGGGCTTGCATAGTAATGCACATTGGTGATTTCCTTAGTGTATGTCCTATATATATATATATATATATATATATATATATATATATATATATATATATATATATATATATATATATAATGAAAATTCGTCATAAGTTTGAACTTAACCGGAAGTGCTGCATTTAGATAGCCTTCACAAGGTTACTGCACTTCTTTGGTGTACCTTTCAATGAAAAATATTACCACAAAATCTCTTAGTCGACGGAGTCGAATGCTAACTGAAGGTATAGAGACACAAATA
This sequence comes from Schistosoma rodhaini, assembly GCA_944470415.2. NCBI lineage: Eukaryota > Metazoa > Platyhelminthes > Trematoda > Strigeidida > Schistosomatidae > Schistosoma > Schistosoma rodhaini. The sequence continues at coordinate 5,282,023 of OX104042.1, read as the reverse complement.
CAGTTGAACATAAGTAAATGTATCTATGTTCTACAACAACCTACAGTGAATATCTGACCAATACAATCACGTTCATGACTGAAACTGGTCTAGTTTCCTCCTAGTTTACTGTGTTTCATGTATCAGATTGATAAATCTGCTTACTGAATGTTCGATCCTATTTCCTATCCGCTTCTAGTAACCCCAGACGAAATCTAAACGGCACAAGGTACAACAGAAAAAAGAACTGATGATAATGATTTAGTTGACTCTCAAAAACAATCGAAAATGTTTTAAGGATACACCATTTTTTTATATGATTTAGTTTTATAGTTAAATTTACAGTCAAATTTAAATAAATTAAACTGAAAAAGTCCTATTATTGGACTCGTCAGCAGTTCGCATCCACGATCCCGCCTCGCAAGATTCGAACCCAGGACCTACCAGTCTCGCACCAGAGCACTTAACCGATAGACCACTGAGCCTGCCGGCATCCATGGTGTTAATGTCTAACTTCAACCAATCCACGAAGCTGAGCAACCGTTCATCAATTGTCTTCAGTAAGTTTCTATCTCACAACAGACGTGGTTTGAACTCCACTGGTCACTGCTTCTCACTAGAACTCCTGGATTTACTTCTCGAAGTCAGTCACTAGTGAGCATATGATTATTATCAGAGGGGGTTTATTGTGGATATTCAGTATTTTCATAGTTGAAAGCGTGAGACTGGTAGGTCCTGGGTTCCAATCTCGCGAGGCGATGTCGTGGATGTGCACTGCTGAGGAGTCCCAGTATAGGACGAAACGACCATCCAGTGCTTCGAGGTTTTCCATGATGATCTACCTTCAATTGACTCACGCTTTCAACTATGAGAATACTAAATCTCCACAAAAATTCCTTCTGATATCAATCATTACCTTTTCTCGTTCTCTTTTCTTTGATCTTCTCAACCTTCTTCTGTCAGGCATTTCACTTTCGACTGATGATACTTACTACTTAGATCTGTTGACATCAGTAGTACACACCACATTATGAATAAAATTTTAATAAATTATGCTCAAATAGAGGATAATTTGTGAATACATTGTTAGTTTTAGGACTGAATAAACAGTCTATCCGCTATTGTAACCAGGTTCTATTTTCTGTTATTTAACTTCCCATTTCTTTGTCTAGGTTTACCCACAATACTTATTACCATTCGTACAATAATGAATTACATCCGACATCCAACAGAGTAAGTTTTATATTTGAGTAATTTAAAAGAAAAGTGAAAAATGTATTCAAATCTTCAGTCGATCTAAGCTAGACCACCATTGAAAATTTAGAAGCATTGGATGGACATTTCGTCCTAGTATGGTACCGTTCAGCAGTGCTCACCCATAATCCCGCTCGTGGGACTAGAACTCAGGACCTTCGATCTCTAGCGCTAACTCTTAACCTCCAGAACAGTGAGCCGGAGTCTAATGTCAAACTTTAATCAATACATGATCATGCGTGACCGTTTATCCACTTCCTGAAGTGGTTAACTGTTTCACAATCGATACGAGCTGGACTTCACTGATCACAGCTTTTCATTAGATCTCCAGGAGTTATATCTTGAAGCTAGCCACTTAAGAATAAAAAATTTTCATTGTGAGGTTTTCTGAATTCACATTTTCTTTCAAATTACAATGATCTGGATCGTTATAAATCAGTAAGTCATCCTATCTAACTGCATTAAAAGAAAACAATACTCTCTTCAAACGTACTTAATTAAGAATGATTCGACCATGAAGACAGCAGTTATTGTAATTATAACGGCTTAAATTATGAACTTAGTTGATATAACGGAACAAACAAATTGTTGACATTATACTGAAACCCATGTGCTCAAGTCGTAATTACAGAAAAACAGTTGTACGGTCTTCTACTCTTTCTCACTCTAGTTTGTCTATCGACTACTTCACCAATATCACGTTGGACTAATGACCTATTTACAGATTAGGGCATAGATCAATGACCAACAAATAACACCTTAAAGCTTACTGATCCCGGAGATTCATCTAACCTAGTGGTCAATCCGAATACGAAGACAGACATCAGATTCATTCTCTACAAATACAAAATACAGCATTCCAAACTAATTATATAATGAAAATGTAAGTAGTAGTCCTTTGTACGATAACTCTGTCGAGGGGAACCCCAGAAGACTTGACGAAACCTCCAGGGGCTTTAAAGGAGCTAGATAAATTCCACCTAATCACAACCCGACAAACTTTTCAAGAATATCAACTTGACATACTGTGATTGGATAATCGGATAAACTTTCTAATTGATGACTGACTATAAATACGCCTGGTTTTCAATAAATCTCTAAAACTTCACTAAACGTTTCTCCTGTTTTCTTCTATCATTTGGATTTGCGACTTGAAGATTTGACGTGTTCGAGTGCCGAAATCGTATGCCGTATTAGCCATAATCAAGTAGCTGACTTCATAAGTTCCATCAATTATAGTTTCATACTTCTCATCCTACTGTATCAATAGTGTTTATATTATGAGGAAGTGTTGCAATAAATCACCCAACTTTCCCTTAGTTACTAACTTTGTTTTTTTCAACCTGTTTATCTAAAAATTAGATTTTGGCTTTTCTATGGAACTGATGTATATCTAATAACAATACCAGCATTAATTCTATTGGGTGTAAGTAAAGGGTTTTTTTCTCAATAAAGTCATTAATTTTGTTTAATTTAATATTTTTTTTGTTACTATAATAATATGGACGAACCAGTCAGATTTAAGATAACAGGTCTTGGATTTCGGGGCGAAATTTATCCGTCCATTCGACTAAATAGTGTTTTGGCATTATAGATGATGTCAGTTCGTGATGAAAACCTTAAATTGAATTCGTAACTCTAACCATCAACTGTAGATCATAATTACAATTCCTCACACTGATTTGTAACCTTCATTTAGTCCTAGTTAATAGGTGGATCGATAGCATTCGATCAGCACTAAGAAGGACTTGACACGCATAACATTGATCACCACCCAGTGATCAAGCAATTGTGATTACATCTCAGTCCTACAACAGGTCGGTCGCGGCCCAAATAGCTCAGTGATAACGTCTCTGATTGTGAAACTGGATGACACGGGATCGAATCCGTCAGGGAGCATCAGTTCCCTCAAGATTACAGGTACATCTTACTGACGAGTGCCAAGTAGCACAAAACCCGGGTCCAGGGTTTCCTGTTGACCACCTCCAACCACCATCTTATCTCAACATAGTGCACACAGTACCGAGCCACCTAGACTAGTGGCCACATTGCAACTTGATCGATAGCATTCGATCAGCACTAGGAGGGACTTGACACGCATGACATTGATCACCACCCAATGATCAATCAATTATGATAGGTGAAAATTCTCAAGGTTACTTTAGCATCTCTTACAGGTCATCCATAAATTATAGTCTCATCAAAAGCTTTTATAAATGGATAATTTATGAAAAAACAAGCAATAATATTACAAAATGTAAACAGATTTTACATAGTCAACGAGTTTGTGTAAATCTTCCACTGTTTACTCTCGCGGTTAGTAAAAACGTCTCATGTAAATTTGTTCTCATGGATAGAAACAATCAGCTTTCCTGAATTCGTAAAAAACCAGAATTATTCTTGATGAACTTGTAGGGTGTGTTTGATTAGGGACTAACAATTCGAAGTTAGGGTCTTCATTATGAACCGACATTGACCATAATGAAAAAGTGCTTCGCAACAATTTGGATGGATTAATTTTTAAGTAAAAATGTAAAATATCTTATCTTGTTAGTTCGTCCATAAGATATAGTGCCTCCAGGTTAAGGTTTCTTTTTGGATCACAAGTTTAAAGATACATTGTTTACAAAGACAGAACTGAACATTTATTGCATTGAACACATTCTAGAAACGTGAACAACTTAGCTCTTTCACCGTTATATCACATGACTCGGTCAAGCAAATGTAGGGCCAAGTTCAAGATCAGAACCAAGGGTTTGGTAATACACGGAAAATATAATTATAATTATTTAATAATATACTAGTTTTTGTAGAGTTGAAGTACACGTAGTCGAATTCTGAGATATTTTCTCAGTACCGTATGTTTAGAAGTCTTGGAAAAACTGACATATGATACTATATTAATGTTTGAGATTTGTTTGTAATACATTGTAATATCTAGACTAATAACGAGGTTTCCAAATAAATCACAGTGGAAAAGGTTTGTAGCTTAGGGGAACAATTTTCGTAGAGTTTCATTCTCTGAGCTCGATAGTTTGGTCGTGGAGCTTTCATTGTCCCTCTGAACAACATTATCAGAACAAATTTCAGGTAGAAGTGAAGTATTGGAATTTCTCCATATATGACTCTCAGCTTCTCCTGTCGATCCTGATCTTGAAGGGAGAATTTTCAAGAGCTAGACACTCAAGTTAATCAGCAATCAACAAACACATTGAAATCGATCCAATCTATCGACCAATCAAAGAAAACAATGTACAAATATAGGGCCAAGAATCACATAGAAGAGAGATACAATCAAAATAAAATGACAGATAAGTCACAGGCCAAAGGTCAACAATTATAAAGAATTATGCTGATCCTAAGCTTCAACTTTTTATCCTACACCCTTATTCTAAATCTTAACACTAAACCTAAATCTTGATTCTAATCCTAATCTCAAACTCTACATGATAACCCCAAATTACAACCATTATTCCTAATCCTAATGACAAAACTTAATAGTAAAGAACCTGTATTAAACCTAAGAAAGTTCATTAATTATTATTAAAACAACCACGTATTCATTACTTTTTAACTAATCAAAACATTAAATTAACTTGGTATTGTTTGGATTTTCCCATTAATGCTTAGAACTGCGATTGACCAGTCTCTTATTGGCATATATGCATACTATGTGTATTGCCTCGATATAGCCTTAATTCACAAGTAGTATAAGCAAAGATGGATAGTGGCTAGTAGTTGAATCGAGGACGCGTGTTTCATCCTATTTAGGATTCATCAGTTGGATGTACCTGCATCTCAGAGTTGATATTCACTCTGAGACTCGAACACAGTACCCCATTGCACAAGCAAGTGACTACCAGTACTCAGTAGCTAAGTGGATAACACGATGGCGATTAAAGCGAACGGTACTGGGTTCAAGTCCCGAAGGGAATACCAACTTTGTGATGTAGGTACATCCATCTGACCAGTCCCAAATAGGACGAAACGCGCATTAAACTGGATTCCACTTCTAGCCATTATCCATATCGAAGTGAACATCAACTTTGTGATGTAGGTACATCCATCTGACGAGTCCCAAATAAGACGAAACGCCCATCAAACTGGATTCCACTTCTAACCACTATCCATCAAAACATTGCCCGAATGTCATTCAAAGTTACTCAATCTTATTCAATAATCAATTTAAAATTATTTTTTTTATTTTTTTTTTTAATATTTCAGTTAAATGTTATATTCTTAATTATTATCTTATATGCATTAAATGATAAATTACGTAAACGTGATATTACCACCAATATTGATGCCAATATCCATAGCAACAACAACAACAACAATAATAATAATGACGTAACTTACGATACTGAATTCCAAAAACAAAATCATCCAATCTCTCCTAATGATCCTTATGAAAATTATTCAAATATAGTCAACTATACTACTAATATACAACCATTAGTAACTATAACAAATCATCGAACCAATTTTATATCATTATCAAATAAACAAAATAATTATTATTGTAATTCATTGAAACAACGTAAATTTTTATCATTTCATATAAAATCTAAATCAAATTTAAATCAAGATACTACTAATAATGATAAGAATGAACAAAATATAAGTAGTATAATCCCTACTAACAATGTATCTTTAGATATGAATCAAGATACTACTTATAATAATGATGAACAGAATAATAGTAGTATAACCAATACTAACAATATATTTTTAGATATGAATCAAGATACTACTAATAAGGAGAATGAATTGAATAATAGTAGTATAATCCCTACTAACAATTTATCTTTAGATATGAATCAAAATACTACTAATAAGAAGAATGAACAGAATAATAGTAGTATAATCAATACTAATAATAATAATCTAACTAAAATAAATGGTTCATATATAACACAATATAAAAGACGTTTTCAATCATTACCTAATACAAATTTATCATTATTAACAGATTTATCAAATGATGATCAACATAGATTTTTTCATAAATTTAGCCGTAATACATCATATAGATCATCACAAATAAGTGATATATCAAGATTTGAATTACCAGGTACTACACGAGTACGTTTAGCTAAATTAATTGGTCGGATAAGTGGACGGGAATTTGTGTAAGTGTTGTTTTGCTTTTTCTTTCTTTTCATGCAGTTAGTTCCCTTTATGAATTTAAATAAAGATAGAACAAATATTGATGAAGAATAATATGAATTCATTATATATCGTGGTTTCTCATCAGCTGCTTACAACCAAATATGCATTAGAGTTTTAGCATTAGGGTAATAAATAGAATGGAACAACTGACATAAGGGAATGTAAAGGATTGGAATAACAATAGTCATCGATGATAAATGTATATGTATATATATATCTATGGTCAAGGAAAGGTCAGAGGTTATTAGGTATTAGGATAAAGGGTGGCGTAATAGTTGAGTGGAGTTAAGAGACAGATAAAATCAAAATGTGATTATGTTAGAGGTAGTTGAAAACAATTAGGGTGGGATTACGTAATGATTGAATAATTTATAGACGTAGTTGAAAACAATTAGGGTGGGTTAGGTAATAATTGAATAAGATTTGGATAGTTCATATAATTAGGAGAGACAAATGAGCGGAAATGTGTGAGAGAAAGGGTGGTTTAAGAATTCTTTTGCTAATGAAGATATGACATTCTTTATCAATAGGGTGTATTAAATTAATGACTTGTTTTTATTGTATAATCGGAGGGGACTAAACATTATGGACCAGCCAATCAGAAGCTTTTGCGGGTTTTCGAAGTCACGGCTCTAAGTTCGGTACCTGATGCTAAGGAACAATCGGTTTACAGCGTATTTTAGAGAAGACGTGATAATTCAGAGTCTACAAGAAAAGTGATTATTAAGAAGTTCCTCCACTTGTGACTGTGGTACTCAAATGACGATCACGATCACGAGGTTAAGAACATAACCCTAAACCCTAGTCCCTAACCCTAAACCCTAACCCTTAAACCTAACCCTAACCCTAAAACCTAACTCTAACCCTAAACCATACCAACATTATTGAAGCTAGGTGGTCAAGGCTAAAAGAATTTTTGAGACCTTATCATGGCTCCAGAGGTCGACTACTATGAAGCCATATGGATGAATTTTTATACCGTATGCACTATGTTTTTAGAACTTCAGAACTTATATGTGACTTTCAGAAGTTTTTGAGCCATGTAAAAGAACAGTATCCGCTTTAATTTTTTAGTTTTGTATAATGTGTTTTTATTGTATACTGACTGCCTTCTGATTGGCTAATATTTCCCAAGGTCATTTGAGATTCGTTCAAAGGTCGTCCATAAAGTTTACTCTCGCCGTATAATCAGTACAATAAGTGTGAGATATCTGCAGAGTATTGTTGTGGTGTGGGTTACTGATATCCACATAAGTAGTATATGGTGATAGTCAGGCATTGAATGTATTTCAGTAGAAGATCGATGAGGAGAGAATGGGGAACGGCATGCAATTGGTATAAAAATGCATGAACAATTATAATTAGAGACTATGGATGAATATTTGCAGAAGAAACAGTCAAATTGAGACAATTGATTGTTGTTTTGCAAATTAACTGTTCACTATATGGTTCTTGTATTTTAATGATATTCGATTCTCCTCGCCAGTGTTCTTGTCCACTACACTGTGAGCTAAAAAGGAAGATGTATGTATGAAATGAAATGAATGAAAGCATGTTGTGGTTGGTCAAAGAGCGAAGGATGATATGTTCGATCACTTACTGGTTAGCTTTTTTAGCTAGTTAGTTTTCCAGGAGATGGGGTTGTTAACCCCCAGAGGGGCTACAGGTGAACTTATGTTCCATCGCACCAAATATAAAAGACCATCTTATATTTTAAACTCTATTGGCCAATAACTAGTTCTTGATCATTGATTGGATATTTGATACAATCAAGCATCTTGGTTTACTCCGTTGATTATTCTAGTGCCCAGTCTAATGTTTAATTTTACTAATCTGGTTTTCTATTATCTAGTATCGAGTGCAGAACCGTGAATATGTTTGTTTTTTTCCTTCACATAGACTTAAAAAATATCTGACATACAGTTGATAATTCGTACTTCAGTTGTTAGTAGAAATAGTTGTATGTGAATCTTGACTCTATATTGATTCATACGCCATTTGTTCATTCAGGATACTGAAACCCATGTGCACTTTTGGTTTGAAATCAGGGTTTTCCAACTCCCTAGGTGAACATGGAGTGTCCACCAACCTGGTCAAAGTGCTGGACATTCACATTTCGTCCTCTCAATTTCGTAAACAACACCCTCATCACAAGAAGGCAGTTAGTAGGACTTCCCTAGCAGAGGCTGTATACGCGTGGCCATGTGAGAGAATTTCGAGAGGGAGAGTTGCCCCTCTTCACTCTCAGTCGTACCAGAGCATTTGGGAGCACGACAAAAATCTAGGCCTAGAAGTTTTACTCCTCTTATCAATCAATTAATCAATATACAAACTGTAAACTTGGAGAATAACACGAAAACAATCATAAAACCTGAATATACATTAATGTATGGAATTTGTGGCGTTTACTAAATTTTTTAGCTTACATCACCAATTGATTGTAACTAGATAGTGATTCAAAATTAAGAAGCACTAAACAACGGTTTCACCAATTTTCTTCAGTGAGTTGATATCTCTCAACAGACCTAGTTGAACTCCACTCGTTACTGCTTCTCACTGATTGTCAATATAGGGTTATGATGGTTGTTGAATGTCATTAAAATCAAGCATGATCAAGTTTACATATGAGTAACGTAAGTAAACAATTAGAAAGATTAGAATAGTTTATCTGTCCAAAGATTAGGACAAATAAAGTAGACGTGTGATAAAAGACTTTTGCTACACATTCTATGCATGAGAGTTAGTAAAAGTGTAGTGGCCCCTGCCCACAAGATACTTTGTAAGTAGTGTGAAGCGGAATCGTCAGGTAATTAACAGGAGGGATGTATACTAGTTGTGAGAAATAACGGAGTATTTACATAATATATATACATAACCCTTAATCGTCTATTTGATTCTTTTGATGTTTTCTGCCATCTGAACTGTCTTCTCGTCTCATTTTCAAATGTTCTACAAACGCCATGCTTTCAATGTACTGAAACTTTATAACGTGCTCCGGCAACCGTTATTATCTTATACCCGCATATTAGAGAACAGTGATTTATCGATCGGACCAATGACACACGAAATCCGTACGAGCAGTCTACAGTCTTTATCGGTCCTGCTATCTGCCTAGCCCAGCCAGGTAAGTCCAGAACACCGATAACAGCCTCTGCAATATGAATCATTATATTTCAAACATACTGAGTTTATATACCAATCAAACAGACCACATCGTACCATAAAATAGAAAATAACATTTGTACAAGATTAAGCTAAATGTGACTGTGAATAGGGGGGACAATAATTAATAGATTGCGCATAACTCAGGAATGGTAAATTGTACAGTTGTAGTCTTTGGGTCAAAGTAAAGCTCATAAAAGGAACATGAATATGAATAGTTTAGTTACGTAACAATTATACAATAGGAAATATACGCATCATATTGGTCTATAAATAGTTCTCAAAAGTTACCATTCATAATTCTCCACGGGATATAACAGAAACTCTTCACTCAGTCCTACAATTGTTACAATGTTGACACCATGTTTCGTTACATACTACTCAAAAACAATTTTGTGAGCAGCAGCCACAACAACATTACCCAACCATCAAAACCTACGGGTGTGTAGTGTATATTTTAATTTTTATTTGTTTCATATTATGATACAACCAATCAATTGCTCATCATTTTCTTAAGAATTAGTCAAGTTCAGTTCTAATATTCAATCTACTTCTACTTATCAATTTCCATGTGTCATAGTTACTAAATATTGATCGATTTAAGTTACCTTTAACTAACCCATTTACAAAGTATTTTTCACTTCCAGAATGTTATTAATTCAAATCAAAAATATCGTGGATTGGTTGAAGTTAGACATTAACACCATCGGATGCCGGCTCAGTGATCTATCAGTTAAGCGCTCTGGCGCGAGGCTATTAGGTCCTGGGTTCGAATCTTGCGAGTGCAGGATCGTGGATGCACACTGCTGAGGAGTCCCATAATAGGACGAGTTGGCCGTCCAGTGATTCCAGGTTTTCCATGGTGGTCTAGCTTCAATTGATTCATGATTTCAACTATGAAAATACCAAAATATTTTTGTATTTTTTATTCTATTTTGTAGAAAAACAGTTAAAGCTAGTTTAACTTTAATGCCATTACTTGGGATACCGGAGATTATTTTCATTACACCTTATCATCCCTATTTAAAACCAGGATTTGATATTATTAATGCATTTCTTACTTCAACTCAAGTAAGTAGAATTTAATTAAAGTAAAATTAAGACTAATTATTATTAGCAAAGATGGATAGTGGCTAGAAGTGGTGGAATCCAGTTTGATGCACGTTTCGTCCTATTTGGGACTCATCAGCTGGATGTACTTGGATTTCAGAGTTGATGTTCATTCTGGGACTCGAACCAAGTACCGTTCGCTTTAAACGCCATCGCGTTATCCCCTCAGCTACTGAATCCTGATAGCCAGTTGCTTGTACAATGGGGTGAAGTTTGAATTTACCTGATATTATTTGTTTGAATCTTCCCATTGATGCTTAGGACAATACGTACAGTATGCACATATGGCCAATAAGAGACTGACCAGTTGCAGTCCTAAGCTACAATGGGAAGATCCAAACAAACAATACTAATTATTGTTACGTCCTTGATCTGTTGTTATATCTGAAGCGGTTTCGAATTCACTTAGTCAGCGAACGGAACAAAAAATTGTGACTAGAGACCAATAAGTTAGTTATTCTGACGTGTCACAGACCCAGCTAACTAAAGTGAGAAGTCCAAGTTGGAACTTGGGAAAGATATATTCCGTAAGCAGCCAGAAGCACAAGCAATTGCAATAGGAAGAAATCAAACGTATATATACGGCATAAAATTGTCTTTGGAAAGCATTACAAAATAGCACACTAAAAGATAGAACGGACCAATAGCGTTTAAGATATTTTCAAGTGGGAAATACAACTCGAAGATGAAATAAGCGCTTTTGGCGCGAAAACAAAGAAATTTAAATCTTCAAGATAAAATTACAAAAATCAGTCATTTACCAAGTGAGTTCTGGAGATTTAACATCCCCAAAATCTGTCTGCCCACTTTAGTGCAGAGGATAACTTATCTAATGTAGATTAAGACCTTGACGCAATAAGCTGACTGGTTTAACCTTGCGGCGAGTATGCGTATGTTCAAAGTAAGATCAACTGCTTGAGGTAGATAGACGAGAACTATTCTATCGCTTGATTGATTGGCAAGAATGAACTAGAAAGAAGACAAGACAACTGGAATACTACTTGATTTATTCCCAATTCCGATCTGGTTCCCGATTTCAGATTAATGTAAAAAGATGCATGAATAGTATAGATGATTAATCCGACTACAACGTATAACAATTAGGAAAATACAATTATGTCCAAAACTGGGGAACAAGAGTAGAAAATAGAGTAGAAAAGGTTACGTCTAAATTACAATAGCTTTGTAATAGAAAAGGCTATGGCAGTGAATCATATATCAAACGAAAGCTTATGAGCTGTAGTATAGACTAGGGACAAAAGTAAATATTACTGTTTTAAAAGCTTTGAATGAAATGAAATAACATCCCCTAATAATAGCTTCCGTAGTTTGTTAAAGGCTTCTTGTTTCTATCTTCACATCAATTATCTACAATCTAATCAATAGTCGTAGACAGTTGTTTTGTTCTAGTATTGAATTTCTCAACAGGGAGTAGCTACAACTTCATAGAAACTTTGTTGTCTAATTGATAGTGCTTAAAATTTAGATCCGTATGGTAAGGATCGTAGATGATCACTGGTCCAGAGTCCGATACTAGGATAAAATAGATGTCTAATGTTTCCTGTTTACAAATTAGGATCAATTCGTGAATTAATTTTTGTAATTCGACAGTTTTCACAAGAATGGAAAAATTGAAATATTCGCTTATATATTATTATAATAAGACTGATGACCAGGATTTGTCAACAGTAGGTGGATACGTGATCGATACTCTATACAAAAACTGGGTCATGTTATATTAGATACAAAATTCCCAATCAAACATACAGAGTCAGAGTATAGGGTCTTAGATAATACTTTATTCAATACAATTACAAGCAGTTCATATACATAGTGAATCCATAGTAGGATATGAGGAAAGGAAATCACGTACTTAATAATCAGTAAACTGAGTACCTGTCTGTCCACACCCAGTGGGTGATTACATGTTATTTTTCCCCTGATACACATCAATTATGATAAGAATCTGATCGATTTAAGGATGTATGTAACCATTTATTGTTATCAGTCAGATAAGTATGATAAAGTAGGAAAATACTACAAACTTGATTTGATCATTGATGAAACTAATAGGCTCTACCTCCTATTTGAAGACGTATGAATTAACGGTGTCAAAATCATCCGTAGGTTTTGATATAACTGAAAATGTAACTTTATGGTTAGTCCTATACTGGACACTAAGTACTAAATAAAGACCAGTAGTACTAAACGCTGATCAATAGATAAATTTAAGAAATAGATTACTGTACTTGATCACATGATGATCGATTACTTACTTACTCACATACGCCTGTTACTTCCAATGGAGCATAAGCCGCCGACCAACGCCATTATCGATAAACGACCAAAATCCACATCTAGATCAGAACTAGTGTTTATTAATATGTAATAAAAAGTAATGAACAAAAATCTAGTCCATTTTACATAGAAGATCGTCTCATATATTCAGTATGGAAAGATGTGTTTGCCTTCACTCGTTGATCATTCAGAGAATACTTACATCCGACAAATCAACAAGTATGAAGAATCCCTCTAGTAATGTACACCATCTATTCTATATATAATAATCTACTCATGATGAAAAATTAAATCTAACAAAATCCTCAGTTCAACAGCTTGAAACTTTGTTTCATTTACTGTAAAAAGTGTCATTTTTACCTAAAGGAGTCCCACAACAGAACGAAACGGCCGTCCAAAGTTTCCAGGTTTTCCATGGTGGTCTAGCTTCAATTGACTTATGATTTCAACTACTGAAATTACTAAAAGTTATCATATTCACAAATATCACTTTCTGTTTTTAAAATAATGAGATAATTCCAATCATTACAAACTGATTTAAAATTCCTACCCGTTGCACATGTGAGTGACTATCTGGACTAAGTAACTCTGTGGTAACACTTTGAGAGTTTGGAATGGAAGTCATTGAGTTTGATACCTGTAGTGAACATCAATATCGAGATAGGATGGGTACATCCAGCTGATGAGTCCCAAACGGAACAAAACGCACATCCTGGATTTTACTCCTGACCAAGATTTACCTATGCAACTTGATACGAAGTAAGTTATTGTCTTATGTGCACGTTTGTTCGGAAACATGGAGCTAAGTTCCCAGGAATAAATGATACTATGGTGTCTTAGAAAAAACTTTATTGAGGTATTATTCTACTTTATCAACTTAGATTCTAGTCCTCAAATTACAATACTTTGTCTATTAGGGTTATTACCATACTGTTTCTTGTATAGAAATGACTTTATTATAGAACAGAAATTGATAAATCTTCTGACTAAACTCTTGAATCGGTTTCTTAAGCTCTTCAAATAACTCCAGGCTAAATCTGCACGACAACTTGAACATGAGAGAAAAAGCGTGAAAATATGGGAAGAACTCATTACTCCAAGGATAGTTTATGTACAGAAAATCGAGGATATTTATGACATTTCAGATGGCCTTGGACTTGTGGAAGGTTCTGGAACCCTACTAAACATAGTGGCAGGATAGGTAATTATCCAATCAGAAAAGTGATACGCGACTTTTCACTTTCTAGATGTTACTGAGACACTTCTATTCAATGCTCACTGGACGAAATGTTTCCTAACGTTTTCACGGCCTCGTTGGGCTTTTTTCGAGCAATAATCTGGGTCTCCCCAACAGAAATGAACCGTCGGTCAATAATAGAAATCATATAAATAGTTTTTTTCTAATCTAACCTTAAAAGAAGATTATCCACAACCAGAGACACTCATCGTTAATCTCTTAAACTGTGTGTTGCTGAAAACTACTGACTAAGTTGAGCTACGTTTCCTGGTTGCCCGATTCTCATACACATGCATACTTCCTACACACGCCCAATTTGTTACATGAATGAGAAACTAAGAATGATTCAAAAGTTGTAGATGACAAACTGAGTATTGTACACAAATCATTAGTATATATCTATTCTTTCTACTGGCTTAGACAAGGACATATGAGTAAGAATTTGACCAAATTTATAAGTGGCTTCATTCGATAGCACTCATTACTTATCATCTCTTATCTAGCTCTTAACCTTAAGAGAGCATGTGAACACATACACGTGATATCGCTAGACGTTTTCATCTTATCATCATTACGTAAATAAACACTTTCCACAGTGGGCTGATCGAAAGTCGCCAAACGATGTAGTGTTGTGCCGATCAAAAGTGCGTATGTGATTGGCCAATAAATGGCCTTATTTTCCGAGTATATATATATATGGGTGCTAATGCTCTCATCCTTAGTCTCCATATTCAGTAGCCATTCAGGGAAATTAGCGTATTAGTATCAGTCTCAGACGTCGCGTGTCCGCTCACCTACTTTGAGAAGCCCAACATTCGTCATCATAACATGGTTGGATTGTAACATGACAGTAGCAGTGTCTGTTATTCATTAATTTATTACTATATAAGCAGAGTAATTAATATTTTCATTCCATTCATTTGTCTTTTTAGGGAATATGGGTTACTTTACTCTATTGTTTCCTAACAAAAGAGGTACGTTTAAAAGCTACTGATTATTATGGTAATCTCATGATGAATCTCTCCCCAAATATTTTTTGACGAAACTACAATTTATGGACGAACCAATCAGGTATAAAATAACAGGTATTGGATTTTGGCACGAAATTTATCCATCCATTCGATTAAATAGTGTTTTGGCATTATAGCTAATGTCATTTCGTAATGAAAACGCTAAATTGAATTCCTAACCCTAACCGTCAACTGTAGATCATAAATCTAATTCCTCACACTGATTTGTAACCTTCATTTAGTCCTAGTAAATAAGTGGACATTCTCATGGTCACTTTAGCGTCCTTCAAAGGTCGTCCATAAATTATAGTCTCACTAAAAGCTTTTATAAATGGATAGTTTATGGAGAAAAAAACAATAATATTACAAAATGTAAGCAGATTTTACATAATCAACGAGTCTGCTTAAATCTTCCACTGCTTACTCTCGCTGTAATGTAGTGTCCTTAGCCTTGACCAACAAATGATACGTTCTAACAGACACAATTATTCTTGAAATAACGGACCCATCACTCCTTATGTTTATCCACACCCTGGAGTCCAAAAAAGTAGACTTCAGTCAAGCTTCTATTGTCCTATTTGAGATACCCATCCTAATATCCATCCTAAACACACATGGATTTATATACAAATGTACCAGACTACATCAGACCATAAAATAGAAAACCATAGTTATACATAAACAGGCCAAAAGTGTCAGTAAAATCCAGATATGAAAAGGATGAATGTTAACTGGAAAGGATTGCCCAGGACAGGGTTGGATGGAGAATACTGGTGTGTGGCCTATGCTCCTCGTCGAGAGGTGACAGGCGCAATTAAGTAAGTAAATACTCGTTTATTCACTAATTGCGTTATATTTTCCCTAGGATAACGCACCAAAGGTCAATTTAAGTCAGGAAACTATCCTGGCTCCTTGGAATATTTACAGGTGACTGCATACATACAAATTAAAAAACAATCATGCACCCATAACAGTCCATTCTCATCACAGACAAACACAAAAATGACCAGCTCTAACATAACCGAACAGATAAACAGTGCACCAACCAGTAAGAAAATAGAAAATTTGTAACTCACCAGTGAAATACATGGGCGATATTGTACTGTATAACTAAATCTAGTTACTCATGAGTACTACAGTTATACAGTGATAGCTGTTATTAAAATATGAGTCATTTGATGAATTGATTCTTCTGGAAATTGATTCATCAGCTTCTTTTAGAAAATAAACTTTTTATTACCCCAAATCACTATTCGATTGTATTCACAACTGTTTCCGATTGTTGGTTAGTCTAATCCATAAAATGAGATACAGGTTTACTGGATAATGATCTACAAATTATTGTAACCTAGAGTTTTAGACTTCATTTGATGTAACCCGAGAAGAAATAAACTTTCCTTTCTTTATCATCTAAAATATATGAACCGTCGCTAGCAATTCAGTGTAGGACACATTTCATTTCTACCTATTTGGTACCCTTCAATTGAATGCACTTACAACATCCTAGTGTCAATGTTTACATTAGGGCTCAAACCCAATGGCTTTACCTTCATCTAAATCCTTAACATGAAGTTCACTTATAAAATTTATACTTCAGTTTTACTCATTCCTCTGGAACTCTTTTTACTTATTTCATATTTTTCGCCCCTAATACTGTGATTTGCGTTGAATTTTTGTTCGTTTTGTTAATTTAATCTGTTGTGTTTATGTTAAGTAATGAAACCATTGAACAGAGACTCTCTCTTTATCTCAATGATTGTTGCACACATCTATCGCTTATCAATGTGATCCTTTATTTTCATATTATCATATGCTCACTAGTGACTGACTTCAAGATACATGTCCTGGAGTTCTAGTGAGAAGCAGTGACCAGTGAAGTTCGACCAGGTCTGTTGTGAGATATCAACTCACTGAAGACAATGTTGAACGGTCGCTCAATTTCGTGGATCGGTTGAAGTTAGGCACTATCACCATTTGATGCCGGCCAGCTCAGTGGTCTAGTGGTTAAGCATTTTCGCGCAAGTCTGATAGGTCCTGGGTTCAAATCTCGCGAGGCGGAATCGTGAATGCGCACTGCTGAGGAGTCCTACAATAGGAAGAAACGGCCGTCAAGCAGTGCTTCCAGGTTTTCCATTATGGCCTAGTTTCAATTATCTAATGATGTCAACTATAAAATTATTCAAATTTAACCAGATAAGAATAAGAAAAGTTGAACAATTATTTGATAATAATTTGCATAACTGAAGCAAAATTATTTGATTAATGACTGTTGAGTAACTTAAAATCGCTCAATAATCGGGTACAATACTCAGTGGTTAAAATAACTCGATAGGTAGTTGAGTCTGTGAAATAACGAGACGCTTGTTTGTCTAGGACGAACGACTAAATGACTTTATTGCATATATGATTAACCCGCATTGTATTAAATACACAGATAACTGAATAATCTACCACACTTCAGTTCAACTCAGATTAAAATTGCGTTATCTGCCTGGCTAGCACGTATAATAATTGATAAGTCAGTCAAGCACAAAGGTTAAAAAAATAGATGAGAAACTGTGACCAGTGATGCTAAATTGTGTCAGATTTGAGGAAGGTTCCTCTGAAGAGAGTGAGAAATGATCGCGCAATATCGTGAATTGATTAGAGTTAAAGTTGTTCAGCAATGGATCTTGACTCATTTGTCCAGAGGTTAATTGTTCATGTGCAAGGCCAATGGTCATGAGTTCAATTCCCGGTCGTAGATGCTCATGACTACTGAGATGTCCCATACTAGAAAAAAACAGCCGTCCAGTACTTTCAGGTTCTTAGAGGTTGTCTAATTTTGATCAATTCGTAATTTCAATGAAATTCAACAATGTCAAGTTTTTATCTCCTTCTTAAAAATACTTGTAATGGAGAGTTAAATATTAAGAAGACTTCGTGTTCACTCGAAGCTATCCTTAATTTATAATATTCCTTCATCTTCAAAGAATACTGATACTACCTTACATATTTGAACTCACTATTCGTTATCACAATTGGTTAAGTATATTAGAGACTTAGATTATATTGTGTAGTTTTCAGTGATAAACAAATTCTGTGGATAACTGTTTTAATGTCCCTACTTAACCACATACAGAGTGACTTTATATTACTATTAAATCAAAAGCATTTGAAACAAAGATGGATGATGACTACTGCTGGAATCCAGGACTCACATTTTGTCCTATTAGAGATTTATCGGCTGGATGTACCTACATCCAGAGTTGATGTTCACTCCAATATTTGAATTTAGTATTTTTCTCTTGATCATCTCTTATGGATAACCTTTATGATAAACCTTCATATCTTTAATGAAGTATCATTTTCTTGAACATTATAGAAAAGTTACAGTAATCTGAAATCCTTAATTGAATAGTGATCCTTCTAGATTACATCTAACAGTCCCATAAATGTAGTCTTTCACTAGTGAAGTTAACTTGGATGAGCAATGATTTTTCAAATTTAATTAAATTTTATCAACACCGAAAATCAAACAGTATAGAAGATTTTGTGGAAACTTAGACTCTACAGGATACATCATGAACTAACCTCATCCAGGCAATCATTAAAAAATGTAAAAAGTTCTAGATATCTGTTTCATCATAGGATGGAATCCCTTGCCAGTGTGCTTCTACGACCCTACCGAGGTAGTGAATCCAGGATATTTAGGTTACATGGCGAACTCTTAATCTTAAAACAACTGAGATCATATGAATAGACTAACTATACAAGAAAATTTTGTTTTTAGATATTTTGATAATTTGTTAAAAATGTTTATTTATCTAATGACTATTTTGTTTTAGAACAACATATGTAAGCGAACAATATTGTTTTCAATTAGATCGTCGTCAGGATTTACTCTAATATAGTTGAAAGCGTGAGTCAATTGAAGCTAGACCACCATGGAAGATATGGAAACACTGGACGGCCGTTTCGTCCTATTATGGGACTCAACTATAATAAATACTAAATCTCCACAAAACCCCTTCTATAATTAATATAATCATATGCTCACTAGTGACTGACTTCGAGAAGTATATCTAGGAGCTCTAGTGAGAAGCAGTGACCAGTGGAGTTCAAAACGAAGTCTGTTGTGAGATAGGAACTCACTGAAGACAATTGGTGAATGGTTGCTCAACTTCGTGGATCAGTTGAAGTTAGACATTAACACCGTTGGACGCCAGCTCAGTGGTCTATCGGTTAAGGGCTTCGGCTCGAGACTGGTAGGTCCTGGGTTCGAATCGTGGATGCGCACTGCTGAGGAGTACCATAATAGGACGAAACGGCCGTCCAGTGTTTCCAGGTTTTCCATGGTGGTCTAGCTTCAATTGACTCATGATTTCAACTGTGAAAATAATAATGCCATTTATTAAATTATGTCCGGCCATGGAAGGGATAGGGTGATTACGAATTTCTTCTGTACACATAAATTGGGATGGAATGTACGAATTCCTATGGCTTCTGCTATATGAAGTAGACGGGAGCGAACTCCGTTGGGAAATGATGGAAGTATACGATAGATCACTTGAAATGATTTAAATTTATCAACAATATGACAACTATCAATTAGATGTGCCAAGATAGAACTGCGTATTGTTTTTATTTGGCCCTTTCCAAACCATGTTGGTAGATGTTCATTCATTCATTGGTTAAGTTGCCTTGTAGTACGTCTGATATAGCTATCTCCACAGGAGCAGCTGAACTTATAAATGCACATGGAGGAGGCCAACTCAGGTAACTTATCCTTCGTTTGAGTAGACATCACTAGTCGACTCGAGAAAGTCAATGCGAGATAGGCTGCGTAGAAAGTTCTACTAATTACTTTTGTTAACCTATCTTTCAGAGTTTCACTAGCTACATCCCCGTTGAATTGTAATTTCATGTATAGAGGCTTCTTACGAACAGTTGAAATCTCCGATTTCTTCCTTGTATCATACATGTACTTTTTGATGAACGCAGCAGGGTAGCCGATCTCAGTCAGTGAGTTACAGATAAATTGCAGTTCCTGACTTAAAGTATCAACAGAACAGATCTTATTTGCTCTACTAATGAGGCATCTAACCAAGTTTCTCTTATATTGGATAGGTGTAAAGCTATAGAAGTGAGTGCATTGGCAGGCAGAGGGTCTTTTTCTATACACGCTTCTACTTAACGAGCCATCACTTCGCCTGCTTAGTGTAACGTCTTTCCGTTTGTATTCTTCACTATCTATTTACTTACATATTTCTTATTACGTAATGATTTTAATGTTTTATGATCACCATGGTAAGTCTATTTACCCACGTTTGACCTCTTAATTCTTATGTTTAATTATTGATAAGACTTTTGTTATCGTAATTTACTATTCTTACTACTACTATCAGTACACCTGTCTTCCCATTATCAACTTGTACTTTTAACTATTATTATGCTTGGTAACGTATTCCATTTCATTATGATTAATATTGACTCAAATAGCCTTGATTGGTCTAAAGGATTTTCATATAAATATTCATGTATATTAGAGTAAAGCCTGATGACGATCTAATTGAAAACAATATTGTTCGCTTACATATGTTGTTCTAATTTTCACAATGGGAATCTTTGATATTTTGTTTTAATTACTAGGTAAGAAGACAATTCAGGAAACAATTGAAAACACGTACATTACGTACTAGTCTTCATCCACATCGAAGGTCTGCTCGTATGAATAAACGTCAATCATCATAAATTCATCAATTGTGTAAGCGTTTTTTAACGTTTTCTAAACACAATGGCACGCTTTATAAGCAAAGATGTATAGTTGCTAGCAATGGAATCCAGGACGCGTGTTTCGTACTATTTGGGACTCGTCAGGCGGGTGTCTCTGCACCTCACAATTGATGTTCACTCTGAAACTTGAACCTAGTACCTTTCGCTTCAAACTCTGAGATGCAGGTGCATCCAGCTGACGAGTCCCAAACAGGATGAAACGCGCGTCAAACTGGATTCCACTTCTAGCCACTATCCATCTTTGCTTATAATGCTTGTGAATTAAGGCTATATCGAGGCAATACAGTATGCACATATGCCAATAAGAGACTGACCAGTTGCAGTCCTAAGCATCAATGGGAATATTCAAACCAACAATACTAAGTGAATTCAGTATGGCACGCTGTAAAGTGAACAAATGAAATCAAAACAAAAGCCTCATATTCTGAATTGATCCTTGGAATTTAACAGTAAAGTTCATATTCTCGAAGGCTCAATTGTTCAATTAAGTTTTACCATATGAATTAAGAGTAAAATGTTTCTCACAGGGGAACCAAATAAGTGCCCTGCCGCGAGACTGGTAGATCATGGGTTCGAATCTCACGAGGCGGGATCGTGGATGCGCACTGCTGAGGAGTCCCATTATAGGACGAAACAGCCATCCAGTGCTTCCAGGTTTTCCTTGTTGGTCTAACTTAATTGACTCATGATTTCAATTATATAAAGAGAACCAAATAAGAGTTTATCTATTAGCTTGAGTATTTAGATTTATTACTATTTATTTCACTGATAAACTATCTATAATTCAGTGAAATTGCTTTGACTAGTCCTCGAATAAGAACAGTCTTCTTTTTGAAACTTCGAACCGACAATCATTAAAAACCTGGAAGAACTAAACGGGTGTTTCGTCCTAGTATGGGACACTCGGCAGTAAGCATCTGGTGAATTCTTAACCACTATACCACTGAGACGAGACTCAACGGTTTTAATGTTCAACTTTAATCAATCCACGATATTACGCGACTATCTTCCATTGTCTTATGTGAGTAACTAATTCACATCCGTCAATTGAAGCTAGACCACCATCGAAAATCTGGAAGCACTGGACGGACGTTTCGTCCTAGTATGGGACTCCTCAGAAGTGCGCATCCACGACCCCACTTCGCGGGATTCGAACCCAAAACCTAATGGTCTCGTGCGCGAGCGCTTAACCTCTAGACCACTGAGCCGGCATCCAACGGTGTTAATGTTTAACCTCAACCAATCCACGAAATTGCGCGACCAACTTCTATTGTACTGAGGTAGATACCTGTCTCTACCTGGCATAGATTAGCTCCACTGATCACAACTTCTCACTAGAACTCTAGGAATTACCTCATGGAGCCGGTCACTAGTGAGCGAATCGAGATCGTGGATGCGCACTGCTACTGAGGAGTCCCACAAAAAGACGAAACGGCCGTCCAGTGCTTCCAAATTTTCCTTGGTGGTCTAGCTTCAATTGACTCATGAATGGATCAATGTTAAACCATCATGTATTATTTGTTCAATAATAATGTTTACTATCCTTTTTTCCATTCAAGGTCATTTCATTGCTTTCTTATTTGTTTTTCATTGTTGTTTTTGTTTACTTTTCTAGTTAAATCACGTCATCATTGTTTACTCATGAAGATTTATATCCAATCACTATGATGTTGTAATTACATACACACTTATGTGTCTTTGTAAATGATTAATACAATCATTATTCTTGTAATTATTGGTTAAAGAGAAATCAGTCGATAACATTTTGTTTATTTGTTCGTTTTCATTGTGCCTTTTAATGATTCTTGTTATGTGTGTGTTTGAGCGGTAGATCGAGGGTCCTTGGTTTGAATCCCGTGTGCGAGATAGTGGATGAGCAATGTTGAAGAGTTCTATACTGGGATGGAACGACTATCCAGTGATTTCAGGTTTTGAATGGTTGTCTATCATTGATCAGTTCATAATCTCAGTGAAATTTAACAGTCTCCACAACCTCAAACTGAAGGTTAATGTTAGAATCGACTTGAAAAAGTTACGCAATAATAATTAAGAAATAATATTAGTAGTTTCTAGAATATTTATTTAAGGTCGAATAAGGAACTAGTGACGGAATCTAGGATAGTGAGTTTCGTCCTATCTGAGACTCGTTAGTGTCGAGATTTGTACTGAGATTAGAACATAGTGTAGCTCACCTGAAAAGCTCAATGTGTTATTTGTTGATTTACTAAGTCTAAATAGCCAATAGTTTATGTAACGAATATGAGTTTAGATTTGTATTATCTAGTTATTCATTTTAAGCACTACAACTTTGGTCATAAGTGTATCATACGCGAATCGACATGTTACTGCCATCAAGTCACAAGTTTTTATCCAATGTAGATAATAATCAGTAGTATCATCCCAGACCCTCGTTCCTGGGTTCGAGCTTTAATGTGAACATCGACACTAGGAAATACGTTCATTCAACTGATGAGCCCTAACTAGGATCCATTGTCTAAATATTATCTAAATTTAACGAAACCCGTGATTAATCCGCAAAATTGAATTAACCCATTCAGGATATAAACATAACAATAGGATCTGGTCAATTGTAGTTCTTAATATCAAGCAAGTAAACAAGTACTGATATGAAAGAGAACACAGGGGAGGTGACAACCAGATATATTTGAACACAACAATACAGAATCATCAAATAAAATCTGAGAACCATACAGTAAATACTTCATTTACAAAATAATGCTCATTTGTCTCAGACTTCACTGTTACTTTATTTCCACGTCAATCACTCTCTGTTCTCATTATCTTCTCTGCAATCTTCTCAACCTTCTGCCTCCAGTCATTCCACAAACAATTGGTGATATATACTAGTTATATCTGTCGACATCAGTAGCACACAATACAGTACGCTTACACCAAATCGCTTTTTAAGTTACCTTGTTAAAATAAATAATCTTTTCATAAATCACACTACAATCATGTACTTTCATAGATCCTAGTTGTAACACCGGATTATCATCAATAAGTTGACGAAATGAAGAACTTGAACTCTTTTGTACAATATTTAATTATGATAATGTTACACAAACTTCCTATATGTGGGCTCAAACTTCGCTTATCTTGAAAGTCTGATCAGCCCTAATGAGTTGGTGTCTGACGAAATCTCAGCACGGATTCAAAAAGCTCGTTTGGCTTTTGCCAACTTGCGTCACCTATGATGAAGACGAGATATCCGTCTATCAATTAAGGGACGAGTATACTGCACAGCAGTTCGCTCTG
This sequence comes from Schistosoma rodhaini, assembly GCA_944470415.2. Lineage (NCBI taxonomy): Eukaryota > Metazoa > Platyhelminthes > Trematoda > Strigeidida > Schistosomatidae > Schistosoma > Schistosoma rodhaini. Next base: position 5,257,750 of record OX104042.1, on the reverse strand, counting down.
TTCTACTTTACGGCTGTGAAACATGGCCATTAAGAGTAGAAGATACTCGTAGGTTACTAGTATTTGACCACAGATGCCTTAGAAATATTGCTCGCATCTGCTGGGATAACCGGGTAAGTAATAGTGAGTGAGGTTAGACGCAGGGTATTAGGGAATGATGGTAAATAAGTTGATGAGGTCATGAATCTTCATCGACTGAGATGGTTGGGCCACGTGTTACGTATGCCTGAACACCGATTACCACGACGCGCAATGTTGACTAGTGTAGGGGATGGTTGGACAAGAGTTAGGGGCGGCCAAACCAAAACGTGGCATCAGAGCTTGAAGTCACTAACTTCTAGTCTGAGCCATGTTGGTAGATGCAGACTACCTGGTTGGGGTCCGCGTGACTATCGTAACCAATGGTTGGAGACTCTGGGTGACATGGCTCAGAATCGATCACAATGGCGTAGGTGTACACACTCTTTATCTTCCCTTAAACCTTGAGATTAAAATTGCTTCATAACTTTTTTACTTCCTATACTATATCCTTGTATACAACCTTTCTTTTATATCTTAACAACACTAAATTAACTATTTCTATGAATCCGGTGTTGATCTTGTTGTGCTAACGAGGTATGGCAACTTGGACCGATGCATGTATGTGCCTGGTCCTACGTTGTAGCTGACTGACTGACTGTTCAAACCAACTACTTAAATGAAAAAACTATAAATGAGTAGTAAGTATCATTACCAAGATTGGATTCAATAGTTTTAAATGAGATGAACTTTGAACAGATTAAATTCAACTTAGTATTGTTTGTTTGAATCTTCCCATCGATTTTGTTATGACTGCAACTGGTCAGTCTCTAATTGGCATATGTGCATACTGTGCGTATTGCCTCGATATACCTTAATTCACAAGCATGGTTAGCAGAGATGGATAGTGGCTAGCAGTGGAATCCAGGACGCGCGTTTCGTCCTATTTGGGACTCGTCAGCTGGATGTACTTGCATCTCAGAGCTGATATTCACTTTGGGACTCGAGCCCAGTACCCTCGCTTCAAACACCATCGCGTTATCCACTCGGCCACTGAGTCCTGATAGCCACTGGCTTGTGCGATGGGGTGAAGTTTAAATTCAACTTAGTATTGTTCATGGTAGTATTGTTCAAGCCATGTTCATCCAGTCTTTTCCTAGTAATTTTGATAGAAGTATATCAATCAAGTTCCATTGTGGCCACTGGTCTAAGTAGCTCGATATTGCATGTGCTATGTTGAGATGTTAGATGTTTGAAGGTAGGTCACGTTCATCTCCAAGATATACTTGTAATCTAAAGGGAGATAATGTTATCAGATGGATTCAAACTCACATGACCTACTTCTTAAGTCCGAGATGTCATCGTTGAGTTATTCAGGCAACGACTGCTCTGTAGAAAATTGTCAAATTCTGGTAAAAACTATGGTAGCTTGTGGTTTTCGGTTGGTTTACAGTACTTGGGTATTAAGGAAATGATTAAGCTATCCTGGTACAAACGGTTTTCTGCGGACTTGATAACATTACCTACCAAGTAATACTTCAAAACTTGGCCTGCTGACGAAATCTAGGGAGAACTTGACATTCAAGCAGAGCAGTGTGAAGCGATACAACTCAGTGTATATATAGCAACAAAAGGATAACCTTAGAGCACATGGGAAATTGATGAACTAATTATAGTGGCAACCAATCAAAAAAAGTGTGTAGGTCATACAAAAAGTGTATTTGAACGAAATGACTAACAGTTATTTTTACTGATAAAACTTTAACATTATTAATAAGAACTGTCGGGTACGAGACAGTTATCCGCCTTGGGCAATGGAAGATGATCGCGCAGTATCGTTACTTGACTGAAGTCATACTATCACATCATTGAATATGGGCTCAGTGGTCTAGAGGTCAAGTGTTCGTTTCTGAGACCGGAAATGCCGGATTCATTTCCAGGTTGTGTAGTCGTCAGTGTGCACTTATGAGCAGTTTCATGATAGGACGGAATAGTCGTCCAGTGCTTCCACATTTTCAATAATGTTTTTGATTGAGATCTTGAATCGATGAATGTTAGACTACCTTGGGAAACATAGAAGCACTGGACGGCCATTTCGTTCTAGTATGGGACTCCTCAGCACTGTACACCCACGATCCCGCCCGCTGGATTCGAACCCATGACCTCCGGTCTCGCGCACGAATACCTAACCTATAGATCACTGAGCCAGCATCCAACAGTGTTAATGTTTAACCTCAACTAATACACGATCTTGAGCGGCCATCTTCCATTGTACTGAGGTAGATACCTGTCTCTACCTGACATGGTTTAGCTCCACTGATAACAGCTTCTCACTAGAAGTCCGAGAATTCCCTCACAAAGCCAATCACTAGTGAGCACATGATAATTATCAGTATAGGGTTGTAGAGATTATTAAGTTTTTGATTGAGATCATAAATTGATTTATATTAAACCACCATTTTAAACCTATAAGCATTGGACGGTCATTTCATCCTATGATGATCAAACTAGGATCATTTCATGATTGAAATTATAGAACATTTTACAATCTCCTCAAATCTCCTTACATTAAAAACTGGATTATCATACGATCATGTTTCAACCCTTACTGTATTAGGAATGATTTTAATGATAGATTAGATCAAATTTGTTTCACATCTGTCTAGTTAATATTTAAATAATGAGAATATGAAGAAATAATAAAGAATTGAATGATGTAGCCCTAAGGCTATGAATTTTAAAGAAACAAAATGAATATGACGAAGGTTTTATTCCTTATTATTATTATTATTACCATTAGTAGTAGTAGTAGTAGTAGTAGTAGTAGTATGGTAGAAGTAGTAGTAGTAGTAGTAGTAGTAGTAGTATGGTAGAAGTAGTAGGAGTAGTAGTAGTAGTAGTAGTAGTAGTAGTAGTAGTAGTAGTAGTAGTAGTAGGAGTAGTAGTAGTAGTAGTAGTAGTAGTAGTAGTAGTAGTAGTGGTAGTAGTAGTATGGCAGAAGTAGTATAGTAGGAGGAGGAGGAGGAGTATTAATGAGATCATGATAATAAAAATTATATTCATTATATAATGAACGAAGAACTCAGATAGGAAAGATCATAAAATATGAAGACTAGACATGTAATACATCATTTGTACATCAACCATCAATTGTCCCTTACATATTTCATTGTTCTTTCATTCTTGTTGTTCATCTTGTGGCTTTATACCCTATTAATAGATAACGTAATGATATCGTCAATTAGAGAACAGTGAATTATCGACTGGACTAATGACGCATAAAGCAGTCTAAAGTCCTTATCGATCCTTCTACCTGCCTATCCCTGTCTCTTGAGTCCAGGAACACCAATCTCAGCCTCTGCCATATGAATCATGTATTTCAAACATACTGAGTTTATATACAAATCAAACAGACCACATCATACCACAAAATAGAAAACAACATATGTACAGGATCTAGCCAAAAGTGGCTGTGAATGTGGGAGACTGTATTTGATAGAATGAGCATAACTCAAGAACGGTAGATCGAATAATAATAGTCTATGGGTCGAAATAAAGATTATGATGAGAGGAACATGAATATGTATAGTTTAGCTGCTTAACAATTATACAGTAAAAATATATGTATCGTATTGGTCCATAAATAGTTCTCAAAGGTTACCATTCATAATTCTCGTCGGGATATAACACAGTTACTCTCTATTTACACTCCTGTTCTCTTCAATTCGATCTTCTTAACCTTCTGCTACCAGATATTTCACTTCCGATTGGTTTTACATACTACTTATGTCTGTTAATATAAGTAGCATACACTACAATAAATTCCTAACGTTAACGTTCGCGTTTGAGACGTCAACGGAATGGGTTTAACCCGTGTGGTGGACTCATAGATGAGTATTAGTGAATAGTTCCGTACTAGGACGAAACAACTATTCAGTATCTTTTAGTTTTTAATGGCTTTCTAGCTAAGATCAGTTTGGGATCTATACCATGTAGAAAAAAAATACTTATTCTTATCATAATAATGACTGTTTATCATAATTATACATTTGGTTTGATTACTTATGACTGTTTAGTTGGTGAGCGGTTCACTCTCCATTCACTTAACTAACCAAATTGACTCCATTTTTGAGCTGATTAGAGATTTATATTGAAGACTACATTTTACTTGTTCTGAATATAACCATTACGCTCAGACTGTGTGATTCAATGGTATTAAAAGAATTGCTTTTGTAAAAAGCACATTTATAAACAGAACAAACCCTAGATTCCATGTCATTTAAATAAAGAAATACCGAACGATGATATTATGTGTAAAATTTTCTCGCGCGCTATTTAAAAAGGACAGTGATATTTTTCCTCGTTGAGTAAATTCTATTGTTTTGATCGTTATTAACGAATCAAGACTACTGTTTTTATAATTTGATTGAATTTCTTTCAGTTAAAGTATTCTATTAGAGTATCATCTTTGGTATCCTAAATAGTTTTATCGTCGGTACTCCAGAGTACCTTTTTTTCCATTGTGTCTGTTAGTACTTTGGTCCTAACTGTTTATAGTTTTTTTTTTTCTACTTATAGTCAACACTCACTTTCGCATCCTAAAATGACTGGAAGATGCAACAAAAGCATTTGCCACCGCCCAGGATGTCGATATCCTGTTGATAGCGGCATGTAGTGCGATGAGTGCAAAGGTTGATACCACGATGTTTGCACGAATCTAACACCTGCAGCTTTCAAGCGGTTTAGTAAAAATGGGTGTGTATGGCTATGTCAACAGTGCTGTTTGGATGCAAATAGCCTGCTAACCGAGGCCATTTCAATAGTAAATGCCGCAAAAAAGTGTCTCGGCAAGCGCGGTCGGGATACATCAGTCAGAACTCAATTTGTCGACATGCAGATTGACACAAGGCAGGCCCAAGTGAGTCCAAAAACTGCCGACCCACACCCTACTAAGGAGGAAGAACATCCTCCAAAGAGGACTGTTACAACCAGAAACTCGCGCAAAAAAGTCTCTTCTGTCCCTCGTATCAAAAATGGTACCCAGAAGGGAACTTCAGGAAGCCGAAACCGCAAGGCTCGATCGGTTTCCAGTGCGAAAGATGACCCGATCTCCCAAGTCGTCCTGACTCTTCCGGAATCCCACAGTACGCCTGACGCGAATGTGGTTACCACTCCAAAGAACGTTGGCGATTTGGTACGGGTCGTAAGAAAAAAACGCCAAAATGACGTAAAAGGAAATCATACCCCCACCAAAAGGGTCGACAAGCCGAGGTCTGATCACAGCGACAGATCAGTCATTCTTTATAGAGTCAAGGAGAGTGACAACTTAGAACCGAAAGCTCGTTTTGAGCATGACATTGTGTTGATAAAACAACTAATCAACCAAGTTATGCCCAAAAACATCCCCGGAGTCACCTTGCTAAAGGTGTATAGACTAGGAAATCTAGCGCATCTGAAACCAAATCAGTCTAGACTACTCAAAGTCGTTTTCAAATCCTCAAACGAACGCGACTTAATCTTAGAAAATGGACACAAATTAAAGGGTTCAGGAGTTTTTCTCCGTAAGGACTTACCGTTGGCGGACCGTGTTAAAAGACGGGAAGCCGAAAAGGAATTACAGCTCAGATTAGACGCTGGCGAAAAAGACCTGAAAATTGTAAATTTTCGGGTTGTGAGGCTTCGACAGAGGATGATGCCGAAGCCACTCTGGGTGAAGCACGAGGCCACCTAAATAGGCTTCGGATCTGTTATACCAACGCCCGGAGCTTACTAAATAAGCTACCGGAACTAGGTGTACAGATTGACTCAACTAGGCCAGACATAATCGCAGTCACAGAAACATGGCTGACGCCGTCTATAGATAGTAGGGAACTTGATTTCGAGGGTTTTACATTGGTAAGGGCCGATATAATACAAACGCGTAAAGGAGGGGGAGTAGCTCTATTCATTAGGAATGCTATTCCATTCACCATTATCGACAGTGTATCCCATGAGAGTGGGACGTATGAATTAGTTTGCTGCCGCCTGAAATGCAGGGGACAAGAGTTACTACTTAGTTTGATCTATCGCAGTCCAAGCTGTGAGGCAAACGAGGTCCTGCTAAGCAGTCTCAACACTTTATCACGAAGTGATCGATGTCTAATCCAAGGGGACTTCAATGCACCCATGGTGGACTGGGGAAATCTGCGGACTGAATCGTCAGCAAACTCCTTCGAACAGGAACTAGTTGATGTGATAATCACATGTGCTCTAGTGCAACACGTGAAGGAAGCAACTAGGTACGACCCGGGTTCTGCATCATCCTTACTAGATCTTATATTGACTCATTATGAGGATGATGTTGCAAACCTGGATTACATGCCACCCCTAGGCAAAAGTGATCATGCAGTTTTAAGCTTTGACTTCCATATAACTGTCGATCACGAGTACGCTTCAGCTCAATCCAGACCTAACGTCTGGAAAGCAAACATAGCAGACATCATGAAATCAGCATCATTAGTAGATTGGAAATTAGATCCAGAGTCATCAATCGAAACGGCTTGGGACGTATTCCGGAATTTATACTTAAAAGTTACCACCCCCCACATCCCTTGGACTACACCTAAGAGACCGAGAAACTCCCCACCGTGGTTCAGTAGGGAGGTTCGCATCCTTCTCCGTAAAAGAAAGAAAATGTCGGACAGATTTAGGTTACTGGGGACTGACGAGGCGAAATCTCAGTATCAAAAGGCTCGAAATACCCGTGCCTCGACCCTCCGTAAGGTCAGAAAGCTCTACGAAGAGAAAATCGTTAGGGAATCCATAGAATGCCCTAAACGCTTGTATTCGTATATAAACCAAAGGACAAAAAGAAGAAGAAATGTTCCTTCATTATGGGGAGACAGTACTGCCACATCACTAGTGGAGGATGACTTTGGCAAAGCTCAAGTATTCTCTAAATACTTTAGCGATGTATACACCATAGAAACACCCTTCTCACCAGTCCATGAAAATCCACCCACACAAGCACTGGACAGCGTAACCATTAAAGAACTCGATGTCTTTGGTCTGCTAGTTAAGCTTGACATAGGTAAATCCACTGGACCCGATGAACTGCATCCTAGGTTATTAAAGGAATTAGCTAACTTTGTTGCGAACCCTTTAAGTGTATGTTTTAATCTATCCGTAACCCAGGGTCGTCTACCAAAAGACTGGAAGAACGCCATAGTAAGTCCAGTCTTCAAAACAGGTACAAAACATAAGCCTGAGAATTACCGACCAATTAGCCTAACTAGTGTGGTTGTTAAAATCTTAGAAAAGATTATTCGTAAGGAACTGTTAAAGTATCTCGATGAAAACCGGATCCTCTCCGAAAAGCAGCATGGTTTTAGAACAGGTTACTCTTGTCTCACAAACTTATTAGTCGCTCGTGAAAGCTGGTGCGCTCTTAAGGACCAAAAATTACCTATAGACGTAGCTTACATCGATTTCAGCAAAGCTTTCGACAATGTTCCGCATAACCGGCTGTTATATAAGCTAAGGAATGTCGGGATTGGAGGCAATCTATTGATGTGGATAAAAGACTTCCTAGTTGGGCGTCAACAAAGAGTAAGGGTGAACTCCAAGTTGTCTAGCTGGGAAACTGTGCTTAGTGGAGTCCCCCAGGGTACAGTTTTGGGGCCAGTGTTATTCCTCCTGTACGTAAATGATCTCCCTCGTCTACTATCGTCATCGGTCTTACTCTATGCTGATGATGTCAAGATATGGAGAGCGATACAAAGCAAGAGCGATAGCTTAGAACTTCAAAATGACCTGGAGAGATTATCTGAATGGTCCCAAACCTGGCAATTGCCGATAAACACTTCCAAGTGTATTGTGATGCATATTGGCCATCAGGGTACAGATACATACACGATGAATAACACTGAGTTACCTATTGTTCAGGCACACAATGACTTAGGCGTCATCGTTAGTCAAGACTTAAAGACTACTGCACACTGCCGTGCAATAGCCGCCAAAGGTTTTAGGACTTTATGGTCCATACGCAGGGCTTTTAGGCATCTCGACGCTAAAACGTTTTTGACTTTGTATACAGTGTTCGTACGCCCTAAACTTGAGTACTGTATACAAGCAGCTAGCCCCTGCCTAAAAAAAGACAGTGAACTCTTGGAAAGGGTTCAGAGAACAGCTACTAGGCTGATTCCCGGAATAGCGAAGCTCCCGTATGGTACTAGACTGACCAAGCTAAACCTATTCCCGCTGTCATATAGAAGAATCAGAGGTGACTTGATTATAGTTTTCAAATTGCTAAATGACAAATTTGCACCTGATATGCCCTCATTTTTCTTGTCTTCCTAAACAGAAAATCTACGAGGACACTCCAAAAAAGTTCACAAGCCCAGAACGAATTACTTGTCAGCTGACTACCGACTTTCCCATCGAATAATCAACGAGTGGAATTCATTACCTCAGCACGTGGTTGAGGCTCCATCCGTCGACTCCTTCAAAAGAAAGTTGGATCAGCTGAGAGACCATCATTGCCAGGACTAACACAGGCCATCAAGCCTCCTGTCCTTTCCAAACTGAAACTGAAACTGATATAGTTCGTAATTTCAATAAAATTCAACAATCTCCACAATCCTGTACTTATGAATGCTATATGCTGACTAATGACTAGGTCCGAGAGAAAATTCCTAAGGTTGTAGTGTGAAACCATACCAGTGAACTCCATCTACATCTAGTGTGAAGAAGACAGCGGATTATAATCGGGTAATGTCGTTAGTTCAGTGATCTATAGTTTGAGAGTTCATGTACGAAATCAAAAGTCGTAGGTTCGACTACCGGTTCCGGGATTGTAGATCCACACAACTAAGGAATTCCATACTAGTAAATATTTAATAAATAAATCTAGGGGAATTCACAATATAATTACTGTGAAAGATGACAAATGAACTGTATAACTTGAAACCTGTAGACAGGGGTGTTATGTTGTGGGGAAAAAACAACCTTTTAAACAGAAGTTTAACATTTTAAAAAAATTTTATATTTTCCATGGAAATAAATCATTCTAAAAATCTATAAAAGTTTCTTTTCATCAATAAAAAAAATTCTGTACAAAACATAATATCAATAATAGTTTCTATGTACAAACAAAATAAACTAAATTTTTAAAAAAAATATTGATCCTTTATTCTTAGAAAAAAACTTTAATTTGTTTCTGTGAAATATGAAAATAATTTCTCTAAATAAGATCTTTAGAAAATACGGTATAAGGCATTTTGGAAAGAAAAAAAGGAAAAGAATCCTATTTTCCCCTTCAAGATGTTTCTGCGTTATAATTTAAACTACTTATATTAATAGTTAAGTAGTGTAATTCTGAAATCGGAAATAAAATTATAAAGAAAATAAAAAAAGGCGTATGATATGAAATATACATTTAAAATTGAGATTTATTCATCATTTGTAAAAATGTCTGTTCATAATTATTAATACTTTCATTTATATTAACATTATTATTATGCATAGATGGATTATTATTTTTATCATGTACATTATCAGAATGATATGAAGTGATTGGTGAAATTAACAAATTAGATTGATTCCAATCTGTAATAGAGTTTGGATAAAAGATTGTTGATGGACTTAACAATGAACTATTACTGCTATAATTTTGAAAATTCATTAAAACAGGATTGAAATCTATATTCCATGAATTTGGAGTAAGTAAATGTTGGTTATTCAATAAAGTAGGTTGTGATATTTTATCATAACCATTATTACTACTTTTATTATTATAAGTAGTAAAATCAGTAGGACTTAATAATTTCATTTGTTCATTTGATGTAACAACTGGACATTTTAACTCGTCTGATAAAGATGATGACGATGATGAGGATGATGAAGATAATAATTGATTATGATCTGATTGATCATGGTTACTTGATTCATTGATTGATTGTTCTTGTTGTTGTTGCTGATGCTGTTGTTCATGATGATGTTGAAGGAATGAAGACGATTGTTGTTGACGTTGTAATTGAATTAATATTCTAGGATTAATTTGTAGTGTATTCGCTATTAAATTTGATGTATTCTGTGAAAGACCTTCAGTTAAATTGATAGCCATCTCTAATGGTGTAGGAGTTTTATTCATTAATAATAATTCAGATAATGTTTTAATATAATTTTTAGCTAAACGTAATGTTTCAATTTTACTTAAACGTTGAGTTGTTGAAAATGTTGGTATATGTCGTCGTAGTAATTCTAAGGCATGATTTAATCCATGCATACGACTACGTTCACGAGCATTTGCACGGATACGACGATTTTTTAAACGTGTTTCACGTTCTTTTGTTAAGGGTTTCTTTTTAGGTCCACGTTTTTTAGGTTGTTTAACTGGTGTTGTTAATGGGGAATCATAATGAAAAGGATGATTTAAATGATTTTTTGTTTCTATGGTATTCAGCGAATCAATATTTTCATTGATTTCTTTATTGATTAATTGATTTTTACATTTGGTCGAACTTTTCACTTTGTTCTGGACAGTAGTGGATTGTTTAGCTAAAAAAAAAGGAAAGAATGAATGAATGAATAAAAACAATCCAACTAATTGATGGTAATACAATTAAGATTATGAAGTGATTGTTTGTAGCTTAATATCAAGATTTTAAAGGTATTGTATTATTTGCACCTGAATCTCAGAGTTGATTTTCACTCTGGGACTCGAATCTAGTACTGTTCGTTTTAAACACTATTGCGTTATTCACTTAGCTACTGAGTCCTAATAGCCACTTGCTTGTGCAATGGGCTGACGTTTAGATTCACTTGGTATTGTTTGTTTTGAATCTTTCCATTGATATTTAAAACTGTAATTGATCAGTCTCTTAATGGATAACACGATGGCTTTGAAGTGAAAGGTACTGGGTTCGAGTCCCGAATCGAACATCAACTCTGAGATGCGGGTACATCCATCTAACGAGTCCCGAATAGAACGAAACACTCGTCCTGGATTCCACTTCTAGCCAGTATCTATCTTTGTTTATCATGTTTGTGGCTTAAATCAATATCAAAACAATCTTCATTGAATGCACATATACCAATAAAAGATGAATTATAATCAAGAGGGTTTCAAATCTCACTAGGCGAGATTGTGGATGCGCACTGTTGAGTAATCTCACAATATAACGAAACAGCCCTCCAGTGCTTTCAGGTTTTCCTTGATGGTCTAATTTCAATTGACTCATGCTTTCAACTATAGAAAAATGAATTCATTGAAATCGTAAACATCAATAAGAAGATCAAAAATAAACCATACCAAGTAAATTTGTTATCAGTTTATATTTTTTTTTTTAACAATAGAGCAAAAGTAACAAAATGACTTCAAATCTATTCTGATCATATTTTATTTACTATGCTTTATACATACATACATACATACATACATACATACATACATACATACATACATACATACATACATACATACATACATACATACATACATACATACATACATACATACATACATACATACATACATACATACATACATACATACATATACTCCTTTTATTTCTAAATCAAAATTGACATGTGTGTTGTATTAACTAGTGATGACTTCAGGCTAACCTTATCCTTTTATGGTTAACAACACTTTTACCCCCACTTTACTCATTCTCATTTGACTTCTTTTATTCATATTTATCTATGAGGTGAATATATTAAAAGTTTTTTTTTCATTATGTATATCCGTTTTTTTTTCTTCTTATTGTTACTTATTAGTTTATTAAGACATGGTAAATTCATGAACAGATGTCTATGAATTTAAACAAAAATGAATGAGTTGTACTCATAGTCACCTCTCACACACACTCTCTCTCTCTCTCTCTTCCTCCCTTCTCCCCCACTCTCGTTCGCTCGCTCACACACACATATATATATATAGCACCCCTTTCAAATATAAATCATTCTTATATTTAGTCTGGATCCATTTGAATTTTTAATTTGATTTCCTTTTTTTGGTTATTTATTGTGTATATCAGACAGAAGACAATAAATTGGAAGAAAGAAGAAAAAAAGAAAGAAAGAAATGAGTAAAACACAAAAGAAGCCCAATAATAATGTGATCAGTATTGATGGTTGTGTATTATTCATAGACTAAAGATATAAGTTAACCTGGCATGACGAGTGATAAGTAATATAGACAAAAGAAAAAGAGAAGCTAATTGAAAAGAAAAGAGGAGGGGGATGTTTTATATTCTCGTTGAAACTTGTTTGTTTCTTTTTCTTTTCTTGTATGACTACAGTTCATCTAATAATGATGTTTATCAGAAGGGGTTTAGTGGAGATTTTAATAATTTTATGGAGTTGAGATCATAAGTCAATTGAAGCTAGATCCATAATAGGACGAAATGATCATCCAGTGCTTCCAGGTTTTCGATGGTGATCTAAATTCAATTGACTTATGATCTCAACTCTATAAAATTAATAATGATGTGTTCAATTCAGTCTATCTCTCTTCTTAACCTTGTTAAAAAGTTATTTTTTAATGAAGTAACTTCAGTGGATGCAGTCCTATACCAACTGGTAATCAGAAGTAAGTTAATTCATAATTCATCTACTCAATAGAGTAGAGTCCATGTACATTGGTGATTTGTAGTTATCATTTCTAAACGAACCGTTTGTATCTACTAAACCGGTTCACTTTTTCGTCCTCTCACTTTCTTAAATAATGCCCCTATTTTGGTGAAGTCAGGGAGTAAAATTTTTCTGAACGAACTATAAACACATGGATATATGATAGAATTTCAAGTGAGAGAGTAAACTTCCTTTGATCCTCTGTCGTACCAGGGTATTTCGGGCTCCGTAACAATAGATAATTCTTCATAATTAAACATTACAGTCCTTTTTATTTAAACTGAAAACTGTGTAAGCCAATATGCCATCGAATTATGTATAACCTCTAATTTTAACTTTATAACATTTCGAAAAAAATTGATTATTTGTTCTCTTCATCTAGCGGTTTGCATCCAAGATCAATCTTCGTCAGACAACTATCATAAACTAGAAAGCTATGAACTTCCATTTTGTCTTAAAATCAGACTTCTCATCCATGAAACTACCACAAAGGATCTAACCTTAATTCGTCAAGTTTCGAGTACAGCGCTTAATATTTAAACCATAAACAATAATTCAAATACGAATCATATTAGTTAACTAAGCTAATTATCTTATAACTAACACTTCCATACACTTAATTGCCAAAATTCCTGCTTTGAACTCATTTAATGTACACGATTCACGAGGGTCATCGGTATAAATAAATCCATACTATTGTAATGCTAGTATAACGATTTCTTATCATACACCCCTTTCATTAGTAGAATCACTAGGTAGTAACTAATGCCGAGTGAAATAAACGTGAATGCTAATCTGATTTTTCTGATGCAAGTGTCGAGTTGAATAAACCATTAAAGCGATGAAGTTTATTAAATTTGATAAGGTTACCAACACTTCCGCTGAAAACTTTATTTAACCCAGATTTTGAGTTCAGATGAGAGAAAAAAACCGTTTTTCCTTCATTCTACCCTAATTTGAAACAAAATAGAAATTACGCTCATTATACATACTTCTCACTTCGTAGAAACAAATGACTATCCATTCATCACATTGACAGTACAAATTCTGACGAATTCTATTCGCAAAGTTGACAGTGTCTATCTACGATTCCGAGACAGGGACTCGAACCCTGGACCTTCAATCTTCCGAGTAAACTCTTAACTTCTAGACCACTGAGTCAAGATCGAATATTGTACAAGTTCAACTTCAATCAATTCAAGATATTGTTCGACAATTTTCGATTATTTTTAGTGTATACCTTCATCATACTAGACACATTTGAACACCACTGGTTACAGCTTCTCTCTAGAATTGTGAAATTTTTCCTCTCAAAGTTACTTACTAGTGAGTACATAATAATTATCAGTACAAAGTTGGATAGAAGTATCGAGACAGTTATATGGAAGCAATCCTCATAAGATCTACACATATCAACAGAAATTCATCAACAACGGCAACATTCAAACCTTTACTGATACTAACAGATATGAGCACTGTCTAGACAAATTTCCAATTAGAAAATTAAAATAGATTTTATCCATCTTATGATTAGTACTATTACTCTCTAATCCATGTATTTTACATTTACACAGTACTTAGATACTTATGATAAGTAATCAAACTAGATTATGGTTAATATGGAATTGGAAATGGGAAAGAAAGAGGGAGAGAGAGGGGGGAAACGAAGGCAGACAAACACGCATATCTAATCATGTGATGAAAAATGACTTTCATACTCAACCAGGTGTCTTTAAAATCAGACACCTACACACACACACACACTACATATATCTATTAATGAGCACATGTAAAAATACATAAACACTAACCACCACCATCACCCTCATCCGTACACACACACATACCTATTTACACACAAGTTAAAAGAGAAAGAATCCAACAAGCAACCTTAAGTTAAGTCCATCTTCTACTGATAATAATTGATGAAGATCGTCTTTGAAAAAAAAGAGCCTGATAGGTGAAAGTAGGAAAATGAATTATTAATGTAAAATAGTGTCGTAGTAATGTTCTTACACCCCCCCCCCTTATTAAACCCAGTAATTTGTCTCAACTTTATCAATGTTAATTGAGTAGATAAGAAATACGAGTTACTGAAATGTTTTTGTTTTTTTCTACACACTTTCTAAAGAGAAAAAATCGATAGTAGTTCGGTGTTTATAGGTAAAATGAATAAAATTGCCTCCTCTTTTTTCAGTTACACTTTGATAAATAGAATACATTCAGAAAACAATACATGAAATGACAGTAAATTCAATTCCCTGATGCGGATTAGTGGATGGGTACTGTCATTGAGGTATCCCATCCTAGAACGAAATAGATGTCTAGTGCTCCTAGGTTTTCAATAGTTGTCTAACTTTAATCAATTTTGTGATTTTAATCAAATGAAGTGTGTTGGAACAATTGTGATTGAGGCTATTCACAACATTTTCAATGTTCATTAAAATGTGTTGTATCTGGTACTCTTGGTCATTTTCTTGTAATATTTAGTGGGAGGGGTCGCTCACCAGCACTCTGTCTTGGGCAATCCTTACTACTTGTTTCCAGTAGCTATTCATCCTTTTTATGTCTGTTTACAATTCCCGACGCAGTGTATTATTTGACCTTCATCTTTGCCATTTCCTTTCAGGATTTCAAGTTAACGCTTGCTTTGTGATGCAGTTTCATGCAGTTTCCACAATGTGTATCATATTCACTTCCAACGCCTTTTACTAATTTCCTCCTCAGCTGGAACATGATTTTTCCTCTCCCACAGTGGGTTGTTGATGGTATCGGACTAACGGACATTGAGTATCTTGTGTAGAAAACTATTTAGAAATATTTGTGCCTTTTTGATGATGGTTGTAGTAGTTCTCCACGTTTCAGCTCCGTACAGTAGGACTGTCTCGACGTTCGTATTGAAGATTCTCACTTTGAAATTAGTTGACAGTTGTTTGGAGTTCCATATGTTCTCCAATTGTAGGAATGCGACCCTTGCTTTGCCAATCCTCATCTTTACATCTGCATCAAATCCTCAATGTGCATCGATGATGCTTCCCAGGTAGGTGAAACATTCCAAGTCTTCCAGAGGTTCTCCCTCAGGTGTAATTGAGTTGCTTTTCTCCGTGTTATATTTGAGAACCTTGCGTTTTACTTTGTGTATGTTGTGGCCTAGTGATGGACAGGCTACTGCTAACTAGTTATCTTCATCTATATTTGTTCATGCGTATGGGATAGAAGGGCCAGTTCATCTGAGAAGTCCAAATTTTCTGATTGATTCCGAAATCTCCTTACTTCGGTTTCAATCACCGTGACGTGCTACTAGCTTTCATGCATAGAATGTAATTTGAAGTAAAATACGAGATTCTGAGACAATAATAAACTCTAATAATTAGAATTAACTATCAAATAGTTTGATAACAGTAACATATGATTAGTGTAAGAAAGTTGTAGAGATTGTTATATTTCATTGATTTGTAAACTAGATACTATTAGACAGATATGATCAATAGAAATAGTTACCTACCAACAGCTGATAATTGTATCATGTCACGAAATGATTAAGGTTAAAGTTCTTATCGCTTAACCACTTGGTCCTAAGGTTCGATCCCCTATGATGATGTCTGTGGATGTACACTGCCATTGAGAAGTCTAACACTAAGATGAAACAGTTACTCAGTGCTTCATAATTTTCAATGACCAAGTTTATTTCATAATGTAAACTATGAAAATTTAACAATTACCAAATCTTCAAACCACATCCTCATCTGCATAGTAATGATAACTTAGTTATTGATTATCTGAAGTGTAACGTTTCTAATCACAACAACAACAATGGTGAAAAAAATTAACACACATAAGTAAATCTACAATAAATTATTGATCACTATGACTGTTTTTCTTATTTCATTTTATTTTTCGTGCAGGTAGGGGGGGTGATGGCAACAGGAGAGAAGCATATAAGCGAAGTTATGGAAAAGGCATTTGACATAAGAATATACACTAAATATAAACTACTCATGTTCTAACTACAGAAAAAGAAGAAACAATAAAAATTTGTTACATATTCTTAAAAATAGTTGCTATGGTTGAGTGTTATTGTTATTATCATAGGGACTACTGTTAAATTTAAATGTTTACTTTATGAGGTGGCCCCTGTAAAAAGTTTGTTGATTTATGATAGGGGAGAATTGATACATATAACTATAAATTATTTCTTTTGATCATGAGTATCTTTTTTAAAGAGAGCAGGATGATGGCTAGCAATGAAATCAACGACTCATGTTTCACTTTGTTTACGATTTATCAGATGGATGTAGTTGCATTCTAAAATTGATGTTCACACTGGGACTCGAATTCAATACCTTTTAATTTAAAGACTCGGACACAGTTATTGGATTGTGCAATGAAGAGAATCTGTACTGGTTATTTGAGTTTTCCCTTTGATGTTAAGAACTGTAATTGATCATTCTATCGATCTATTGATATATTCAGACTATCTGAATGGGATAATGAACAATTATCATGAAAACCAATTGTTGGAAATGTTGAATGACAGGATCATGAATCGGCTATAATGGCATGAATGCATTCACTCTTTCTCTAACCTTCTGATACCAAGAATTTATTACTTTTCTCAAATGATAGTGTATATGTAAACTTTTCTACAACTTATACTACTATTGTGGTGTATGTTACTTATGTCGACATAAGTAGTATACAACACCAATCAGAAGTGAAAAATCAGAAGGTTTGAAAGATCGGATCAAAGAGAACGGTATTAGAGAGTAATTGTCATGGAAATGAAGGAACGATGTAGTTCGAGACAATTGATCGAGTATTTGTATATAAAGTATTCAACATATGGTTTTCACATTTTACGAAAGAACTTTATAATTCTTTAACTGATTGTTCGTTCACTACACTATTTATTTAGTATCAGAATAGAGATTTGTGGACATTGTAGTAATTTTACTAGTTTAGTTCATGAGTCGTTCTAAGCTAGGCCAACACTGAAAACCTGGAATCACTGAATGGCACTTTCGTCTTAGTATGGGACTCCTCAGCAGTGCGCATCCACGATCCCGAAGACGAGACGCGAACCCAAAATCTTCAATCTCTCACGAACGCCTAACCTCCAGACCATTGGGTTAACATTCAACAGTATTAATGTCTAACTTCCAAATTTTGATTGAATGATATAAGTCGATGATGTACACTTCTGAGGAAACCTATGCTAGGATGAAACAGTCGTTCATTGCTCTCAGGTTATTAAAGGTAATTTAACTAATACCAGTCCATGATTGAAACTATGAAAATTCTAAAAAATTTCCATAAAACTCTCTACATTAATAATTCAGTGTTTACTTTTTTGTGTGTCTATAAATCTGAGTGGCTGATGTTCAACAAGTATGCTGTCTCCATTATTTTCGATCATCTTCCCTATTCATTTAACTAGTAAGCACTACCTATTAGAGTGTTTTTTTTGGAGATTTCATTTCAAACTCAGTAATTGAGCTTGAAGCGAAAGGTACTGGGTTCAAGTTCCAGAGTGAACATCAACTCTGAGATTCAGGTACATCCAGCTGATGAGTCCCAAATAGGACGAAGCGCGCGTCAAGCTGGATTTCACTTCTAGCCACTATCCATCTTTGCTTATAATGCTTGTGAATTAAGGTTATATCGAGGCAATACGCACAGTATGCACATATGGCCAATAATAAGAAACTGACCAGTTACAGTCTTAAACATCAATGAGAAGATTCAAACAAACAATACTAAGTGAATTTACAAGAATTGATTGATCAATAGAATTCGATCTACATTTTACATCCGATCTTTACTCGGATTAATGTGAACATGATAGATAGTTGTCAGATAACTTCAAATACTTAGACTCAACACTCATTGGATTAAATGAACACAAAAATATATAAAATTCCTGAACATGACACATTGAACAATGGTCAGCTAACCTGAGCCTAAATCAATATAAATGTTACAATATTATCTATCATTGATCTTACTATAGTAATAAAATCAGTCAATTACATTTGATGAATTGAATCATTAAACAAACACTCAATCTAACAACTTAAGTATACACGCAGATACAGACAATCACACACACACACACACATGGATACACACGGGGATACATACACAGATACAAACACATTCGTATTGGTATATATTTTTTATTATTTAGCAATTAATTAAATAGTCTTCTTTTTTTAAATGAAATTTTATGAGTTTTATCAACCTTTATTTATTTGTGAACTACGATAAATGACAAGGTCAATGAAGTAAACAAGACATTGAATAAACTATATATATGAGGGTTTAGACAGATTGTTGAAATGATTTCAATTAGACAATGTAGCATTGAATAATTGTTTTGTTCTAGTATCAGACTCATCAATGATAATAAGCAACCATGATCCCATAGAACATTGTGTACACAAGATACCGTTGGATGTCAGTTCAGTGGTCTATAGATTAAGAGTTCGTGCTCAATAACGAAGGACTTGGTTTTGAGTCGCCCATACGGGATTGTGGATGCTCACTGCTCAGGAGTCATATAGTAAGGCGTTAACAATTCTACTAGTAAGTGTCTGTCTATGTATCTAATTATTGACTAGTTCAATGTGAAATAAGGTAAAATTCACGCAATCAGTTACCAAGGTTATTAGAAGAAAAGATTATCAGGACTATAATTTATAACGTTTAGCTTTTGATGTGTTAAACAAAAAACAAACTTGTAATGAAGATGGTGAAATCAGGTGATGAGATGAGCTTTTAGATCATTAAAGGAATGTGAAACTGTCTTCAAATATAGTTGAATTCACAAGTTGATTACAGCTAGACTATATATATCATTGAAGACCTGGAAGCATTGAACTACCGTTACGTCGTAGTATGGGACTCTTCAACAGTGCTCATCCACGATTCTGCACATGTAACCAGTACCCAGGAGCTTCGGTCTCGTACACGAACGCTTAACCTTTAGGAGGAAATGACTGTCCACTGCTACCATGTCTTCAATGGTGGTATGGCTTATATCGACTTATGGATTCAACTGTGAAAATACTACAATCTTCACAAATTCCCATACTGATAATAATATTTGAATTAGTTAAGACTTTTACTACTACTGAAAAAAGGTGCTCAACTCGGATTGTCAACATGTCCCCCCTCTCTCTCTCTCCTAATTGACAAGGTACAATTTTAACAACTGCTAGGTTTCAAATGGTTGGTTCGTTCCTAATTATATAAAATAACACATTTTGTAAGTAAAGATTAATAGTAGATAGCAATGCAATCCAGAAAGATGGATTTATATATCAACAAACTGATGTTGGTATTTTGACTCGAGATCTGAATATGACAAACTTTACTTCAAATATCCAGCGTATTAATCATCCAATTACTAGGATCTGGTAATCACTGACTTGGAAAATATTTCCGTATACCAAAATAGAGTAATCAATTACAGATTATAACAATAACACTAGGAAATCACAAAACTTTGCAGGTAAAGTTACAATGAGAAGATTCAAACAAATAATACTAAATGAATTTAAACTTCACCCCATTGCACAAGCATGTGGCTATCAGGATTCAATAGCTAAGTGGATAATGCGTTGGTGTTTGAAGTGAATGGTAATGGGTTCGAGTCCCGAAGTGAACATCAACTCTGAGATGTAGATATATCCAACTGACGAGTCCCAAATAGGATGAAACGCGCGTCAAACTGGATTCCACCACTTCTAGCCACTATCTATCTTTGCTTATAATGCTTGTGAATTAAGGCTATATCGAGGCAATATACACAGTATTCACATATGCCAATTAGAAACTGACCAGTTGCAGTTTTAAGACATCAATGTGAAGATTCAAACAAACAATACTAAGTGAATTCAAATTTATTTCTACTCTCAATTCCAAATGCTCCATCTGTATATACTAGAAGTAATAAATTTCGTCTTTATTACAGGTTTGTAAAAGTTACGAATAACAGTTGTGGATTACTCATTATATAATGAAGGTATAATTTACTTCAAATATTCTTAGAATTCCTTCGTCATGTTCTTCTAATGTTAATACCGGTTCGAGAAAATGAAAAGGGTTGGATAATGGAGTTAGCAACTACTAGCCTCTATCTATCTTTGCTTATAATGCTTGTGAATTAAGGCTATATTGAGGCAATACACACAGTATGCATATATGCCAATTAGAGACTGACCAGTTGTCATCCTAAACATCAAAGGGAAGATTCAAACAAACGATGCTAAATGAATTTAAAGTGACAATTGTTATATTCATATTGACTAATATTTAGGAAAAAAAGTTACAATCATATTATTGTTCTAATGTGAGCTCAAGTTTCAATGGGTTGTCAATACTGGGACAAATGTGGTATCCACCATTCGCATTCACTTCCTCTAGAGAATAAAAAACAACTTTCATTTCAAAACGATATACAGTGAAAAAACATGGAAATCAACATAAAATTAACCTCCTGTAAGGCTAATTTATAATTTCGAGTCTCCAATAGGGAACCGTGGATGTTCACAGCTCAAGAGTCGTACTGTAAGGCGTTAACAATTCTACTAGTAAGTTGATATTAAATGATTTAATCTTTCGGTCCCATTTATGAATAGCTTATTCCAACCTCACATGAGTGAATTCTACTTCCTATAAGTTCTCACTAGAACTCTGACAATGACTTCTCGAAGTATGACTTATCCACAAATCTAACGTGGACGGCTAAATAGAGATCAGCTTACCTTGTCAAAATTCAAGTTAAAAGTGATTCTACTCATTTCACTACACTAAATATCAAGTAAAACAGTATTTATGCCTATACATATATGTATTATGCATTGCATACGTAACAGACTTGTGTATTTCAGGTGTTCATATAATGTATCCTTGCAAATATTTTACTACTATATGTCTACCAATTCAATCTTATACACAAAAGAATCTCTAAATACATAAAGACGAATAACATTGAAAGAACTATGATTTAAATCTATTATTCACACCCGACGACAAATTAACAGTTTATACATATTGAACCTCTGCAAACACGTCATACATGTCACCTGATATTATATTAACAGTTTTAACAATGATATACGCTATCATTAATACCGCCATGTGGAAGGCAAAAACCTGTTCGGTGATTGTCTTCTAAATAGTAATGGACTATAGTAACAACCCAATCACTAGATTAGACTTGAGTTAATCGAACGTATTTCTGGTCATAGATAATTTGTTTCTCAACATTATATATATATATATAATGTGGGCACCAGGTTTCTTGGTACCTGTGTGACTTCAAATTGGATTGAGTTGTCCTGTTTAGATACTAGTGCGAAGGACTGGATGGTGTCTGGTTCTCGTAAAAACCAATGTAAAATCAATCTCTTATTAGGTTAACTTATAACTCGATGATCAAAAATAACTCCACCTAGACACATTGAGCATAGATTTCGATTATACTCAAACCACTCACCGTTTAGAATAATCTTATAGTCACACCACCTAAATTTACCGTTACACATAACGAAAATACAACTATGAAAATACAAAAGTCATGTTAACTTCAGTCTCTGAAAACACACGATAGACTGACTAATTATGATAAACTTTAATAAGTGTATTTGCGTGTACACTGATAATTTCACTGAACCCATCATAGCATCGATTAAACTTATTATAAATAAGACGATGAGATATTGACAAACTACCGATTCCATATCTTATTCCATACACCTACGACTAATGATCAACAAACTGACAATTATATACTGGAAAACCCTGTTCTACACTCGAGTAAACAACAGCACTGAAGACAACACATGAAAACATCCACAACTTTATACTACCAATTAGAATAGATGAATAATCATTACTGCTTCACATCCATCATGTTTTCACAATCACATGAAATAATCTAACAAGTGATAATAAACTACAAGAACATCGTACTCTACAATCTCTTGAGTAAACACATAATGTTTGACCATAATTGCATTATGATACGTGTAGACATCACTGTGTGTTTCTAACTCTCCTTTCACGAAAACACTTGACACAATAACAGTATCAACATTCAAACAAGTGGTGAATGATCAATATGTTGATTATCCAGTAGGTGGGAGGGTGAGGGTGGTCTGTAAACAAGAACAACAAATTGGAAACTAATTGATGGAGGAGAATATGTTGCATGAAACATATTTGTTGATTGACAAACACTCAACTCATGTAAAATCAATTTGTGAATATTGAACATTGTGACATTCATATAGTTCATCGACACGATGAAACGAACAAATAAACTGAATTGATGAACACCGGTCAATTTGTTTACTTAAACAATGACATGAGGTTGAGTATGATAGGAAGAACGGTAAGAACACAAACACCATGGTAACTGGATTAGATTATATGTTCAATTATATTTGCTCATATACTTATCATCATATCGGTTTACTGAAACTGTCTTTCTCCAAACTGTGTTCATTCTATAGGAATCGACAATCTTTGAAACGAGGAAACAGAACATTTATTATATTGCTCCCAGGATGAGATCGTTGAGTAGTATAGACCCTTGAGAAGTTGTGACTAGTGGAATTCAAACGAGTCAAGTGTGAGGCATTCACACACTCCATTCAATTGAACATTGTCGAGTGTTATTACGAATTTATTGAAATTAGATTTGAATAACACACTCTCATTGAACTGTTTACTTCAGAGTTTCAATATTGATAATATTTGTGGTTGAATATGAGATGAGAATTACGACGATGACTATTATTAAGTAACTACAATACAGTGGAAAATGCACAGATATCATGAATGAATTGAGTTTGTAAAAGTAGATTGTAGAATTCACAAGTGCACCTCAGAGGACTAAGAAGAAGAAGAAGGTGAACTGTAAGTCATCAACTGTAGATAATCATAGAAATTAATTAGTATTTGAGGTGATTATTTATATGCGCATATTCACACAGCAAATAGTAATTCCATATTTGGGAAAACCAATCGAATACATTGAAATATCCATTTTCTGTTTATCTATCACTGTTTAAGTCTCCACAATTTTGACATCTTCCTATTCAATTGTATTGTAATCGACTGTGAATGAGAGCAGTTGATAGTTGATCAGAAAAGTAGTCGGAAATCCTATCGAAATAGTTATTCACAGTATAAAATCAGATCAATATTTCCCATTTATATCCAGCTTCATTGATAAATGTTCTCTTCTGATTTCACTACAATATAAACCTTTGATAACAATCGTGAAAGTGATGGAAGTAAATTTGTGATTTATAGGGACATTCAGTACACACATGTCGTCATATTTAAGATTCTTCAGTTGCATGGCAATGCATCCTCATTGAGATGTTTACATCCAGACCAAAACCCAGTAGGTATGGTTTCAAAATTCGGTTCGCTATCTCTGGAAATGATAGGTGCCAATAATCAATGACCTGCACAGTGGATCAGAATTTGATCTGTAAGTGTCTAGTTGTACCTGTTGTTTCCGTTTGGGATTACAGAAACTCAACTTTCTTAAAAAGAAGTTGGTGATCAAATCACAATATCGAAGTAATCTGCATATTATCAATGCTGACCGATTAGTTTCAGTCCATGATATGAATAACGATCAACCAAAAACGCTTGTAAATTGAATAATTGGAATGATATTGTGGCTAAGTACGTCCTATCAATGACTACCTCTCACAGATGACTGAAGCAATCATTCTAATCCAGACTATTATTTGATCAAAATTTCCAAAAGTGGCAAGAATGATAGACTGAACATATCCCAGTGAAATTGGCTGCATTTTGTGGCTTCTGAAAGTTGAATATCCAAGAGAAAAGTGTTATGATTTGTTAGATGCACACAACTGTTCTATTCAAATTCCTTAGTTCAGTGGTGTGTCCATTCTATAGAAATTGACAATCTTTGAAACCAGGAAGCACAGAACATTTTTCACTAATCTCACAAGATGAGATCGTTGGGCAGTGTACACCCTTGAGAAGTTGTGACTACTGGAATTCAGACGAGTCAATTGTGAGACATTCACTCACTCCATTCAATTGAATATGATCGCGAATTATTGTGGTTCCATATTTAACATCCGAATACAATTGTCAACAACGATTACAAGCAATACTTATTGATTTATTTAGATGAACAGATAAATATTAATACGAAGTGCCACCCAAATAATTATGCACCACACAATGAGAAAACGAAGTTGTGAAGTGATAGAGCAAGGGAGGTGAGTATGATCAAGTGAATATAATTAAACGAGTGAAAATAAGTGGAAAAGAGTAATATATCATGGAAGAAAGAAAATCACAAGAGGATTGTCATATTGGAATCTATTCTTAGCCTCTATATCTGATAACATCTCAAGCCGCTAACCACAATCAGGTCATCGTATAGAACCGACAGATCCTAGTTCTGTACAGCTTTCTTAAAATAGGTTTGCACTAAAAATGTCGCGCTTTATCTTTTTCCACAGATTTTCGTTTCCGTCGAGAAGATGTTTTCAATCACTTAGCTAATATATTACGAATCTCTCAAGAAAGGCTACTACTAATTGTTCCTTGAGCTCTATGATCATGCTTCAATGTCAACACAACCATTACTAATACAGTTTCCTCTTTAGCTCACTTCACATTTCACTGCATATTTATATATATATATATAACAGACATTCAAATCAAAACAATATGACTTACCAGTTTTAACAGAGTTCTTTGTTTTCTTCCCAGTTGTATTATTGATACTAGAATGAATTATGTTTGAAATTTGATTACATTTATTAACACTATCCTCATGGATATCAATGGGATTCATAATATTACCATCATTATTAACTTCATGATGAGTTGGAAGTTTTGAACTCATTAATAATTTATCATTCAGTTTTGTTTTAACATTCTCATGATGCTGATGCTGCTGTTGCTGATGATGATGATGATGATTATGATGATCGAATTCTAAATTTAATTGTTCCGGTGGGAAATTAATTAAATGTGGAGAATAATATGAAGGATTATTGAAATTTAATATTGTCGGTGAAAGGCATACAGTATTATTATTACTACTATTATGATTAGTATTATTAGTATTATTCACAAAGAAATTATTGTTTAGATCTGAGTTTGTTAAATATTCCATAGTTTTTTTTTCTTTTCCCTTCTTGGTTCTGAATAAATGAATTGCCTTCAAGAAATATAAATCAATCTACAAAATAACTTATCACTAAGTGATATGAATTTATCAATGATTAAAGTAATAATAAATGAGAAATATTAATCGTTTACATCTGATTGGTTAATTAATTGGCGTTTAAAATAAACCAATCAGAAAAATTCAAACGATCTGTGGGTTTTAAAAAAAATATTTTTTAACCAATAAGAAATTAGATTCGGCCGTAACAAATTAACCAATGGTGAAAAAGAAGATTAATAACCCCCTTTGTAAAGTTATGTCAACAGATTGAAGTCATAAATTCATCTAAACAATAATTGGATGATACAAGCAAATAATATTAAGTGAATTTAAGCTTCACCGTCATTGTACAGTTAAGTGGCTATCAGGACTCTAGAGCTAAATGGATAACACGATGGTGTTTAAAGCGAACGGTACTGATATATAAGAACTTTCGTCTAAATTAGAGCGAATAGTTTCACAATATTTGGGCGTTGAGTTGATGTATTTTCTTGAAAAAGCTTGGACCAGATTGACAGGCGAAAGGTTGGATTTATTTCAAATTCTTTCGTTGAAATTTTACAAATATATTATCCTAATTAATGTCGAACGGTACTGAGTTTGAGTCCCGAAGGTAACATCAACTTTGGGATATAGGTACATCCAGTTGATTAGTCTTAAATAGGACGAAACGCGTATCCTGGTTTTCACTGCTAGCCACCATTCATCTTTGCCTATAAAACTGAAGTCATGAATAATTTGTTGAATAGCATATAACATGTTCGTGTAATCATTTAAAAAAAAACTTTTAATTCGTCTTTATTGATATTCTCAAGACTTGATAAGTCCTTGCTGATGTACAATCCTCAATAACAGGAAAAATTAATATTTTAATGTCTATTACTAACTAGCCATTTAAAAATAAAAATAAATAAGGATAGAAAACATTCTAAGAAAATAATTTTATAAAAAACACACGGCCAAAATATATATGAAAACAAAAGTTAGTTAGGATTGTAGGTATGGAATAAGTAAGCCTTTCTTAAGAGTCCCTGTGTAGACCCATGATCAGTAGAGTACAACCATTTGAAGATGACTGACTGTGTATAATGTAAACTTGATTAAACTCTGATATGATATCAGCAACAGCTGATGGTTTCCAGTCAACAGACATTCTGTATCTTGTGTAGATCATAAGTATCGGGAAATAGTTAATCAATCTGATAATCTCATTTACAGTTTATAATTATTAATGGTTGACTACCTTTGGCATACGATGAAACAATGAAATACTAGGTAGTAAATTTCTATGCACTTCAGCATATTTAAGGTTCAACTATTCAATAATAGACATTTGCAAAGTAGATGATTGAACTATCTAGTTAGTAAAGATGATAAATACACACATACTACAGTACAACTACACGTTCATCTAATGATGATTAGCATAATAATATTTTGGAAAAAGACTATGACAGTCAGAGATAGTGTCTATATACAGAATTAATAATCAGTGAACTGAATCATATCGGGAGGTAAATAGGCTTCTTGGTTAGGATTTATACATGATAATAGTAACCAATTTTTGGAGAATTTAGATTACTGGAAACCGATATGAAACAGATTTCTGTCAACTAAGATAATTTTTTAATAATTGTTATTCATTATCATATTTATGTGGAGGATTGCCCAAATTAGTGTAAACGCTTGCATTGAAGGGTCACTCTCTAAGTCTTTGACTTAAACGTCTTATATACAAGGCAATGGAGTAACGTAAAGGGCTGATGTCTAATTGTGCCTGGTAACTGAAAATAAGTTTATACATAATTATTCTTTAGAGGATCCTGTGGTCCATACATAACACTGATTTGAAGTCAGGTTTTTCAAACTCTCCATATTTACCAACTCGGTTTAAGGCCAAGACATTCACTTTTCACCATATCATTATCGTAAAAATCACCTTTCCTTCATGTGAAGTTAATAACTCGAACTTCAATCAATCTGCAATACTATGCGACCATCTTCCATTGTCTTCTTAAAGTACCGTTTCGTGTATGAGACAGTTATCCATCTCAAAAAATATTGCAAAGTGATTTTGGTTAAACCTGTACACCATTAAATACCTGTCCAGTGATGTAAGGGTTAAGGATTTGTAGAGTTGAGATCATGAGTCAATTGAAGCTAGACCACCATGGAAAACCTAGAAGCACTGGACGACCGTTTCGTCCTATTATGAGACTCCTTAGTAGTGCGTATCCACGATCCCGCACTCGCGAGCGAGATTCGAACCCAGGATCTACCAGTCTCGCACCAGAGCACTTAGCCGATGGACCACTGAGACGGCATCCAACGGTGTTAATGTCTAACTTCAACCAATCCACGAAATTGAGCAATCATTCACCAATGTCATCAGTGAGTTACTATCTCACAACAGACCTGGTTGAACTCCATTGTTTACTGCTTCTCACTAGAACTCCAGGAAATACCTCACGGAGCCAACTTTCAGGTTTTTCATAGTGGTCTAGCTTCAATTGGTTCATGATCTCAACTCTATAAAATTACTTAAATCTCCACAAAACCCCTTCTGATAAGTATTTGTGTTTAAGACAAAATATCCTGAGTTTAACTTTCGAGAGAGAGAGAGAGAAAAAAAAATCATGGATGTACATTGCTAAGGAGTTTTATACTAGGACGAAATAACTATTATTATTATTATTATTAATGACTTTATTCAATATTATAATCTGGTACAATATAGAATTCTCAGCACGAGTTATTTCAACAAGTTTTTTACCAAAACAAAAAAAGCAGAAAAGAAATGAAAAAAAGGTTTAAAAAATATCTGAGTCTGTATAAATTATCAAATTTGAGACATGCTTAAGAATACAGGTTATTTATTAGGTCAACTCTAACAAAGGTTAACGTTTACAAACGTAGCTACTCCGCCGCCACAAATCTTTTTTTATTGTTTGATCGATCCTGACGATAGATATTGAAATCATGTAATGATACTAAGCAATCGTCCTGTAAGTCAGTGAACCAAGATTCTTGAATTGTGACGACACCACAATTACGATACATGTTTTGACTTAGTAGAAATTGGAGATAGTCCACCT
Organism: Schistosoma rodhaini; assembly: GCA_944470415.2. Classification (NCBI taxonomy): domain Eukaryota; kingdom Metazoa; phylum Platyhelminthes; class Trematoda; order Strigeidida; family Schistosomatidae; genus Schistosoma; species Schistosoma rodhaini. Next base: position 5,228,782 of record OX104042.1, on the reverse strand, counting down.
TGTTAATTAGAGATTGACAATTAGAATTAAGCAGCTCTAGAATCGACATTTGATTAATATTCATTCTCTTTAATGCATATTGCCAACCACCACGATGTCTCTTATTGTACTTGTTTGTGATTTTTGCAGAGAAATGACGTAAGCTTTTCATAAACGCGCCTGTATAGGTTATGCGATTAATAGACATAATGATAAGTTAAAACAAATTAAAAAAACCCAGATAACTTGTTTAAATATTTAGATGGCAGAAACAGGTAGCCCAGGTATTCCAACAGGCCGTTAAAAAAAACTACCCAATATACTTCCAGGTTTTTACTGTTTGTTTGACTTAGTTTATTACTTGATCTCAGTATATTATTATTTCTATCAATATTATTAGTATAGACCAGACAGAAAGTATGATTGTGACAGTTAATTCTTTATTGTTCATTGTTTTCAACAATTTCTATGTATGTACATGGTAAATGATGAATTCGATGTATATTCGTTTATTATTATTATTACTTATAATTGTCACTTATTCATCTTCCGTTCCTTTTCAATATTCGATCAGAGAACATCTTCAAATGAGTGAACGGAATAAATGAGATGTGAAAGTTACTCATCTTAATTTATTATTATGACAAAAGCTTCTGATCAAAATGATAATACATACATATATATGTATATGTATATTCACAATACTTAAACCCACCCACCTCCACACACACACACAAATACATAAATATTCATGTATTCATCTAAATTAATCAAACCTAAGATAAATCCAGTTTAAACTTGTTTCATTTATTATCAGTGATAAATATCATTCTATTAAAAACACATAATTCATATCACCCACTAACCGAAGCGTCCCACCTTCACTCTGAACAGACATATAAAACTTCCTGATTTCATTCTTTTATTCATATTATTAAGTCAATTGTCTGGACTACATACGTTTAACTGCATGTCTTTCAACAATTGAAACGTTTAAGGCATTTAACCACTAAGAAGTGGTAAGATTGAGTAGAAGAGGTGGTGGCAATGGTAGATGAGTAGTAGTAGTAGTTGTTGTTGTTGTACATGGGACTGACAGCGTAGAGTGAGACAGCATAATGCAAAAAATATATACATCATTGTGTTATCTTTCATCAAATGACTTTTTCTTAATCAACCACTAAGCTTGAAAAGAGAAAAAAACAAAACATGAAAAATTTCTTGTGTTTATGGCTCCAATGGAAAGAATAACCACTGACTACTAAAATGATGAAGAAAGAAAATTGAAGAGAATAATAACAAGCGAAAATACAAAGAAATGTATGTGTGTATGTATTTGAGTTGTCTATTTAATTGCTTCATTATATTATCTTTTTATAAAATAAAACTTGTATTTTATTATTCTGTCATATTAAAATTGACTAGTCAATTCTTTCATTTTTAACCCCTTTCTATTCATTCTCTTGACCATTTTTATTACCCTAACATCTTATGGTAATATTTTTATACGTTAGCAACTAATAACTGTAACTATGGTTACAGATGGCAAGTTAAGTAGGTAATACATTAAGTTTTTGAGTTGGAAGGAACCGGGTACGAGTCCTGGTATGAAAACCAACACTATTATTTGATAGGTACATCCAACTGATGAGTTATAAATGGGACGAAAAAATTGTCCTAAATTCCACTGTTAGCTACATACCAGATATACCGACAAATTGTATTCATATTGACTAGTTTTGTTAGTGAATATTTGGGCTTAAAACTGACTAACCTCTTCCATATGAATTTATAGATCAGGTTTATGTCGATATGTCTGTACCGTGTGCATGTATTCGACAGAATAAAAACACCAGAACTCCGGATTGAGAAAACTTGAAGAATACCAGAGAATATCTGAAAGGTGAATCATTCAAACTGATTAACAACTGATATCCATAAGAAAGTAATCAATCAATTATAAGACTAGATATCAATCGATAAATACAGTCAATGCGATTGCTAAGACAAATAATGATAATTGAATCTAAGAAGAGATTCAGTTAGAGGCAAGACTATCCAAACAAACTGATATAATGTATTTATAGGATAATTAAGAAGTTCAGTTCTACATCATATAAGTGCTGAAGATGATCTCCAGTAATAAAATGGAAGCTTCCCTCTTGAATAATCTAGCATTGTGAAACAAGTATCGCGAAAAGTGACTTGTAACTGCTTAAATACAGTTTTATCTATCTTCTTAAGTCCTTATTCAATATTTTTATATACATCGTTAGCTATGACATATCTTCAGTGATCAGACTATTATAAATATATGCCAGTTACAAAGGAAGACTCGGTAGCTAAGTGGAATACCCAGTAGCATTTCAAGTGAATAATGCTGGGTTTGAGTCCCAAAGTTAACATCAACTCACTAAGATTCATGTGCATACGACTAACGAGTCTCAAATGGAGCGAAACGTTGGTCCTAAACTCCATTCCTAGCTACAATCTATCTATCTTACACCAACCATAGAAGATTAGTTGTGATTTGAATTGCTTATTGGTAATATACCTTAGACTGTGAAACTTTATGATACAGATTCGAATCCATCAGGAAACATCAATATCTTAGTACGCCTTCATGACGACTTAGACAAGAAAGAAATCTAAGTAAAACAGTTGTTCCTATCGACTTCATTCAACCAGCCAACGTTATAAAATCTAAACAATAATAATGATTAATCTGTAAAACTTGATGAAAAACGAGTGTTAACTAATTCAACCCACATTTATTATCCCAATGAATCAGATTGAGTAAAATAAAATGATTGAAAGTGATAATTTCAACACCCACACACTCACACCCATACATCCACACATGCATACACACACTCACATATACAATGAAGCGATTAGGTTACAAAAAATCTGGATAAATTTGATCAGTTCATACACAAAGAATAAAAAAAATGTTACTTTATATGGGTATGGGTAATTTATCAAAGTCGTAGTTACCGAAATTTTATTTATAACAGTTTCTATGGTATGAAATTCATACTGAATTCATTTATTTCTATTCTTCTGGTTCATTAAACTTATTCGTTCTACTGATTTTACATTTAAAAATAGACAGTCGTTTATTCATAATGGAATTATCCTTTTGTTCTCAAGTTTCTTTGAATTTTTGATTTTCTTTTGTTTTATTGTTTGATGCAGAGGAACACAGAAGTTTCCTTTAGATTATAACGAATTCTATCAATCTATCTATCCATCTACCTACCTACCTACCTACCTACCTACCTACCTACCTATCTATCTATCCATCTATCTATCTATCTATCTATCTATCTATCTATCTATCTATCTATCTATCTATCTATCTATCTATCTATCTATCTACCTACCTACCTACCTACCTATCAGCTTACCTACCTACCTTCTATCTATCTATCCATCTACCTACCTACCTACCCATCAACCTACCTACCTACCTACCTGTCTATCTATCTATCTATCTATCTATCTGTTATATCGCGTGACTCGTAATATATATACGTGCAATTAGAGAGGAGTGGATTTATTGATCGGACGCAAATGATACTTGAAAACGTACAAGCAGTCTTGAGTGCCATCCGTTCCTTCCTATCTGTCTAGCCCAGCCCATTAAGTCCGGAACACAAACAACAGCCTCGGCAATATATGAATCATTATTTACAAACACACTGGGTTTTTATACAAACCAAAGCAATCAATAAACTGATTATAACTCAAGAATCGTATGATAATAAATCAAAGATCAAAATAAAGCTCACGATAAGAGAAATACGAATATGAATAGTTTAGTTACGTAATAATTGTACAATAGGAAATAAGCATAATACACTGGTCGATAAATAGTCCTTAGAGTTACCATTCATAATTCACAAGGGGATATAACACTATCTATCTATTTTTTTAGTAAAAAGAGCTCAAGCTATACACTGATTAAGTTCATGTTTATTCCTTAATCCACAATCATTGCTGTTCTTACTGTTTGAAGCTACATTCCACATCATACATTCATCTGTGTTTGTCCAGTTTATAAATTCTATATATTGTTCAATAACCAATTTTCTCAGTTTTTACAGTGAGACATCGTCTATATAATTGTTAAAAAGGGGTACGACTTTTATAGTATTGAATATAATGTGTGTAATATATGTTATCTATATGAAACAGTAGCTTCTTGGATGAATTGTTCTTTTCTTGGACGCTTAGTCATAGATTCGAATTCCATTCCACTTATTTCCGTTTTGCGAAACAAGATATGGTCACTAACCTTTACACACTTAGAATGCAGCTGATAATCAAGTGAATTAATCAATATCTGGTAAATAGGTTAATTCTAGTCAAACAATTTCTGGACAAATTGTATGATTCTAAATAAATCAGATGGAGTTTTCTGGAGTTTAGTTTTAATTTTTATATTCTATCATCACTATGAACCATTGAGTAACTGTTTAGTTCTGGGACTAGATTACTCAACAGTTTATATCCATGACCCTCGAATTCTCCAGAACTGCTATAGAGACCTGTATGAAGATGAAACTTATCTCTGGTGACTCCTGGTTTTCAAAGAAATTCTAACTTAGATCAATCTATGATAAATACAATCTATATATTACTTTTTTATATATATTGATAATTCTGACGAAATCAGCTGCCAGTAGTAATTATCATGTTATTAGTAGTATTATTTCACTTAACTACTGGCTTTAGATATTAATTCACTGTAAAAAAAAAGTGATTGTGGTTTTTGTCTCTTCAGACTTCTCAACTTTTTACTTCACTTCTTTCTAGTATGGGATACCTCAATTGCAGTATCCACTCACAACAAAGATAATCGAATCGAAGTTCTTTAGGTCACAGGTGTGAAACAGTTGTCTAACAATCATGTTAGAAGATGATTGTGCAATGTCACAAACTGATTGAAGCTAGAAAATGTGTATAATCATATGTTAACTCAGTTGTTTATAGGATAAACGCTCTCCCTACGGTTTTAGATGAGTGCTGCTGACGAGTCCGATACTATGATCAACACAACAGTTTAGTATGATATGGTTTTCAATGATTATGTAAATAATATCACCTCACTATGCAAAATATGACATTCAACAATTATGCAATATTTGGAAATATAGGGACTGAATAAACAAAAAAAACTATACGTATATTGTTTCCATGCCTCTGAGCGGTTTTAAAACCTGGTTATATGTATATAGATATATAAACACATGTCAGTTAAATATATCTGTAAGGTTGACCGTCAAAACGCAACTCTCTTTAAAGGTTAAAATTCATTGAAGCGCAATTTTATTGTAATGAACCTGTCAACAGTAAACGGAAAATTCTTATACGGATCATACTGTTGCTAAGACTAGTTATTTTTTCTTCATTTTTCTTTTGTGTGTTTCCATGCATATGTTTCCATCAGACAATATATATATATATTTAAACATAGATTAAATTTATTCAACTGAAGGATAGGAGTGGGGGGCTGTGGTTTGAAACACAGAGAGAGAGAGAGAGAGATAAGGTCTTGTTGTTTACTTGCCTAAGGATGGCTGCTAGCTTGAGTTATTTTATTTTTTGCTTGTTTGTTTGTTTATTCGTCCAATATACGTTAGTAACCAGTTTTAAAGACAAGATCATAGATGAAAAATTAATGAATAACAGAAAACAAAAATTAGGCTTCATTTTGCGTAATTGCTGTAAGGCATTATTACGTCATTTTATCAAATGTTATATGTAATCATCTTTAAATATTAAATATATTATATTCAGGAAATGTTTCTTTGGTCAGTTAACCCCCCCCCTCCGCGATGATCTACAAACAAACAAACACCCACATACATACACATGCACAGACACACGTTGAACGATAACAATACTACCAATAATAATTATAATAATAGGATAAATTAAATCTAGCAACTGTCAAATTTTGACGATTTCTTATAGTAGGGTAACGATGATGAGAAAATATATATATACCAGTATATCAGTATAGTCGGTGATTTAATAGTTAAAAGGGACTTGATTTCCAAGACGTTTTGTAACTGGGTATCGAATGAAAGTAATAATATTCTTCGGAAAATCAATAGAGCTTAGTGTTGATCACAGAAATGGTGAACTCATTTGATTGGATGAATTTTTATCAACGTTATAATGAGAAGAGATTAAATCATATTTAATATTGATGGATAAATAAATGAGAAGGGGTTTTGTGAAGATTTCAGTATTTTCATAATTGAAATCGTGAGTCAATTGAAGCTAGACCACCATGGAAAACCTAGAAGCACCGGACGGCTGTTTCGTCCTACTGTGGGACTCCTCAGAAGTGCGTATCCATGATTCCGCACTCGTGAGATTCGAACCCAGGACCTACCAGTCTCGCACCAGAGCACTTAACTGATAAATACGAATAGTTGTTTGAATTCAATTGAGCTGAAGATGATCGATTCGATTCTTTATGATATAATCGTGAATGCGCACTATCACTAATAATTCGTACATAATGATAAAACGGATGTCTAGAATTTTCTATTTTTCAACAGTTGTTTCTTCCTATTTTGAACTCAGTCTGATGTATCTGGATTTCAAAGTGAGTTGATATTTACTTCGTGACTCAAACCCAATACTATTCACTTCAAATTCCATCGGTGTAAACATCAACACATTCTTGAATGTAGATACATATGGCTGACGAGTCTCAACTGGGGCGAAACGTGTGTACACACGTACTTATCACCACTTATCTTTATTTCTTCGAAGTAATTTATTTTACAGTATTATTGATTCTATTATTGCATTACTATGAATATAATGTTCCATTAGTATGTGCCAATGACCACACCTCAGATTAAATCAAATCCTTTGGATTAGCATCGAATGGTACAATTCTAAATTTAATCAAAATTGTAATATTGTAGTGTGTGCTACTGATATCGACAGACATAAATAGTATGTATCAACAATAGAAAGTGAAATGCCTAGAGGCAGAAGGTTAAGAAGATCAAAGGATAGAGAACGAGAACGGAGAACGATTGCTATGGAGACGAAGAAACAATCAAGTCTGATTTACATTTTGCAAATGAAGAATTTACTGTACTGTCTTCAGATTTTATTATGAGGCTCTATAATTTTGTATTCCATTACATTCGATTGTCCCCACTTGTGTTCTTGTTCACTACAGTATGTAACACGATCATTATCCAATACCATTGAAAGCAGCTTTTTTACTCCTGTCATATCTCAACTCTACGAGTCTATTACTTGATGATATTCAATGAATTCAATATATAAAGTTCCTTTATTACAAACTTTGATTGTAGATTAGAGGGGTTTCCGTGGAGTATTTAGTATTTTCATGAGTCAATTGAAGTTGAGTACTTGTGAGAAGCAGTGATCATTGGAGTTCAACCAGGTCTATTGGGAGATATCAACTCACTGTAGACAATTGATGAAACGTTGCTCAACTTCGTCGATTGGTTGAAGTTAGATATTAGCACCGTTGGATGCCGGCCGGCTCAATGGTCTATCGGTAAAGTGCTGTGGTGCGAGACTGGTAGGTCCTGGGTTCGAATCTCGTGAGTACGGGATCATGGATGCGCACTGCTGAGGAGTCCCGTAATAGGACGAAACGGCCGTTCAGTGCTTCTAGGTTTTCCATGGTGGTCTAGCTTCAGTTGACTCATGATTTCGACTATGAAAAAACTTCGATTGATCAATTTATGAATCAGTCTATTACATTTCATGTTTGTTTATTAGTTCTCTTTGTGTCTTTTCTCTTTTTGAATAAGTGGCCTAAAGCAAAGTTTTACTAGTGTACAATTTTTGATTAAACATATGTAAGAGGTATTAAAACCATAATTGGTCGATTTAATAATTAAAATAAAACTTACCCTGAAGGGATATTCAATGTTACATAAGGGTTATTAGTTAATAGTATTGTGATTATCAACATGGATTCGACTTATACACATACATAAATACACACATACATATGCATTGAAACAAGTGCATATACAATCTATTACATGTATCATCTGCAATCTGTTGTTGTTCCTCTCCTACAATCCTTATATTGCTACTTCCTTTTCAACTCATTTCTCTTCATTAATAACATGTAAAATAGTGTTTAGCCAATTTCACTTTTCCAATGAACATAGTTTATACTCTTCATAATGAAAATGACTTACAAAAAGGGTTCATTACATAACTTTCTTTATATATTTTTTAACTATAAAAGCTGACGTTTAATAAAAAGAAAAAAGAAAACGATTGGAAATGTCCTTAATGACTTTGAGTTGTACATGAGTTAGTTAGGCTTGATTGAGTATTAACTAAACTCATATTTAGGTGATGTCAGTAATGGGATTGATTATCAGGTTTATTAATGAAATTGATCAAATTGTAATTCGCCAAGCCCCTTCTTTATTGTTTTCTTTTCTTGGAGAACATATCTGTTGTATACTTTCACTCTTATTGTATCCAAAATTAAATTTTTCATATTTAACTAATTAAGTAATTAACAGAGCAGTGAATCTGTTAAATGAAATGGTCAAAAAGTGGGAGTGTACAATATCATTCGTTAAAAATCTTAAGTATGGCATAGTGGAGGTCGTTTAGATTTAGATAATTAAGAACTACAGATAACCTGGAAGTATTGGATACCCGTTTCAGTTTAGTATGATACTTCTCAGTATCTGTGCGGATCCATGACCTCACAACTGGAAATCAAATCCAGGACTTTCGGCGTTCAGTCAGTCAGTCAGCTACAACGTAGGACCACGCACATATATACATCTGTTCAAGTCGCCATACCTCGTTAACACAACAAGATGAACACCGGATTCATAGAAGTAGTCAATTTAGTGGTGGTAATATATAAAAGAAAGATTGTATATAAGTATATAGTGTAGGAAGAAAGACAGATATGAAGCAATTTTAATCTCAAGGTTTAAGGGAAGACAGAAAGTGCATACACCTACTCCATTGTGATCGATTCTGAGCCATGTCACACAGAGTCTCCAATCATTGATTACGACAGTCGCGCGGACTCCAACCAAGTAGTCTGCATCTACCAACATGGCTTAGACTACGAGTTAGTGACTTCAAGCTCTGATGAAAAGTTTTGATTTGGCAAACCCTAGCTCTCTTCCAACCATCCCCTATACTAGTCAGTATAGCGCGTCGTGGTAATCGGTGTTCAGGCATACGTAACACATGGCTCAGCCATTGAATCCCAGCTCAGTAATCTAGAAATTAATCGAATATCTTGAGTTTGATTTCCAGTCGCAAAACCAAGTATACACAATTCCACTGAGTAGTCCCATGATAACCTTACACTAAGAAGAAATGACCGTTTCGTGAATCCAGATTGATAATGGTAACCATATATATCATTGTTGAAAGCGTGAGTCAAGTCAGCATATAATTAATATAATAATATGCTCACTAGTGATTTCGAGAAGTATATCTAGGAGCTCTAGTGAGAAGCAGTGACCAGTGGAGTTCAAAACCACGTCTGTTGTGAGATAGGAACTCACTGAAGACAATTGGTGAATGGTTGCTCAACTTCGTGGATCAGTTGAAGTTAGACATTAACACCATTGGATGCCAGCTCAGTGGTCTATCGGTTAAGGGCTTCGGCTCGAGACTGGTAGGTCCTGGGTTCGAATCTCGCTCGCGAGAGCAGGTTCGTGGATGCGCACTGCTGAGGAGTCCCATAATAGGACGAAACGGCCGTCAAGCAGTACTTTCAGGTTTTCCATGGTGGTCTAGCTTCAATTGACTCACGCTTTCAACAATGATAAATACTAAATCTCCACAAAACCCCTTCTATGATTAATTAATATATATATATTTGAAAAAATCTCAGTGCCATAATCTATAATTTCATGTACATACAATGTGTTCTTTACAATTGGTATTCAATTTCGATGAATATTCATAAGAGAGTGCCCCCAAATGCCATGGTACTACCCAGGGTGAGTAGAGTCCTATCTCTCTCTCTCTCTCTTTCGAAATGCCTTATCATGGCCATGCGTATGCAGCCTCCGCCAGAGAAATCCTACTCGCTGCCTTCTCACGTCAGCAATGTCGTTTACGAAATTGAGAGAACGAAAAGCGAATGTCCATTAGTGGCTTTCACTAGATTGTTGGATATAGAGGATCTACCTAAGGGAGTTGGAAAACTCTGAATTCGGGCCAATAGTGCACATGGGCTCCAGGATGTCGAATGAATAAATGGCATATGAACCTATCCTAGGTTAACGGCTACCATGGGACTGCATTTCCTAACGTTACTTCACTGCTTTATGGATTGCAACTTTGGGTCAAAGGCTCTGACAGTGGTCTCCTAAGAAGACCACCTGTTTCACTTTGGGCGCCCGGACAGTATTCCAACCCTCATACAAATCGAATGATAGAATGTGGCACATATATACTTGGTATTTGCATGTAGCGATGTTTATGTGTACAAATAAATAAATGAAATCATGAGTGAATGAATATATTCTCAATGTTTATTTTATTATTCAATCTATTATTCGAGACTGGACAGGATATGCTTTCATGAATGATCTTGACTGAATTCAGTCAGTCAACTTGAAATTTACCCACTAGTCTAAGTGACTGGAATTCGCATGTACTATGTCTTAGTTTAAGGTGTTGGTTAGAGGTAGTCGACAGGGAACGCTGAACATAAACTTCATATCAATCAACAGTCGTCAGGCAGGTCCACTTGTAATCATTCAGTTGCAGCCTAAACAACACAGTCGTAACGTCTTGAGCTGTAAAGCTGGATGACATAAGTTTGAGATTACGGGTACAGATTCTTGACATACCAACTAGCACAAAACCTAGTCCCTGGTTTTCCTGCTAACTACTCTCAATCATATAACACTATTTAATGACCTAAAGATAGTTTACCTTCATGAATGAATGAGTTTCCCGATATATTACCCTGATCATTTAACGCATCTAACATTCGATGTATTAACTTATAATAATCAAACTTGACATAGGTATACACACACTCAAACTTCACTATGGTTCATAGGGTTATAACAAGTAAGAACAATAGAAATAAGTAGACAAATTAACTAACTAACTAACTAAATTACTTACTTACTTACTTGCATACTTACTTACTTACTTACTTACTTACTTACTTACTTACTTACTTACTTACTTACTTACTTACTTACTTACTTACTTACTTACTTACTTACTTACTTACTTACTTACTTACTTACTTACTTACTTACTTACTTACTTACTTACTTACTTACTTACTTACTTACTTACTTACTTACTTACTTACATACTTACTTACTTACTTACTTACTTACTTACTTACTTACTATTGAATTTCCTTTTTCTTTCAAATAAATGTAGATAGTAAAAACAATATGAAATTGGGATAGTTTCTTTTATGAATAAGGTCCTATTCATTAAAAAGACAATCAGCAAGAGAATGGGTAGTGTTAGACACTGATGGATGAAGATGATAGATCAAATCAATGAATGAATGACTAGTTAATTGAATAGAAGTATATAAGATCTAAACTGTCAATTCTATTCTTTCTTCAAGTATAAATGACCATGTTTTGTTGTATTAATATTCATTATAATAGTTATAGTATTATTCTATTCATTGTATAATGAATAATAAACTAACGATAGACTTTCTATTTTAGTATAAATAATGCACACATTGTTCGAATTAAACCTTGGTCTCTAGTTGTCTAGTTATTTCATATTTCTCTATATGTCTCTATGTCATTTCTACGTTACTTCAACATGAATATCTTTTTGTAGATTGTTTGAAGTTATTCATCAACAGTGTTGGATACAGACTAAGTAGTCTAAACGTTAAGTATTCACGGCAGATAGGAGGCCATATGGGTTCAAGCCCTAGGTGTGGGGTCGTGTTTAATCACTGTTGAGGAGCCCTATACTGGTGTGGTGTGGTCTACTTATATCCACATAAGTAGTATATGGTGATGGCCAGATATAGAATGTATTTTGGCAGAAGATCAATAAGGAACGAACAGGAAGGAAGTGCAATTGGTAAGAAAATGAATGAATAATGAAATCAGAGAAAACGAACTGATATTTGCTGAAGGAACAGTTAAGATTGAGATAATTGATTGTTATTTTACAAATTAACTGTTTACTGTATGGTTATCAGTTTGTTGTTGTTCCCACTCGTGTTCTCATTCACTACACTTTTACCAAGTATTCAGTTACATTTCATTGAAATTATGAACCGATCTAAGTTAGACCAACATTGAAGACCTGCAATTACTGAACTGTTATTTCATCTTAGTATGGGACAATTCATTGGCAGTGCTCATCTACGACCCCGCAAATGGGAATCGAACCAAGGACTTCAAGTTTTACATGAGAACATTTAACCTCTAAACCACTGAGTAGTCATCCAACGGTTTTAGCGTCTAACTTCAAACAACCTACGATAATGAGTGACCACCTTCCATCGTCTTCAGTGAAGAACTGCCTCACACCTCATACGGATGCCAGCTCAGTAGTCTAGAGGCTAAGCATTTGCTCGCGTGACTGAATGTCTCGGATTCGATCGCTACGTAGAGTTGTAGATGTACACCGATGAGACGTCTCATAATCGGACGAAACGATTGTCCAGTTAAAAGTATTTTATTTTATTTTGCATATATATAGATATGCACACACGAATCTTATTTATATAGTGTTAAGAAATAGATCGAATTGAATGTATTAATGAGAACATATCTAATTCAGTATTTTTAACAGAATACTCCTAAATAGAGGTAATTTAAGTCTACCAGCATTTATCCATTAGATTGATTTGTCACTTATGGAATTGTTATGTTCAATAATGAATCAGAGTTTGTTTGATTTTTAGCATCATACTGATTCTGTTAATTGGTTTGATAGTTTTGTGTTTAGTAGATAACTTAGTGAGATCATAATTTATGGACGACCTGTGAGTGATGCCTTACTGACCTCAGGGAATATCCACCTAACAACTAAGACTAAATGAGGGTTATAAACTACTGTAAGAAACTAGGATTATAATTCATTGTTGATAGTTAGTGTTATGAATTAGAATTAAGGTTTTCATTACGAACTGACATTAGCTAAAATGCCAAAAACGCTATTTAGTTAAATGGATGGGTGAATTTCGTGCCTGTTATTGTAAATCTGATTGGTTTGTCCATAAATTATAGTCTCGCCGTTACTTTCAGAGTACAGATACATCTTTACTGATGATTAAATCAAATATACCATATTATTTTCATGGTTAATGTTATCTGTCTCTAATTATCCAATTGTGGTTTATTAAACCTATCGGGGAAACCAAACCGGTGCCAAAACTGAATAAAAATTAGATAAACTGAAACCTCCAGAACCGTTTTATTCAACCACGTCTGTTGTGAGATTTTTATAAGGTTTTAGTGAATTGTTCTTCACAGTCGATTAAAATACAGTTGATTAGGAAGGTGTTAAACTTGTCGAAACTTAGACAACAGTGATAGATTAACAGAAAATGAATATTTCAATGTATTCGATTGGTTTTCCCAAATATGGAATTACTATTTGCTGTGTGAATATGCGCATATAAATAATCACCTCAAATACTAATTAATTTCTATGATTATCTACAGTTGATGAGTTACAGCTCCCCTTCTTCTTCTTCTTCTTAGTCCTCTGAGGTGCACTTGTGAATTCTACAATCTACTTTTACAAACTCAATTCATTCATGATATCTGTGCATTTTCCACTGTATTGTAGTTACTTAGTAATAGTCATCGTCGTAATTCTCATCTCATATTCAACCACAAATATTATCAATATTGAAACTCTGAAGTAAACAGTTCAATGAGAGTGTGTTATTCAAATCTAATTTCAATAAATTCGTAATAACACTCGACAATGTTCAATTGAATGGAGTGAGTGAATGTCTCACACTTGACTCGTTTGAATTCCACTAGTCACAACTTCTCAAGGGTCTATACTTCTCAACGATCTCATCCTGGGAGCAATATAATAAATGTTCTGTGTTTCCTCGTTTCAAAGATTGTCAATTCCTATAGAATGAACACAGTTTGGAGAAAGACAGTTTCAGTAAACCGATATGATGATAAGTATATGAGCAAATATAATTGAACATATAATCTAATCCAGTTACCATGGTGTTTGTGTTCTTACCGTTCTTCCTATCATACTCAACCTCATGTCATTGTTTAAGTAAACAAATTGACCGGTGTTCATCAATTCAGTTTATTTGTTCGTTTCATCGTGTCGATGAACTATATGAATGTCACAATGTTCAATATTCACAAATTGATTTTACATGAGTTGAGTGTTTGTCAACCAACAAATATGTTTCATGCAACATATTCTCCTCCATCAATTAGTTTCCAATTTGTTGTTCTTGTTTACAGACCACCCTCACCCTGCCACCTACTGGATAATCAACATATTGATCATTCACCACTTGTTTGAATGTTGATACTGTTATTGTGTCAAATGTTTTCGTGAAAGGAGAGTTAGAAACACACAGTGATGTCTACACGTATCATAATGCAATTATGGTCAAACATAATGTGTTTACTCAAGAGATTGTAGAGTACGATGTTCTTGTAGTTTATTATCACTTGTTAGATTATTTCATGTGATTGTGAAAACATGATGGATGTGAAGCAGTAATGATTATTCATCTATTCTAATTGGTAGTATAAAGTTGTGGATGTTTTCATGTGTTGTCTTCAGTGTTGTTGTTTACTCGAGTGTAGAACAGGGTTTTCCAGTATATAATTGTCAGTTTGTTGATCATTAGTCGTAGGTGTATGGAATAAGATATGGAATCGGTAGTTTGACAATATCTCATCGTCTTATTTATAATAAGTTTAATCGATGCTATGATGGGTTCAGTGAAATTATCAGTGTACACGCAAATACACTTATTAAAGTTTGTCATAATTAATCAGTCTATCGTGTGTTTTCAGAGACTGAAGTTAACATGACTGTTGTATTTTCATAGTTGTATTTTCGTTATGTGTAACGGTAAATTTAGGTGGTGTGACTATAAGATTATTCTAAACGGTGAGTGGTTTGGGTATAATCGAAATCTATGCTCAATGTGTCTAGGTGGAGTTATTTTTGATCATCGAGTTATAAGTTAACCTAATAAGAGATTGATCTTACATTGATTTTCACGAGAACCAGACACCATCCAGTCCTTCGCACTAGTATCTAAACAGGACAACTCAATCCAATTTGAAGTCACACAGGTACCAAGAAACCTGGTGCCCACATTATATATATATATATAATGTTGAGAAACAAATTATCTATGACCAGAAATACGTTCGATTAACTCAAGTCTAATCTAGTGATTGGGTTGTTACTAGAGTCCATTGCTATTTAGAAGACAATCACCGAACAGGTTTTTGCCTTCCACATGGCGGTATTAATGATAGCGTATATCATTATTAAAACTGTTAATATAATATCAGGTGACATGTATGACGTGTTTGCAGAGGTTCAATATGTATAAACTGTTAATTTATCGTCGGGTGTGAATAATAGATTTTAATCATAGTTCTTTCAATGTTATTCGTCTTTATGTATTTAGAGATTCTTTTGTGTATAAGATTGAATTGGTAGACATATAGTAGTAAAATATTTGCAAGGATACATTATATGAACACCTGAAATACACAAGTCTGTTACGTATGCAATGCATAGGACATATATGTATAGGCATAAATACTGTTTTACTTGATATTTAGTGTAGTGAAATGAGTAGAATCACTTTTAACTTGAATTTTGACAAGGTAAGCTGATCTCTATTTAGCCGTCCACGTTAGATTTGTGGATAAGTCATACTTCGATAAGTCATTGTCAGAGTTCTAGTGAGAACTTATAGGAAGTAGAATTCACTCATGTGAGGTTGGAATAAGCTATTCATAAATGGGACCGAAAGATTAAACCATTTAATATCAACTTACTAGTAGAATTGTTAACGCCTTACAGTACGACTCTTGAGCAGTGAACATCCACGGTTCCCTATTGGAGACTCGAAATTATAAATTAGCCTTACAGGAGGTTAATTTTATGTTGATTTCCATGTTTTTTCACTGTATATCGTTTTGAAATGAAAGTTGTTTTTTATTCTCTAGAGGAAGTGAATGCGAATGGTGGATACCACATTTGTCCCAGTATTGACAACTCATTGAATATTGAGCTTACATTAGAACAATAATATGATTGTAACTTTTTTCCTAAATATTAGTCAATATGAATATAACAATTGTCACTTTAAATTCACTTAGTATTGTTTGTTTGAATCTTCACATTGATGTCTTAAAACTGCAACTGGTCAGTTTCTAATTGGCATATGTGAATACTATGTATATTGCCTCGATATAGTCTTAATTCACAGGCATTATAAGCAAAGATAGATAGTGGCTAGAAGTGGTGGAATCCAGGTTGACGCGCGTTTCATCCTATTTGGGACTCGTCAGTTGGATATATCTACATCTCAGAGTTTATGTTCACTTCGGGACTCGAACCCATTACCATTCACTTCAAACACCAACGCATTATCCACTTAGCTATTGAATCCTGATAGCCACATGCTTGTGCAATGGGGTGAAGTTTAAATTCAATTAGTATTATTTGTTTGAATCTTCTCATTGTAACTTTACCTGCAAAGTTTTGTGATTTCCTAGTGTTATTGTTATAATCTGTAATTGATTACTCTATTTTGGTATACGGAAATATTTTCCAAGTCAGTGATTACCAGATCCTAGTAATTGAATGATTAATACACTGGATATTTGAAGTAAAGTATGTCATATTCAGATCTCGAGTCAAAATACCAACATCAGTTTGTTGATATATAAATCCATCTTTCTGGATTGCATTGCTATCTACTATTAATCTTTACTTACAAAATGTGTTATTTTATATAATTAGGAACGAACCAACCATTTGAAACCTAGCAGTTGTTAAAATTGTACCTTGTAAATTAGGAGAGAGAGAGAGAGGGGGGACATGTTGACAATCCGAGTTGAGCACCTTTTTTCAGTAGTAGTAAAAGTCTTAACTAATTCAAATATTATTATCAGTATGGGAATTTGTGAAGATTGTAGTATTTTCACAGTTGAATCCATAAGTCGATATAAGTCAGACCACCATTGAAGACATGGAAGCAGTGGACAGTCATTTCCTCCTAAAGGTTAAGCGTTCGTGTACGAGACCGAAGCTCCTGGGTACTGGTTACATGTGCAGAATCGTGGATGAGCACTGTTGAAGAGTCCCATACTACGACGTAACGGTAGTCCAATGCTTCCAGGTCTTCAATGATATATATAGTCTAGCTGTAATCAACTTGTGAATTCAACTATATTTGAAGACAGTATCACATTCCTTTAATGATCTAAAAGCTCATCTCATCACCTGTTTTCACCATCTTCATTACAAGTTTGTTTTTTGTTTAACACATCAAAAGCTAAACGTTATAAATTATAGTCCTGATAATCTTTTCTTCTAATAACCTTGGTAACTGATTGCGTGAATTTAACCTTATTTCACATTGAACTAGTCAATAATTAGATAGATAGACAGACACACACATATACACACATAGATATACAGACAATCATCAAGTGTAGAAGAATGCTATCCCATGTTTATATATCAGTTATGATCATCTAAGTAGTCAGAGTGTATTCTAACATCACCGTTTCATATCTCATTATTATGATCATCGAGATTCATTATATTTACCTCGATGATGTTAATTTGTATCAATGTTGTTAAGGTAAAGGAGTAACAATCAAAACCATTGAATACAATTAGTAATTAAGAGAGAGAAAAAATACTACCTTTTATATGAGTAATGATAGTATGACCACAATGATGGAATGATAGAGATAATAAATATCAGATCATGTGAGGATACTACTTCAATTGTTGTTAGTATTCATTAAATTTTGATTTGTTGACATGTTATTTATTAAAAAAAAGTTTACACGCAAGAAGAATTCACAAAGGTTGATTGATGAATAGTCCATACACTGTATATTCAGTTGAATAAGATAGGTTTCTATCTTTGTTTCTTTATTTGTTCCTCCTCTAAAACAGATTGAGTTCAAATGGTAAGATCACGAAAGGAGAGAAGAAACAAAAATAAACACATTTATTATTGATCAGAAAGGGTTTTGTGGAGATTTCAATATTTTCATAGTTGAAATCACGAGTTAATTGAAACTAGACCACCATGAAAAATCTGGGTTCGAATCTCACGAGCGTGGGATCGTGGATGCGCACTGCCACTGAGGAGTCTCATAATAAAACGAAACGGTCGTCCAGTGCTTACAGGTTTTCCATGATGGTCTAGCTTCAATTGACTCATGATTTCAACATTTATTATTATTATTATTATCGGTATCGTACAAGAAAAGGATTTTTTTCATTAAAATCACTAACTGATCTAAATTCGATCACCATTGAAAACTTGGAAGGACTGGAGGGTAGTCTTGTCCTAGTATGGGACAAAACCAGTGGTGAATGCAGGAGCCAAATGTAGAGCCTTAGTTTTCATACATGAATGTTTAATCATTAAACCATCAGCCAATAATTTATAAATCAAACTTTAATCAATTTGTGATCATGCTCAACCATCCGTCATTGCTTATGGTAGATTATGATCTTACATCCAATATGATTGAACTTCACTAGAGTTTAGGCATTCGGATGCGAGGTCAAAGGTCACGGGTTCGAGTCCCGATTGTGGGGTCGTGTGTACACACTAATGATGAGTCCGATATTATGACGAAATGGCTGTCTGGAGCTTTCCGGCTTTTAATAGATGTCTAGTCGAAATCAGTTCGTCATTTAACTTTGAAAAGTTCTAAATTATTTTGAAGTCGGTTATGTTTAAGTGCATTTGTATGCTCCCCCCCCCAGAAAAAACAATACAACAATGAGTTTGAGTTGCGTACAAAATACTACTAATTCAAGTAATTTACTCATTCATTGTTTAAATAAATATAAGTCAGCTATCCACCTTGCTTTTATTCAGTTAAAATCTTTTTACGTGAATTATTGGTTAAAGGGTTGTGAAATATCGTGAATTGATTGAAGATAGACAATGACACCGTTGAGTGCTCAAGCATGTTATAGATGATTTCGGGTTTGAGTCCCATGGAAGGGAATGCAGGTTAACACTGTTGACGAGTTCCATACTGGGACGAAACGACCGTCCAATGCTTCCAAGTTTTCAATGGTAATTTAGCTTAGGTCGACTCATGATTTCAACTGTGAAAATACTACAATCTGCACAACTCCCCTACTAATTATCGATTTGTGAATTACTAAGTTGTGTAGAGGGTGTTTATTTCGTATGGATATGGGCACCCGACAGATTTAAAGAAACTGGGTTCCAGGAAAATAATAAGAAGCTCCATAGTTATTCTTTCACGATAACCAGATAGTTAGTAAGTGTTAAAGATAGGAAAACAATTGATAAACAAACAAAATTAACATTTATTGTAGGTATGATGCATGATCAACTCGTCAATCACACCAAGTCAGGGAAGGAAGCAAGAACAAAGATTCGGACAGTAGAATAACATGATAATTCATTTTATTTCGTTCCGTTTTGATCAGTTTCTGTTTACATAATATGAAATATTGAAATGTAATCAAGGTTAAATAAATGTCAGTCAGTCAGCTACAACGTAGGACCAGGTACATATATGCATCATTCCAAGTTGCCATACCTCGTTAACACAACAAGATCAACATCGGATTCATAGAAGTAGTCAATTTAGTGGTGTTAATATATAAAAGAAAGATTGCATATAAGTATATAGTACAGGAAGAAAGACGGATATGAAGCAATTTTAATCTCAAGATTTAAAGGAAGATAAAGAGTGCACACAATTACCCCATTGTGATCGATTCCGAGCCATGTCTCAGAGAATCTCCAATCATTGGTAACGATGGTCTGCATCTGCCAACATGGCTTAGACTAGAAGTTAGTAACTTCAAGCACTGATGCCACATTTTCGTTTGGCCGTCCTTAACTCTCTTCCAACCATTGCCAATACTAGTCAGCATAGCGCGTCGTGGTAATCGGTGTTCAGGCATACGTAACACGTGATCCAACTATCTCAGTCGATGAAGATTCATGACCTCATCAAATGATTTACCATCATCATTCCCTAATACCCTGTGTCTAACCTCACTTACATATATGTGCTGAAAATGTCTACACAACTGAAGTTGTTTTACAGTATAGTATAGCAGAGATGTAAATAAATTTAAAAGGCTCAATAAATATTATCGACTTAATGTCAGATATGAAGCACCAGTTAATGAGTTACTTGTTACTTGATAATCATCGTCATTCTACAATGAACTAAGCTTATCAACAGTGACTCGATATCTGTAGGGCAGTAACTAACTGGATTCAGTACCTCTGAAAATAACACACTTAGGGTTTGAAACAAAAAAACACACACTGATTTTGAGTCTCAAAGTAAATGTGAACATAGAGATCTGGCACAAATCTTCAATTGAAGAGTCCTAAACAGGACGAAAGTTAAATGATGGATTCCATTACTAATCACTATTCAGTTTTACTACAGTCGTTATGACTAAAATAAAAAGATAATCATTTTAGGAAATCCACGTAGATATAGAAAATGAATAGAGAAATACCAAAAAGTCTACAAATAGAAATATCTATCAATCTAATCCTTCCTTGTTAGTTGTTGATTTTTTGTAAAACAATACTACCTGTATATTACCCAAGGGGTCAACTTGACAATTATACATTTGGAAATTAAGGTTAAGTGCAGATATATGTGTGTTTATATAAATTGTGCATAAATATATGTATGCTCATTTGTTTATTAGTAAGTTGTATTATTGAAGAAAACACACAGGCAAAGAAACAATCCCTTCCTTAGAAAAAAAGGAGGAAAGCGTTGAAAGTTGTTACATGTTCTAGAGGTCAGTCATAATGTAATACACTATTAGTTTCGTGATCATTCAACAAGCCTTTAAATATTATATTCTTGTCAATAAAAGTGTAATTCTATATTGAAATGATTTCCTTTGAATTAATCTGAAAGATGTGTGTTGAAGATTATTGAATTGATCTTGGTTAGATAATCCGTGAACATGAGAAAGTATTGGTTTGGGAAGATTCAAACAAACAATACTAATTGAATTTAAACTTCACCCCATTGCACAAGCATGTGGCTATCAGGATTCAATAGCTAAGTGGATAATGCGTTGGTGTTTGAAGTGAATGGTAATGGGTTCGAGTCCCGAAGTGAACATCAACTCTGAGATGTAGATATATCCAACTGACGAGTCCCAAATAGGATGAAACGCGCGTCAACCTGGATTCCACCACTTCTAGCCACTATCTATCTTTGCTTATAATGCTTGTGAATTAAGGCTATATCGAGGCAATATACACAGTATTCACATATGCCAATTAGAAACTGACCAGTTGCAGTTTTAAGACATCAATGTGAAGATTCAAACAAACAATACTAAGTGAATTCAAATTTATTTCTACTCTCAATTCCAAATGCTCCATCTGTATATACTTGAAGTAATAAATTTCGTCTTTATTACAGGTTTGTAAAAGTTACGAATAACAGTTGTGGATTACTCATTATATAATGAAGGTATAATTTACTTCAAATATTCTTAGAATTCCTTCGTCATGTTCTTCTAATGTTAATACCGGTTCGAGAAAATGAAAAGGGTTTGATAATGGAGTTAGCAACTTGATCTTGTGAAAAATCTTGCTAGAAAAACGTTAACCCAAGTCCTTTTTAAATGTTATCACAGAATTTATGATTAAATTGTAACTTGTAGATCCTCCTACATAAAAATATTTACGAGGTAATTCATTTGGCGTTGCAAAAAATTAACAGAATGGAGATTTGTGGAGATACTAGTAATTTTAGTAGTTTAATTCATGTAAGCTAGATTACCATTGAAAACCTGGAAGCACTGGACGACCGTTCGTCGTGGAGATCTAATGAAAAGCCGTGACCAGAAAAGTCCAATCTGTGTCGGGTGGAGACAGTTATCTATCTCACAGAATGAATGAAGGGTTGTGAAAGATCATGGATTGATTGAAATTAGACAGTAACACTGTTGGGTGCTAGCTCAGTGGTCTAGCGGTTAAGAGTTCACACATGAGACAGATGGTTCTGGGTTTGAATTCCATTTGTGGGATCGTATATACGTATTGTTGAGGAATCCTATACTGAGATGGAATGACCGCCCAATGCTTCCAAGTTTTCAATGATGATTTAGCTTAGACTAACTCGTAAATTCAACTAGTGAATACGCAGAATTACAACAGAGGACAGTTTTATCGTCTTTAAATTCAATAAACTAGAAATATTTTTTTAAACAAAACATACTTAAGGGGTTGTTTGTGTAGATTTTTAGTAATTTTTTATATATAATTTAAATCATGAGTCAATTGAAGCTAGACCATTATGGAAAACTTGGAAGCATTGGACGGCCAACTAATTCTATTGTGGGACTCCTCAGTGACAGTGCGCATCCACGATCCCACTTCGCGACATTAAAACCCATATACTTAGTCATATAAAGTTGATCAGTTAATTTGATGATCTTAAATCCTATAAAGAAGAACCCAGTAATAAATGAAAGTGATTTTTTTATTATTTCATTATAAAATAAAATGATCCCTATTCTTTTCTTTCTCTCCTCCCATAATTTCTTTTTACCATGTCTCCTTGATTTTCCAAAGCAATATGTGTATGTATGTATTTGTTTGTGCATGTATGTATGGAAATATGTATGTATGTGTGTGTATACTGATAACGAATTCAAAAGATTTGAAGTAACCTTTGATCATAAACAAAATAACTGATCTCTATCAGTGTGTTTCTATGTATTTATTTATTTGTGTATTTTTGTGTTGTACATACCAAGGGGGGTGTATGTCTATGTATGTATGTAGTATATGTATGTTTGTGTGGTTTGGGTAGATAGACAAAGGGAGAACAATTAGTCCCATTATTATTATTATTATTATTATTATTATTATTATTATTAAATTTATTATTTATATTAATTAAAAGTAGTATATCATGTAAATTGATCTAGGTTGATTGATCTTTATTTAATATTAGAGACAATATTCAATCATAATTATGATATTGACAACTGATATCTTCCATTCAATGATAATAAATGTCTACTTATTATTATTATTTATTAGTTGGAAGTGGATCGGACATACATTACGAAAATCATAAATATGCATCACGACTCAATCCTTAACCTGGAATCCGGCAGGGTAGCAGAAAAGAGGAAGGCCAAAGAACACACTACGCCGGGAAATAGAAGCAGATATGAAAAGGATGAATAGCAACTGGAAAGAACTGGAAAGGAATGCTCAGGACAGAGTTGGATGAAGAATGCTGGTGTGTGGCCTATGCTCCTCGACGAGGGGTAACAAGCGTAAGTAAGTATTATTAGTGGTATTATTAATAATGAGTAAAAGTTTGACTTCCGTATACCTTGGAAGTAATAAGTATCGATTATTTTTTATATCACAATTGATTGATTACTGGATGGTGATCAATATCATGCGTGTCAAGTCCTTCTTAGTGCTGATCGAATGCTATCGATCAAGTTACAATGTGGCCACTAGTCTAGGTGGTTCGACACTGAGTGCAATACGTTGAGATAAGGGGGGGTTCATTTTCGCATACCCTGGGAGTAATAAGTAACGTTTATTTTTTATATAATATATGTAGTTCATTAATGTAGATGATTTGTGTCGAATGACTGTCAGCTTATTCGCGTTAGATAGGAATGGTGTGATGAACTAATTAACTTCGAAGTCATACCAAAGTACAATGGCTGCTATGAAGACCTTATAAAATAAAGGATATTATGACAGAAAAATATATTGGTAAGGGTAGGTACAAGAAAGAGAGTGTGACCACCACCATATGGTCTAGTCCATGAAGTGTGTTTAGTTGATGCGTGTTGGTTATCCATAGGGCTTGATAAGGAACGGTGAACTGTTCGACATTTAGTATCAATTACTGAAGAATAAAAGTAATTGATGTGAATGTAAAAATAAAATTGCACACATAACTTACTTATTTACCTACTCTTGTTACCCCTCGTGGAGGAACTCTGTCCTGGGCAATACTCTCCAGTTCTTTCCAGTTAACGTTCATTCTTTTCATATCTGCTTCTATTTTCCGAAGTAATGTGATTTTTGGCCTTCCTCTTTTCCGTTTCCCTTCCGGATTCCAAGTTAGGGTTTGCCTCATGATGCAGTTCGGTGATTTCCTCAATATATGTCCGATCTACTTTTAAAGTCTTTTCCTAATTTATTCTTCAGCTGGACATTGGTTTGTCCTCTCCTACAAAAGGCTGTTGCTGATGGTATCCGGTCAGTAAATGTTGAGTATTTTGCGTAAACAACTGTTTATAAATACATGTACCTTCTTGACGATGGATGTAGTAGTTCTCCACGTTACAGCTCCATACAGTAGGACTGACTGTCTTGACGTTCGTATTGAAGATTCTGACTTTGAGATTAGTTGACAGTTGTTTTGAGTTCCATACATTCTTCAACTGTAGAAATGCTGTCCTTGCTTTGCCAATCCTCTCCTTTGCATCTGCATTAGATGGTCCTTGTTTATCAACGGTGCTTCCCAGGTACGTGAATGTTTCCATCTCTTCCAGAGTTTCGTTTACACTGAAACAACTATGATTATTATTTGTAGTTAAGCATTGTATTAAAGTGATCGTAACATTAAACAAAGTGACTATTCGATTAATGCAGTTTGGACGATGTTGTACGCAGACAAACAAGACTCAAACTACAAGGAACCGTCAATTCGATATTCCTATCCAGTGAAGTTTGAATAAGGAACAATAAAACAACCGAACATACAAAATAACAATAAATTACTCATAAATACATAAACCAGAATTTTCCACACAATAGAGACATTCTGTCTGGAAATATTTAATATTTATTGAAGAGAAATCTTTACATACAAATTTATGGCTCTTTATTAAACATGTTTCAGCATGTTCCTTACCATCATCGTCATCATCATCTGATTGACAGATACTGGACAGAATTTGACTGAGTTTCAAAACACCCATTATTATCGCCATCAGTTTTATTGATATATTCTCCATTTTTTACTCCTTAGATATCTGATGATCATCTATAAATTTCAACCTTAATAAAAATATAACAAGTTCAGCGGCCTAGAGTTTGAACGAGTGTTATGAGAGCTGGAAGTCCAGGGTACGACACCTAGTGATGTCGTGGATACATACTGTTTACCAATCCTATACAAGGATGAAACAGCCTTTTGGTATTCTTTAGTTGTAAGATGGTGGTTGGAGATGGTCAAAAAGAAACCCTGGACCTGGCTTTCATGCTACTTGGCATTCGTCAGCAAGTTGTACCTGTACTCTTGAGGGAACTGGTGGTCCCTGACAGATTCGATCCCGTGTCACTCAGCTTCACAATCAGAGACCTTACCACTGAGCTATTCGGGCCGCGACCGACCTCCTGTAGGACTGAGATGTAATCACAGTTGACTGATCGAATCCGTCATAGAGCACCAGTTCCCTCAAGATCATAGGTACATATTGCTGACGAGTGTCAATTAGAACAAAACTCGGGTCCAGGGTTTCCTGTTGACCACCTCCAACCACCATCTTACCTCAACATAGTGCACGCAGTGTCAAGCCATTTAGACTAGTGGCCACGTAGCAATTTGATCGATAGCATTCGATCAGCACTAAGAAGGACTTGACGCTCATGACATTGATCATTACCCAATGATCAATCAATTGTGATTCATTAGTTGTGTTTATTATGATCTATGAAATCCAATAGTTTACTATATTCCCTACTCCAATGTTACTCAAAGATCTCAATAAAATTACTGAATATCTGATGGTAGAATACACGACATCTATTTCATCTAACTTTGGGATTCGTCAACTAGATGTATCCTCATCCTGGTGGTAATGTGTTTTAGTGTATTAGACCAACTGCGATCTGGTTTAATTTTGTTATTTCAATTTAGAATGATCCATAAATTTTCAGGATAAGGTTTTGTGAAGATAAGAGAATTTTCATGATTTTTAAACCATGTTTGTATTCTCGTTAATAACAGTATATTCATTAATTAATTTCTGATTGATACTTCAAATTTGTAAAAATACTAATACCAACATCAATACTACTAATAATACTACTAAAAAGGATACTACCACTACTATTACAACTAATACTACTACTAATTATTATAATACTGATACTGATGATAATAATAATACTAATACTAGTACTACTACTATTAATAGTGATAATAGTAACACTAATACTACTACTATTAATAATACTAATACCAGTGTTACTACTACTACTACTACTACTACTGTTGGTGCCCCGGCAAGTCGACGGAGCTATGGAGGTCAGCGCGCCGCAGACTCGACATTCTGACGGAGTTTTTGGCACAGACTGCAGTGAAAGAAGATAGTGGCGTGGCGAGCAGAACCACCGTATGAACGAATGCTTTAAAGGGGGGACGAGTGTGATGTGGTCTACTTATATCCATATAAGTAGTATATGGTGTGGGTCAGACATAGAATGTATTTTGGCAGAAGACCGATGAGTAAAGAACTGAAATGAAGTGCAATCGTCTGGAAAATGCATGGGCAATAGAATAAGAGAAGAAACAGTGAAGATTGAAACAATTGGTTGTTAATTTGCAAATTGACTGATCATTGTTTGGTAATCAGAATTTACTGAGATAGTCTGTAATCTTTGCTTAAATACATTCGATTGTCCGCAACCAGTGTTTTGTTCACTACATTACTCCTACTACTACTACTCCTACTACTACTACTACTGCCACTACTACTAACACTACTACTACTATTATGACTACTACCATTACTACTCCTACTCCTACTCCTACTCCTACTCCTACTACTACTACTACTACTACTACTACTACAACTACTACTACTACTACTACTAATAATAATAATAAAAGTATTGATTTTTCTATAAAAATTTATTTGATTGACAAAATTTTCAATAATTTTTTTAATTAAATTAATTGATTGAAACATTGAAAAATTTAATCACAGTTAAATTGACAATCATGTACAATATTCACTTATTAATTACATATTCTAACTATCTATCTACCTATATATACATGTATAATTAATGTGTTGATATGAATACAGTGGTCTTGAGTGCTGTTATAGGTTATGAATCTTCATCGACTGAGATGGTTGGGTCACGTGTTACATATGCCTGAACGCCGATTACCACGACGCGCTATGCTGACTAGTATAGGGGATGGTTGGAAGAGAGTTAGGGATCGCCAAACCAAAACGTGGCATTAGTTTTTGAAGTCACTAACTTCTAGTTTAAGCCATGTTGGTAGATGCAGACTACTTGGTTGGGGTCTGAGTGACAATCGTAACCAATGGTTGGAGACTCGGTGTGACATGTTTCAGAATCGATGGCAATAGCGTCAGTGTATACACTCTTTATCTTCCCTTAAAACATGAGGTTAACGTCGCTTCACAACTTTCTTCTTTCCTATACTATATACTTATATACAATCTTTCTTTTATATATTACCACCACTAAATTGACTACTTCTATGAATCCGATGTTGACCTTGTTGTGTTAACGAGGTATGGCAACTTGGACCGATGCATAAATGTACCTGATCCTACGTTGTACTGACTGACTGAATGCGTTGATACATTTGATGGATAGTCCAATATGAAACTTACTTATTTACTTACTTACTTGCTTACTTACTTACTTACTTACTTACTTACTTACTTACTTACTCATTCACTTACTCACTTACTTACTTACTTACTTACTTACTTACTTACTTACTTACTTACTCACTTACTTACTTACTTACTTACTTACTTACTTACTTACTTACTTACTTACTTACTTACTTACTTACTTACTTACTTACTTACTTACTTACTTACTTACTTACTTACTTACTTACTTACTTACTTACTTACTTACTTACTTACTTACTTACTTACTTACTTACTTACGATTGTTACCCCTTGTGGAGAAGCAAAAGGCCGCCAAAAAGATGATATCCTGTAGGAGGTTATCTGTAATTTTGTTTTAAATATAACATATAAATTCAACAATCTCCATCTTCATTCTGTTTAGGTCGATTCAATTTATTTCAAAGTTGTCGATATTGTTTAGTTCTACTGTAAGAATGATTGAGAATGTATAATACCATATAAGTCATGAGAAATAACAAACATAACATATACTAACATAGCATAACTTACTTTAATTTTCAATAATACTGAATTGCTGAATATTAATAAATTAACTGAAGATTTGTCATAAAACTGTATAGTGCACCTCAATTAAATGTTGCTCCGGTTGCAAGAAGGGGAATTAGCCTCATGATTTCCAAAGCATCTCGGCTTCCCCCACAAAGCGTCATAATTCTTCTAAATGAGGATCTTTCAACTCCCAGGACAGAGTTTAAATGGTTTGAGTGATTTCCCCAGGTCAACACTTTCTTTAGCGAGATTTTATTCTATGGGATTAGGTTGCTGATCCCATGCCCAACTTTCCTCCTTTAACTGGGCTTGTGACAGACAGTTACCCTAGAAGGGCTCCAGGCGGAACAATATATATGATAACTGACTGTGTCTGAATTACATTGAGTACTGTAACATACTCAAACAAACTAGAAGTCAATATCGATAAAAATGTAATGCAGAAGTAAGCCAGTTAGAACAGAGGATGAGAGTATTAAGTTTTTTGCGAGGAATTCAAATACCACTTACAACGAGGAATACAAATATGTTTGTATACTGTTCAAAACATTCATAATGTTGGAGGAAAATAATATTTTACAACCATAGACTAAAATGGTAGTGTTAATTGTAATAAATGCCGAATTTATTCCATATGGAGTATACGTAACAGGTAAATCAACATTATTCCTAAATTCTAACCCTATACACTTCATCCTCAACAAACCCCGACCTGGTGACATGACATTTTATGGATGAACTAATCAGATACAAACTCTTCAATCAGTAATTGTAATTCATTCATCCATATGACTACACATAATGTTTATATTATATCTGATATCAGCTCGTGAAGAAATTTCCTACTCTAAAATCCTTAATCTAACCCTAACTAGTAAGGATATAGGGATTTTATATAGTTCAGATCATGAGTCAATTGAAGCTAGATCACCAAGGAAAACCTGGAAGCACTGGACGGCCGTTTCGTCCTATTGTGGGAATCCTCAGCAGTGGATTGTTTGAAGTTGGACATTAACTCCGTTGGATGCCAGCTCAGTGGTCTATCGGTTAAGTGCTCTGGCAAGAGACTGGTAGGTCCTGAGTTCGAATCTCGCGAGGCGAGATAGTGGACGCGCACTGATGAGGGGTCTCACAGTAGGACAATACAGCCGTCCAGTGCTTCTAGGTTTTCCTTGGTGTTCTAGCTTCAATTGACTCATGATCTCAACTATATAAAATTACTAAAATCTCTACAAAAACCCCTTTCTGATTATATTCATAACTTATTCATTTATGAAATGTGTGTTCTGTTTGCTTGGAAATTTGACGTGATTATTTTAAATTTGTCCCTAAAGTATACTTTTATCAGTATGTCAATATATAAGATCCACATTACTTGATGCCAAGCAAATCACTATAAAGAACATCATTGAAGTATGAAACTTATATTATAGATTTATTATTTTTCCAGTTGATTAAACTTATTCATATATTGATAACTGTTACTAAGTGAGATAAGTATTCTCTTTGTTTTCTATGATATTTCTATTGTATATCTTCTCTTTTGTTTATTTTTATGTTGTTATTACTAATTTTTGTTAATGCTCCTCCCCCTCCAAATGCCCTATTAAGACTGAGGGTGGGGAAGGAGAGTCAGTTCCCCCTTCTCGAAATCCTTTATAAATGTAATATTGTTGATATATTCATTTTCATAATGTATATCAATATATATAAATGATAATAATTATGTGTA
Organism: Schistosoma rodhaini; assembly: GCA_944470415.2. NCBI lineage: Eukaryota > Metazoa > Platyhelminthes > Trematoda > Strigeidida > Schistosomatidae > Schistosoma > Schistosoma rodhaini. The sequence goes on along the minus strand of OX104042.1, from coordinate 5,198,610 downwards.
AGGTATGAATTATAAACATATCTATAATGAAACACGTACTATCTTATTACATAATACACTCTTAAGAAATAATTAACTTAGTTTCAATATTCTTTCATTCAATAAAATAAAGTTACAAAGGACTTTCCAACTCTGTTGACAATCGACATCCATTCATCCATCCATCCATCCATATATGCATAAACAGTCAGAACTGCAAACAGATAGTCAGACGAGTATACTATATAATACAATCAGCTTATTGAGTACCAGGTATAGAGTTAACTTATCATCATCGGTTAATAGAGGAACTGAATAACATTTAAGTAAGTGGGTTGATATTGCTAAAAGTAATCTTCAAGTCGGATGGAAGATGGTTGGATTATTTCGAAGGCTGACTAAATTTAGAAATTTAAATCGTTTAGTGGCTGTTTTTAAAATGATCTAAGGGTCAAGCGCTCGTTATGACACATGAATGTTCTGGGTTTGATCATCTATTCTGAAGTTAAGGGCCCTTAAGATGTACTGGAGGGTCTTTATCTAACTTGGATTGATTCATGGTCTCAACTGAACCCATACTGATAATCAGAATGTACTCACTAATGACTAACTTCAAGAGGGATTTACCCGAATTCTATTGAAGAGCCGTGACCAGTGGAGTTCAACCGTGTTGGATGCGAAGAGGGCATTCACCAAAGAGAATCAGTCAGTCAGTCAGTTACAACGTAGGACCAGGTTATTGCATCGGTCCAAGTTGCCATACCTCGTTAGAACAACAAGATCAACACCGGATTCCAAAAACAATGGAAGATAGTCGCGTAATATAGCGAACTGATTGAGGTTAAACTTGTCCACCAATAAATTTCAGTTCAGTTGTCTTTGTGCATGAGACTGAAGGTTTTTGGTTCAACCCCCTTTAGCGGGTCGTGGATGTACTCTGCTGAGGAGTCACATACTAGGATGAAATAAACTGTACAGTGCTTCCAGGTTTTTAATAGTTGTCTTGTCTAGATTAATTCATAGTATCAATTCAAATCAAGTTTTATTTTTATTTGAATAGATAGATCATATTTCGAGATATGTATATAGAACATTCATTAATTTTCGAAGAACATTCAAAATCCAATCCCTTAATTCATTTACTTTTTATGTATATTGTGTATACATTTGTGATCATTTTTGTTTTCTAGTTCTATTTGACTAATCACCCCCCACACCTTAACCCCCCAATTTTTAGCTTGATCACCTCAAGGCTACCCTAATTTATACTTCTTTTTTTTTTTAAAGAAGAACATAAACAATAATCAAGTCAAGAGATTACGAAAAGAATCAGTTGGAGGGGAATTTCAGCCTAAGGGGGAAGTGAATATTTTTATTCTACTTTACACAAGTAATAATTGGAGAAAGGATTGACTTGCCCTTCTCTCTCACACGCACACATACATATATACACATATTTCTCATTTTCTATTCATGAATCAGTTTTCTAAAATTATTATTATCATTATTATAGTTTCCTTTGTACTATTTAAACTTGTGTTAATTTAACTTCGTTTATATATTTACTCTGAAGAAGTGGCTTATATCAAGTCACGAAACGTCAGGAATACAACTTTTCTACTCATTAGGATATAATATAAAGTGTATATTTGTTCATAGTTGAAAGCATAAGTCCATTGAAGCTAGACCACCATGGAAAACCTGGAAGCACTGAACGGCCGTTTCGTCCTATTACGGGACTCCTCAGCAGTGCTCATCCAAGACCTACCAGTCTCGAGTCAGAGCACTTAACCGATAGACCACTGAGCCGGCCGGCATCCGATGGTGTTAATGTTTAACTTCAACCAATCCACGAAGTTGGGCAACCGTTCACTAATTGTCTTCAGTGAATTCCTATCTCACAACAGACGTGGTTTGAACTCCACTGGTCAATGATTCTCACTAGAACTCCAAGAAAATACCTCTTGAAGCCAGTTACTAGTGAGCACATGATTATAATCAGAAGGGTTTTTTTGAGAAATATTGAATCTTCACAAAACCTCTTCCGTGTATATTTGTTATTAACTTTCTATCTAATGGTCAATTTGTTTGAAACTATCAAGTTCAACCCTGGTATTAATAGCTATTATGATATTTTGTTTTGGTAACTTGTCCATTGAGTGTTTGAATTTTCATGGTCTGTATTCTTGGATTGATCTTTGGCAAGGAATCATTGGGATTGTGATTGTACACTACCATGGATAAGTCTTATACTAAAAAAGAAACAGTTATACAGTAATGCCTACAAATTCGCTATATTATTGATAATCATATACTCACTCGTGACTAGTGTAAAAACATAATTTCCCTCAGTTCTTGTGTGACTTTACGGTTCAATACCCGTTGTTGAAGTTGTAAATACACACTGGTACTAAGATATCAGATACCAGGTAGGAACAGCAGCGTCTCAATGTTTTCTGGTTTTGAACGATTATTTAAATGAGGTCAGTTCGTTAAATAAATCATAAAATTTTCCCCATATGTCTGAGTTTTTACTCATTTTCGTCAAGACCAAGGATGACTAACTCTGATTGATCAGCGATCGATTTGGATTAGCTGATAAATGAGTGGTTATACTCTATATTTATTCTATCTTAAAAACATAGTTCTTCAAGGGAAGTTTCATCCGTTCTCTACGAATATTAAAGAGATGAAGTAGTCTGATTAACAGGTTAGGGTGGTACAGGGCAAACAGTTGTCGCATGGTATAACTTTGATATAAGATGACCTAATTTAAGCAGTTACATTGTTTCTGTTCAAATTCGGTTGCTGAAGGCTATTGATCAGACAAAAGAAGTCAGTGAATACAGTTAAACATACAAAAAGCTATTCATGTGAAATTACTATATCTTTTTCTGATAATCAGTGAGGTAAAACTTTCAAGGTAACTTCAATATTATAAAGTTAATAAATCAGATAACGAACTATATGAGTACCCATTTATGTTCCTACAACAGTACTCTTCTACCCTAACTCCTAACCCAAACCTTAACTGGTAATCTTTCAAGTTAAATCCTAATTAACTCCGTTTCCCAAACACAATCACTTAAAATGATTATGAGATGCTGCCCCCTATTCTTGTCATAACGTTATTATTACATGTTCACTGAGATTTGTAAGCGGGTGAATGAAAGTCTTGGATTTCGTAAACGTGACTTGTTACCTGATTTACTCGACTCCATAACTTATCTAACTTTATCTTTTAAGCCTCCTATGATAATTAGAAGCGGTCGAACGGATAAGCCAACTAGGAATTCTCTGAAATGTCAAGTTCAATCCAAATAAAACTCAGTGTTCACTGCTAAATGTACTGTATATGGAGTTTATAGTAAACACGGAATGATCTACAAAGGAATTATCAGTTAGCAAAAACACCACACTTCCATTTTTTCAACAGGACTGTATTATTATAACTTAAATTATATATGAAGCGGTGGATAATTATCCGTTGTTGATTTTAAAGACTGCAACTGAACAATTTGCTGCGATATATCAAGCTTATAATACCAACATACGTTCCACTTCAAACCTTAATTCATCTACACCTGTTACCCCTAGTGAAGAAGCATAGGCCGCCCACTAGAATTCACTTAATTATTTATTTGAACACATAAATATTGGTACAAAGGGGCACCGAATACATATGCGCCACACAAGTCAATTGATTTTTGTGTGGGCTGTGGTGCTCACCGGGTGCTCAAATTAAAGCAGGTGGTTTTACTAGGGAGTCACACTCAGAGCCTTTGACCTTAACGTCTGATCCATAAGACAGTGGAGCAACGTAAGGAGATGTAATCCCATGGTAGGCGGTGACCGACGATTAATTCATACGCCATTTGTTCCCTCAGGATATTGGAGTTCATATGCACCATTGGTTTGGAATGAGGGTTTTCCAACTCTCCTAGGTGAACTTTCCTTGTCCATCAACCCGGTTAAAGCGCCGGACATTCGCTTTTCGTCCTCACAATTTCGTAAACAACACCCGTGGTGCAAGAAAGCAGTGAGTAGGACTTCCCTGACAGAGGCTGTATACGCGTGGATATAATACTTACGATCTATTAGTCGAAACATTTGACTAATTCAGTTTCACAAAGTCATCATTCTATATTGTAACAAAACTTATTCAACACTGTTTAATTTTTTTACACTTAAGCAAGATTTTGATTTTAGGAATTTTTAAAAAAAATATTATACATCATAATATTCATGTTTTCTAATCACCATGGTAACTAGATATGATATAATATCATAAGAGTATTGATAAGATCAATAATACAGATCCACTTCACTCAATAATTTCCTATCACATAAATATATCCATATATTGAAGTTGACAAAACATGTTAACACATTCACATACTGAAACATACATACACACTTGGGATGAGAAACACCAAGTGCATGAATACAATCACACTTAAACAATAATGAAGGTGTTTAAGGTTACCGCTTTCATGTATATCTAAGCTGAGAATCATTGCACTAACCTAAATGCATTATACATTGCTCAAACTTAAAGATCTCCAATTTGACCCACCACTAAGTGTGTCTATGTGTATGTGTGTGTGTGCATAATAATTGTGGATACTATCAGTTATTTAAAGATATAATGTAACATCTTATAGGCATGGATATTATAACTGTGACAATGAAGAACATGACAGATCATGTGAACAATTATAAGTTGTCTGTTGATATTGTTATGATCGTTAACGGTTACATGATAAACATACAATTGAAATACAGATGTTCGTTACATTATACTCTTGGGACCAGTTTCTTTTAATCTCAACCCCCTTTCCTGAACTCTCTATCTTTCAAATACACAGGTTTTCACAGCAGTTAAATCAACTCAGGAAAAAAAAATTCTTTTCGCTTATAATGATCGAAGATGGTGAAACATATAATCAACTTTTGATTTTCATAGGGATAAATGTAGAAAAATAATAAGGATTATTGCCATAGGAGATTTCTGAAGACTATTGAACTTTCACAATTGATTGATCACTGGGTGGTGATCAATGTCATGAGTGTCAAGTCCTTCTTAATACTGATCGAATGCTATCGATTAAGCTGCAATGTGGCCACTAGTCTAGGTGGCTCGACACTGCGTGCACTATGTTCAGATAAGATGGTGGTTGGAGGTGGTCAATAGGAAACCCTGGACCCGGGTTTCGTGTTACTTGGCACTCGTCAGCAAGGCGTACCTGTAATCTTGAGGGAACTGGTGCTCCCTGACGGATTCGATCCCGTGTCACTAAGCTTCACTGTCAGATACACAGTCAGGTACACCTTGCTGACGAGTGCCAGTTAGCACGAAATCCGGGTCCAGGGTTTCCTATTGACCACCTCCAACCACCATCTTACTATTAAACTTTACATCGCAGATTAATCTTTGTTACGTAATCATTAGAAACTAGGAAGCATTAGAGAGTAATTTCATCCTAGTACAAGATTTTTTAATGGCAGGAATAATCCACGACTGAATTACATGGAAACTAATTCAGGATATTCAGCTTTCATAGCAAACACTTAACCGTTAAACCGATGAGTTAGAATCAAATGGTTTACGTGTTTAACTTTAAGCAATTCAGGTGATTGTACAATAATCTTTCAGTGTCACTAGTGTATGACTACCACAAAGAGGATATTCTTCCAACTGGATTCACTCCCATGACTGTCGATATGTATTTATATCAGTGATACCATATCATACCGAATGATTGTTAACCCATTTTTATGTATACTTTGGTGTTTAAGGGAGTCCATATTGTCCAATGGATTATTTCTTCTTAAATAGAATATAAATAAATGAAAATTGCCCACATGAAATATTATTCCAAAAAATTTCTTCTATAAAATAGTTCATCCATTTATCAGTAAACAAAAATGAACTTCTAGACCACTGAGCCGGCATCCAGTGGTGTTAATGTCTAACTTCAACTAATCCACGAAATTGAGCCACATATCCACCATTGTCTTCAGTGAGTTACTGAAGGTTATCGATAGGTTCTGGGTTGGAATCTCACGAGGCGAGATCGTGAATGCGCACTGCTGAGAAGTTCCACAATAGAATGAAACGACTGTCTAGT